>PUQB01000437.1:45487-153051 GCA_003024785.1 Selaginella tamariscina
AATAGAATTCTAAAGAATATTTTATTTTCAAAATATATTCTAAAGAATATTCCTTTAATATTAGAAAATGCTAATTAAATAGCTAAAATTGCTAATTATTAGGAAATGGGACTATAGCCATGCCCATTTACTTACAACTTGCATATACACACGATATACATATGCACATATATATATACCTATACACATATATACATACATATATTATGTGTACCAGTATCTATATTATGGTACCAGTATATATATGTGTGTGTGTGTGTATCTGTATAATTTTATTGATTTATTAATTTTATTTCTCGCACACACACGCACTCCTATATATATATGTTGTGTGTGTGTGTGTGTTTGTTTATCTGTATGATTTTCTTTGTTTCGCTCACACACACATACACACGATATACATATACACATATATATATACTTATGTACATATATATATACATATATGTGTACCATTATCTGTATAATTTTATTTATTTATCTATCTCTTGCACACACACACACACTCCTGTATATACATATACATATACATATATGTGTGTGTGTGTGTGTGTCTGTATAATTTAATTTATTTAACACACACATACGATATACATATACATATACATATGTGTGTGTGTATCACTATAATTTTATTTGATTTGTCTATCTCTGGCACACACACGCACTCTCCTACACACATATACATATACATATAATATGTGTGTAGCGGCAGGATTAATCCTGCCGATATGTTTAGCCCCGCATGCGGCAGGATTAATCCTGCTGCTATATGGTTAGAGCTTAATCCTGCCGCTCATTCGTTACCCTCATGAGCGCAGGATTAATCCCGCCATCGAGGCCCTTCATGCAGGTCATGAGCGGCGGGATTAATCCCACTGCCCTTCAGGCGCTATTCGATTAGCCTCATGAGTGGCAGGATTAATCTCGCTGCCCATGAGCTAACCGAAGATCGGGATTAATCCCGCCGCCCATGGCTTGCACAAAGGGTGCAGGATTCATCGTGCCACCCATGGCCTGCATACTGGGCCTAGGCAGCGGGATTAATCCGCCGACCCTTCAATGCCGTGGAGGGATGAATCCCACCACCTTCTTTTTTTCCTCCATTGGTGAGTCGGACCAATCCCAAACGTTTTGTCTGAGACGTAGAAGGTTTACAACATACCAATGGAGGGAGAAGAAGGGTGGCGAGATTCATTTCACCATCCCTTACATGGTGGGCGAGATTAATCCCGCCCCTTTCTGGAGTCACTGAAGGGGTGTGCCAAATAAATCCTGCCCAGTTCTCTCTGAGACCGAGAAGGGTGGCAAGATTAATTCCGCACACCCGTTCAAGGCCTCCAGAAAGGTGGCGAGATTAATCCCGCCCACTCTTTCGAAGGGTGGCGAGATTAATCCCGCCGCACCTTCCATGTGAATATATATGTGTATTAGTATATATAAGTTGCATATCTCATTTTATTTACTTTTATCATCTTATCATAATATTTCGAGTAAAAGCTAGGTATGTAAAACTGTCCAGAGCTCACATTTGTGGTGGTTCTAAAACGAAATGTTATCTTTCTTTTGCACTAGCACAAATGTGAGCTTTGGACAGTTAATTCCGTCACTTCTCTCTGTGTATTATTTTTGTTTATATTCGGGTTTATACAAGTGTGTGTGCGTTTTTATATGATTTGTATTCATAGTGTATTATTTTGCAGAAGGACGATTTGATCAAACAAGGAGATCGAGTCATTAGTATGGAGTCGTCGTCAAATTCTGGGTAAGAATTAAAATAAAATCTGTTATACTCGGATATGTGCTTGAACTAATCATTTTTGTATTCAGATGTGGAATTGAGGTGACATTAAAGACGAGAGCAGGAGAAGAGATGGGCAGGGGGATTCTGGAATCAACTTGGCCATATTTCAAACTAAACGGGAAGCGCATTGGAACAACCATGGTTGCTGTCAAACTAACCTCTGTCACATCGCATGGACAAGCAAAACAATGGAAAGTTGTGCTAGTCAAGCATCCGAAAGCATGCTGCGAACCCAGATTGAACGATGCTCGACATATGCCTTGTTCCATCCAATGTCACGTTCTCGGATCCAGAGGTCGCCAGTTACAACATTAATTTCGGGTGGTTTGTCGACTTGTGGATAATGACGTTCACGTGTTCACTAATGATGTTGACCGTGGAGTTCTTCTTCAACTCAACGAAAGCCCATCTATGGAGGGGATCCAACTGGATGTCTACTTCGAAGATCTTCAGACTCATCGAGTAGGTGTATTCTGTCAGAGATTGCTTCACAATACAGAAAATCCACAAGTGGAGCAATCGTCCCTCTTCACATTGAAGAAGAACACAGCGACATCATAAGGAGATTGAGAGGGTGGCTCGGTCTCAGGTTTTTACAGATCACGTTCAATTTGCTTAGAAATTTGGGAGCTGGAAGAGTGTGCCGAGAACATTAGAACAGCTCAATCGGGGATCACACATGTTGATTCGGATCGTAGAAAAATCATCGTCATCGTTTTGTCAGCTGCACCTGTGGCATCCCATGCTGCAATAAGCCACAAGGAAATGATGTTGGATGATAGGATTTATGAGTGTAGGGTTAAGTATTGCAGCGTCAACCCAAACTTCAATTACAGGCCACTCAACCAGGAACGTGTAGCTGAGCTCATGGAGAAGATGAAGGACGACAATTCTTACACGTTCCACATAATGCTGTTTTGTGCCATACTACGAAAGAAACAAAGGCGCTGACAAAGTGTGGATCACAACACCAGAACAATCATGAAGATTCAGACGGAGAATAGAAAATCAATCAAGTACTACATCATTAGTGGCCAGCACACAATAACGGCAGCCCAACGACTTCTCGATGAACACAACAAAGGAACGATGGCAACAAAACTTTCCGAGCATACCCGTGAGAAGCTGACAAAAAGATCGGCGTTTTTAGCTAAGCCGAATCTCACAATCGAGCAGTACCATAAGTTATCGGCGGAATGGGACGCTGCGACACCAACCACTACAACAGCAAAATATGGGAGAAGTTCAAACACACGCGAGCCGTGTGGGAATCTCTTCAGCGACCACAAAGAGCTACGCAGGGAATACACAATGCGGATACCGGGTAAGCAAATTGTTTGGGCGGGATTTATCTCGCCGGTATATTAATCTGTCTTTTTTTCAGAGAGTTGAAGAAATTGTAGCAGTTGATTTTGCCCAGGTGGGCGGGAAGGAAACATCCTTTTTGATGATGTTGATTTCTTGTCCCGAGGATAGGATCTTTGCCAAATGGTTGGGGATTATGGAATCCTTTCAAAAGGAACACTGAAGAAGAAGCAGACAAGTGAAGGGAGCCCTCAGAGAAGTCTGCAAAGAAACCCAGTAAGACGCCGAAGGCTAAGTCTGTTCAATCTAAAGGATGTAGACAACGATTTCAAGCTCACATGGTTGAAGCCTTTAAATGGAACAACGATGGAGGAGATGGAAGTCTTGGCTGATTTGGTGATTGATGGCAAACTACAGATTAACAACAGCAGCCCCACCTCTCCTTTTCATCTCAAGGCAATGGAGTTGAAGACGGTCAGGCACTTCAAGGAGTGGTTGGGAATACACTGCCACAAACTGGGTTGGACCTCGGCTTCAACATACGAAGAGGTCAGCAAATATTTGCATGTGACAAACGATGATATGCTTGTCGAATGGGTGAATCAATCGGAAGATCTGGGCAAGAATCTATTGCACGCCAACGCCAAAAAGGAGAACATTGCATGACGCCTTCTCTTATGGCAGTCCTTCAGCAGCGGAGAACCGAGTTGAACCTTATAAAGGAGGATGCTACGAATCACGACAAGCCCTACAGATGTTTGTTGTTGGATTCGGAGACTTTATGGGGTAACATCACTGCTTGTAGGAAACCGTTTCAATTGTTCGTGATGGATCGGCGGGTGTCAAAAAATCCTTCGACAGACAGGACACTAGAGGATTTGGTGGAGAAACTTAGCCGTGCAAGCATGTACAAAGAAGGTATTTATTATTGAATTCATGCTTGCACTCTTCACTGATACCTACGTTTTCAGGTATTTATTTCTTGATTCTTGCTCATGTCACCGATACTTTTGCCCTTTGCCAAGAAGAATAAACATCGTTGGACAGGATTTTATATGAATGATGCTGATCCGAAGTGCATTGATACGGTTGTTCACTTGGTTGTTAGGAATGCGCCAAACAATTTCAAACTTCCAAATGACTGGCCAGGCATCTGTTTGCACTCCAACGGCCCTGAACCTCCATCCGATACACCGATAGTGAGAGTGACGTATTCGGCAATGTACGTTATCCAAACATTACAAGTCAAGCGGCACGGAGCATCGTCAACTTGATCAGGGGTCCTCACAGTGATGCGTGGGTTTTTGACTACTGCACTAGGGGGTCCGTCTTGAAGGAGTGTTACCTTCGGATACATGTGTGTTTGCCGTTGAAAAGGATAAGACCATGGTTGAGGACCTGAACAAGTGGATAGAGAGGTTCTCAACTGACTACCCAACGAATCCATAAGGAGTATTTGAGAAAGTTCCCTCCAGATAAGTGCGATAGCTCTGAAGACGAATCTGGTTCAATGTCGGAGTCTGAGACGAACTTCAATCAGATATTAGACCGGAAGTTATCTCGAGGAGTACAGAACATTCACACACTCCATTACCCATGGAAACATCAATAGATAAGAAGATCTTGAACCATCTCACAAGCGGCTTAGACCTTCTTCGCCTCACTCAGAAGGTAATAGCGAAGAAGAATTGTTAATAAGTTCTTAGAGTGACGAATAGTTGTAAATGAGTGTAACATAAGGCATTTTTGTATATTTCGTTTATATTTGTACAGAAAATAAATTCTCAAGGATTAATGAAGCTTTTAGTTCAAACATGGGTCACACATTAACAAGGTAAATAATATACCTTGATAATTTTAAGGTCAGCTAATTATCATTTTGCAGATGTAATGAAACATTGAGAACATGGATTTTCAGCATTGCCATGAGGTAAGAGAGGGGTTTGGCGAAATTTCTTGTGCCACATGTCAGAATGACAGAGTTCATGCAGGAAATGGATAATAATGCAGCTCAAAACATCGTTACCATGGGGCCACTTCAGTTTTTCATCATCATTTTTATTGGCTTCAGTTCCGAAATCTTTCTTCAGCGCATGCAATATCTGAATCTTGTAAGGATGATGTACAATTAAATGATGAAGGGATAGGCAACGAATAGTGCAACAGATAAATGTGAAAGGGAGCAAACAAGTGATTTGCAAAGTATTCAAGAGGCAACGCTATCCATGTTACTCATGGCCATATTGTGTTGTTGGATGTCAATGGTGTTCTGCTTCATCGACAAAGGCCCGAGGATAGGAAAAAAGAAATCAAACAAGGAGATTTCATTCCTTGTCATGGTAAATTTCGATATGATATTATTTTTCGTCCAGGGTTGGATCGTCTCTTTCAAAAGCTTAAGGAGATGGGTGCGCTTGTGGGGATTTGGTCATGCATGCAGATTCATAACTTAACACCGCTTGAATTTGCTTAAGAAACATTGTAGTGTTGCAGAAGAGGTGATTCGTAAAGATTGGATTTTTGACCAGCGAATATGTTATAAACCTCTCGAATTTCACAATATAAGAAAGGAAAGCAAGCCATACTTCTTCAAGAATGAAAGAATAATTGGGACTCATGGGGAGATCAGTCGCTTAAGGATAATGAAGAACGCACATATTAGTGGTAGACGACTCTCCTCAGAAGGCTATGCTCAACCAAAACATTGCTTGTATTCATCCAATCACTTTCGATCCATATTCTGATACCGATATCATGGATGAGCTAGTGAACTACTTGGATACGTGCCTCAGAAAGAAGAATCTCGAAAATTTTGTGAGCAGTATCCACCGTATCAACATTTCCTGAAGCTTTTCTTTCTCGTGATTTTGAATTTTATAAAATGAAGGATAGCAACCGGGCGCTTTATAATATTATTCTTAAGGAACGTCATTTTTAGATGAGCCTTTATGCAGACCTTCTTATCACATCTTATGTATTAACAAGGATGGCAACTCCCAATTGCATTCGTGAGAGTGTTAAGTGGTGGCAACAACATCAAGATATTGACCAAAATGATTTGATTAATCCGGAGAGTGATGATTTAGACAAAATGAGAGATTTCTTGTATGTTAGGAAGAAAGTATTTATAAAAAATTAACATGTTGATAAGAAATGATTTCATTTGTAATTATGTTTGATAGTATTTTTCATTATTGTAAACTATTTTTAGAATAATATGAATATTCTAAGATATTTTAGGAATATTCCTTACTAAGTAAGGTTATTGAAGGATTAATTAATTAATTAATTAATATTTAAGGCTTAATTACATATTAATTAAATAATTAATTAATAATTAAAACTTAAGTATTAATTATAATTTATTTTATTCCCATTTTCACGTATCATGGCCACTTTAATTACAACGTGCATAAATCAATAATTATTAATCCTTGTTGTACAAATTTGTCATCTTTAAAACCCTTGTATTTAAGTGCTTTTACAAAAGTGCTTCTATAATAAACATTATACAATCTAGTATAGGACTTATAAAATCTCGTAATTAACCAATTGTTGTGTCTCTCACCTAGTTTGGAACTTATAAAATCTTGTAACTAACTAGTTGTTGTGTCTTATCTATTCATGATTTGTTTTTAGGATTTGATTAACTTTTATGAGCATTTTTTCTTGTATAAATTAAATAAGTGTTAGTACATATTATGGTTGAATAGAAAAAATGTTTTTATTTTATATAAAAATTCCCTCATTTAAAAAACTCTTCCATGCCATAAGCTAGGGTACTTTCAATTTAAGAAACTTGACTTTCTTTTCTTTTGTTGAAAAATTTAGCAATTACATACATTAGCCTCAAATGTTCTTCTTGATGTTTTTCATAAATATATTTAATTGTGTGTATACACAAACTTTATTCAAAATGAAAAACACAATCTTTTCTCTAAACATATCTTATGTCATAGTTTTTACTATGACTCGACTTTTTACTTTGAAGGTTAACTATTATTACCTATTGAATTATGTGACGAACCCTAGATGTAGTGAGAAACAGTCCCACTTAGTGCACTTAGGTGTTTAGGAGTAATCCAACTGATTGTCTTTAGATATCACGAAAAATTCTAAGCGAAGGTAGCACTTATCTTCTAGAAAAACCTTCTCTAATTTTAACATCCTAGTTAGGTTTTTCAGTTAGTGCAGATGAGTTCAACATGTTAAAAAGGTTAGGAACACCCCTAGAGTTGACCTAACCCTAGGGTTGCCTCCTAAATCTTGAGTAGAGTTTAAGGGTAGGAGTTAGGTTAAGTTTAAAACTCATTTCATCTAACTAAGGGGTTAGCATTTTGTGAGGGGGGGGCTTCATCACATAAATAAGGTAGGGTATATATTATAGAAGAATTCTTGGGTTCATAACTGAGTTTGTTACTCTTTTATCGATGCAAGCTTTAGCTTGTGTCGTTAAGGCACAACTCTATATTGTGTTACCCTAACTTCCAGCCAATAGGGTACGTCCCACTTTCAAGGTAGCCTACCCTTAACGTTGGCAAATTCATGACTAAAAAGTCTTGTCAGAATGCACGTTCCAAGGGTTAGAGGTTGAGGTGTAGCACTCACAGCTAAGTAAGGCACATTCGTGTCCTTGTCCAACTATGAGCGTGGGATCTTGATTGATGGGTTTTCGTTACTAGGTTCCAAAGTGGTTCTGGAGTTCTGGGGGGGGGCTCTGTCACATAAATAAGGTAGAGTATACGTAGGAGAGCTCCTGGGTTCATGACTGAGTTCGTTGCTCTTCTGCCGGTGCAAGCTTCAGCTTGTGTTGTTAAGGTACAACCCTCTGTTCTACCGCCCTAACTTCCAGACGACAGGGGTACGCCCCACCTTCGGGGTAGCTTACCCTTAACGTTGGCAAATCCATACCTGGGAGGACTTATTGGGATGCATGTTCCAAGAAGTAGAGGTTGAGGCTTGTCTCCAGCCTCCTCCTCCATGTCAAGCTAGGAGCAACACTCACAGCTAACCAAGGCACGTTCGTGTCCTTGCCCAACTGTGGGTGTGGGTTCTTGATTGACAGGGTTTCCTTACCGAGTCTTAAAAGATAATTGAGGGGTTCTAGAGTTGGCATTTAAGAGCCACGTTTGTGGCACTTGGTGCAACTCTTGAATCTAAGGGCTATGGCATGATAGCCCACATCGAGGAAGGCAGTGTCACATGGAGATGTGACATTGGGCTAAACGTCACATGGTACAACGCCTGAGGCACGCCCCTTTGGGGTTATGTCATGGGTTTGTTGCTAAGGGTTGGATACTCTAGCAAACATGCATGCTTGTGCTTGCACTAGGGTGCTAAGCTTGGGCATCCGCTCAAGGGAGGTTAGGTCTCGTAACTAGGTGTGCTTTGGCACACTTGGCTAGGGGAGTGTTCTCTTTGGAATCCAGGGGTTGAACAACCTAAGCTCATTAGCAAAAGCCCTTTTGTAAGGCACTTGCAAGGTCATGTGCTTAGGGTTATCCCAAACCTAGCCTTAGGGAGTTTGCTTAGCAGAACACTCATGTCCGCCTACGGCGCACACTCGTGTCCTCACTAAGTACTAGCCCTAGGTCTAGGGTATAACTTGGCCAGTCAAACCTTAGGGGTTAGTCGTGGTTCAGGGTACCCCTTGTCGCCCAAAAAGGGTTGTGCTCCCGGATGAGGGTGATTCCTCAAGGGGTAAGTGACGATGCCTTAGCTATGTCTAGGGGTATGTGTGGAATACACGTCTCCTTGATGGGGGTTAGCGCATGAGCCTGTCTAAGTCTTCTAGGGCAAGACCCTAAGTCAACTAGGGTTATCCCTCAAGGGTTTTGGGGGCAGACACTCTAGGGAGACTTAGGCTAAACCCTAAGTCAACTAGGGTTATCCCTCAAGGGTTTTGGGAGTAGACACTCTACGGAAACTTAGGCTAAACCCTAAGTCTCCTGTCCACTTGGGCATTAGAGTCTAACCTAGGGGTCGTTGGGGTTGTTCTGGGAAACTTAGCGTTGCTCACACAGGGTGATGACGCCAAATGGCCACTGGCAGCCACGTGTCGCCACGTGTTGGCCCTTTGGGTTAAAACTCTGACACGCAAGGTCATGTACTTAGGTTATCCAAACCTACCCTTAAGGAGTTTGCTTAGTAGAACACTCATGTCTTCATTAAGTGTTAATCATAAGTCTAGGGTATGACTTAGCCACTTAAACCCTTAGGGTTAGTTGTGGCTTTAGTACCCCTTGTCGCCCTAAAGGGTTGTACTCTCGATGAGGGTGATTCCTCAAGGAGTAAGTGATGATGCTTTAGTTATATCACGGGGTATGCGTAAGGCACATCTTCTTGATGAGGTTAGGACATGAGCCTATCTAGGTCTACTAGGATAGGATTCTAAAGTTACTTGGGTTGAGGGGATAGTCATTTAGGGGACGTAGAGTAGGACTTTAAGTCTTCTGCCTAATTAGGCATCTGAGTCAGACTTTTGAGGTTATCTTGAAAAACTTAGTGTTGCTCACACATAGTGATGATGCCGAATGGCCACTTAACAACCACATGTTGGCCTTTAGGTTAAAACTTTGACATCTTACCACTAAAATCTTTGACAACATTGCAATTTGCATAACCCTCATCTATCATGAATCACAAAATACATTTCTGAAATGAAGTTCTCTCTTTATTAAGTTGTTCAGTTTGGTTCATAACAACAATTATTAATAACATCTTCGATTTTAAATTTACAACTATGGTGATAATGATTCTTAAGTTTAAATTTTAATTGAGTATTATATACTTGTACAATTGTAATAATATATAAACCATGAATCATAAACATGAACAATCATCATTGCCCAATTCTTTATCACTTGTATATAGATGAAATGCACATGTTGCATTCTTTTCACAAAATTGACTTCACTTTCATATTTTTTTGTTGACAATTTTATTACAAAGCACTTCTTAAAATGAATATATTAATTGGTATAAAATGGGATATCTAAAAGAATTGTATGTTATTATATAATGCATTCCTATTTGGTCTCATGTCTCATTGGAAATTGTACACTCACCTTCTTAACTTGCAAAAAGTTAAGAAATGCATTTATTAATATTAATTGAGCTCAAGTAGTGATAATTGAATGATTTTTGATATAGAGTTTAGTTATTTGACATTATTTGGCTTTTTAAAATTCTTTTATAAATTCTATTTTCTAGGCAAAGGTTAAGAGGGGGATGAATATTATGTACAAAAGAGATTGCCAAAGTTGAAGGATGAGAACAAAATGAATACGATTAATGGAGTTTGTCACTTCAAATCATCTAAAAAAGGTTTCACTTTTACCATCGAGAGTTGCAAGTTTTAGCTAAGACATATTTATGCTTGGTGAGGTTGTCATAGAGATGATGTTGGATGTCAGAGTTTTGGTTGAAGGACCGACATGTGGCATTACGTAACTACTAAGTGACCATCAATGTCATCCCCTGTGTGAGACGACCCTAAGAGTCTTAGTCAAATGCCCATGTAGGCATGAGACTTAAGGGCCCAACCTAAGTCCCTAGAGTGACTA
This sequence comes from Selaginella tamariscina, assembly GCA_003024785.1. Taxonomy (NCBI): domain Eukaryota; kingdom Viridiplantae; phylum Streptophyta; class Lycopodiopsida; order Selaginellales; family Selaginellaceae; genus Selaginella; species Selaginella tamariscina. The sequence continues at coordinate 56,162 of PUQB01000437.1, forward strand.
CTCTCAGAACCCTAAAGACAACATGAGCAGATTTTATGATCTTGCCCCAAGAGACTTAGATAAGCTTCACGCCCAAACCTCACCAAGGAAACATGCCTTGCACATACTCTCATGACAAAGCTAAGGCATCATGACTTACCCTTTGAGAAATTAACCTTCATTCAAGAGTATAACCCCTTTAAAACGATGAGGGGTACCCTGATCCATGACTAATCCCTAAGGATTTAAATGGCCAAGTTATACCTTAATCCTAAGGTTAGTATTTAGTGAAAAACATAAGTGTGGGCATAAGTGTTTTTATTAAGCAAACCCTTAAGACTAGCTAAGGTTTGGACAACCCGAAGTACGTGACCACATGAGTGCTTCACAAAAGGGCTTCTGCTAATGAGTTTAGGTTATTTAACCCTTGGACATGTTTACATCTAACCAAGTGTGCTTGCTCTAACACACCTAGTTATAAGACCTAACCTCCCTTAAGTAGATGTTCAATGCTTAGCACCCTAATGCGAACATAAACAGCATGCTTGTTAGGGGCAAAAAATATGGCATGTAAGAACATAGCATACACAGAACTTTCCTACGGTGGAGGAATAACCTGTAGGAAGGAATAGTAAGAATTTTATGTACATGAAAAATTCCTACGGGGATAGGAAAAATCCTACGATGGTAGGAAAGATCCTATGCAGGAAGGAAGCAAACGGTTATGATTGTTGAAATGAGAAGGCAAAGGAGGACAAGATTCAGTTAGGGGCTAAGAGGGCTATGAAGGCTATAGTGGAGTTAGGGAGAGCTATAAGGAGAGCAATGCATGAGAGAGAGAGAGAGAGAATCTTTATGAGAGAAGTAAGTCTCCACACTTGTTATTTCTTTGTAATCATTTAGTAATGTAAGTGCATGATTATGATATATGAATTATTAAACATATTCTTGTCTTATGAGCAAGGTATCTTGTAAATGTTATAACATGGCAATGACCAAAACAAAATCTTATCTTTAACTTTAAAGATGAGATAAATGATATATAAAGCTATTACCAATATGAAATCCCCTAATCTTTAACTGGAAATTTTTTCTACACTGTGAACAGTGATTTCTGCACATAGGAAAGTTTGGCCATGTTAATAATGCTTGTCAAGATATCCAAACCCCTCAACGTTAAACTCATGACACAATTCCAAAGGTTGTGCCTTGGGAGTTATAATGTGTGCCATCTAGCCTAGTCTATATGTTTATATTATAATATTTCCCAATATGTAGTCTATCTCGCCATAACCCTCAGACTCAAGATGTCATAGTTTTATTATGACTCCTCTTTACTTTAGATGTTGATTATTGTTACTTACTGTACTATGTTGATGAACTAGATACCTTGAGAAACTCTAAGCGAAGGTAAAAATTAACTTCTAAAAAACTCTCCCTCAATTTTAACGTCCCAGTTAATTTTTTTGGTTAGTTCAGATGAGTTAGGCATGTTAAATAGGGTTAGGAACACCCCTAGGGCTGACCTAACCCTAGGGTTGCCCTAACCCACGAGCTAAAATCCCTGCCCCCTCATGTAGGTTTAGGTAGGAGTTAAGTTAGGGTTAAGCTCATCTAATTAACAAAGGGGCTGGCATTCCGTGCCAAGCCACTTACACAAATAGGAAAAGAGGGGGGTGGGGGGGGGGGGGGCTCCATCACATAAATAAGGTAGTGTATATGTAGTGAGGGTTCCTAGATTCATGACTAAGCTCATTATTTTTACTAGTGCAAGGTGTCGTCAAGGCACAATTTTTTGTTGTGTTGTCTCAACTTGCAAACAATAAGGGTACATCCACCTTCAGGGTAGCTTATTCTTAACGTTGATGAATCCATGCTTGGGAGGTCTTATTGGAATGCACGTTCCAAGAGTCAAAGGTTGAGGCATGTCTCCAGCCTCCTTCTCCACATCAAGCCCTCACAACTAAGCAAGACACATATGTGTCCTTGTTTAATTTGGGTATGGAATCTTGGATGATAGATTTTCGTTATCAAGTTCTAGAGGGTTCACAGAGGGGGTTTAGAGTTGGCATTTAGGAGTCACATCTGTGGCACTTGGTGTAACTCTTGAATTTAAGGGCTATGGCATGATAGCCCACATCATGGAAGATAGTGTCACATGAAGATGTGACACTAGGCTAAACAATACATGGTACAATGCTCAAGGCATGCCCTTTGGGCTTGTGTCATGAGTTTATCGCCAAGGGTTAGATACTGTAACAAATATGCATACTTGTACTGCACTAGGGTGTTAAGCCTTGGGCATTAGCTCAAGGGAGGTTATTGTAACTAAGTGTGCTTTTGGCACACTTAGCTAGGAAGGGTTCTTCTTGGGATTTAAGGGTTGAACAACCTAAGCTCATTAGCATGAGCACTTTTGTGAAGCACTCGTAAGGTTGTACTTAGGATTATCTAAACCTAACCTTAGGGAGTTTACTTAGCAGAACACTCATATCTACCTACGGCTACACTCATGTCCTCATTAAGGACTTGGCCACTCAAACCTTTAGGGGTTAGTCATGGTTCAGGGTACCCCTTGTCATCCTAAAGGGGTTGTACTCCCGGATGAGGGTGATTCCTCAAGGGATAAGTGACGATGCCTTAGCTCTATTACAAGGGTATGTATGAGAGACATTTCCTTCATGAGGTTAGGGTATGAGTTTGTCTAAGTCTACTGGAACATGATCTAAAGTCTACTCAGGTTATCCTTTAGGGTTCAGGGGATAATCATTCTAAGGGACTTAAGGTAGAACTTTAAATATCCTGCCTAATTAGGCATTTGAGTCAGACTTTTGGGGTTATCTTGGAAGATTTAGCGTTGCACACAGGGTGTTGATGCCTGAACCAGCCACTTGGCATTCATGCCCTTTGGGTAAAAGCTCTGACACAAGAGCTACACCTAGTGCCACAGATGTGACTCGCAAATGCCAACTTTAGAACCCTCATTATGACCCCTCAAGAACATAGTAAAGAGAACCCGTCTAATTAATAGAACGTATACTTTGATAAAATCTTGCAGGTATGTGATCGGGTTATTGAACAAAAAAAGTTAGTTAACCTTTAGATGTGGCATACTTAAGCATAACAGTGTGGATCTACCAATCCTAAGGTAGGCTTACCCTTAGAGGCAATTCACATGTGCCCTCACTCTTAAGAATCTTTTTACCCTTGTGGGTTTTACATGTAATATTTTATACTCACCCTCGCGAGGGTCTCGAGGATAAGATTCTAAATAAGCCTAGATTTATTTAAATTCCCTTACTAGATTTATGCTTTTTCTTGCCACGTGTTTTGTTATCATATTTAAATAAAGATTTTTAAATATATTAATATAAATAATTAATATTTTTAATTTTATTTATTTTATATAAAAAATTATATAATTGAGAAGCCTACAATTTATACTTATTTTATTTTAAAAATAAAATTTATTATAAACTTAAATTAATATCACAAGTAAAAAATCACATGTAACCCTCACCCTCGCCCTCACCCTTATGTGAGGTAAGGCACATGTGAACTGCCTTTAGGGTGTGACGATTTAGGACAACACAAAGGATGTGTCTTGATGGGGTAGGAAGGAATTAGACACTTTTTAGTTTTTGACATGTTTTTCCCACCATTACTCTACTTAATTTATGTGACGAAGGTGCCCATTTTATAAAGTGGATTCACATGGAATTTTATTTTCAATGAAATATCAATTGGTGAGTGTAAATGCCGGTTTAAGGCATAGGTTAAGGCAACCTTGTGGTTAGGTCAAAACTAGGTGTGTTTACTCACCAAAATTAATTAAGACTCTAATTAGGATGTAAAAAATGAGGGTGTAGTTTTGTAGATGAAAGGGTTATCTTGCATAGAGTTTTTTTACAAAAATCTAATGAGACTCCACTAGACTGTCACTAAATATGTAAGTGTACTAAGTGTAGGATTTGTTAACATAATTTAATAAGTAATAATAATCTATCTCTAAAGTAAGAGTAATAATAATAAAAATTATAACATTGGATGGCCACTTAACAACCATATTTTACATGTTAGCCAAAACTTTAATAATAGAGCACACATAATATTTACTTGAATTTAATTCTAATAATTAAATTTAAATAAGTTCGTTTAAAATATAACCAAATCCACCTAGATAGTAACCTAAAGATGAAAGGTAGAGTACAAATAGTATTCACTTCAAATTAGATTTTGAATAATAATTAATGATGTTCATTATTTTTATTTTATTTATTTTTAATTTACAAATTTATTAAAATGAACCAATTTAATAACATATTTTACCATATTAACACAAACTAATATGTCCTACCAAGATGGTCAACTAGAATAAGTGTTAAACTTTGTCAACACAATGTATATGTTATGTTGAATGGTCAATTTAATAAGTCGTTGATTATATTTTACACATGACAATACGATGTGATATGTGGAATTGAAACAGTATTGATAACATATTTTACCGTGTCAACACAATTTTATAGCATATCTTACTATGTCAACACAACAATTTAATATGTAGTGTTGAGAAGTCATTTAGATATTAAGATGATAACATATTTTACTATGTCAATACAACTTGATATGTAAGATAGTCAATCTAGAATAAGCCATTGATAACAAGTTAACAAAATCTGATATGCCATTTAAATAATAAAATAGAATTATTATTATTTTTTACATTTTTAATTTTACAACATATTCGAACCCAAAACCTCAATTCTACAAGACTTTTATAAAGAGACAACTGCTTAAATTTTGTTTGAGTTATACTTAAAACCATTGATTTTATTATCGAGAAAAACATTTCACACGGTGATTTAGGATAATCTTAATTAAAAACATTCACACTAACCTTAACACATTAATAACAGGGCAATTATTTATTCGACTCCTTATTTATATTGCATAAGGTTGGTTAACCAAACTGTGTGATAAAGATTAAACTTTAATTTTATATTAAAACATTTACCTTTCTCTCTCACCCATAGAAGTTTCAGTGTGGTTATGTGATTTGTAGGCTTATTAACTTGAAGTGGACATTAAATAAAAAGAGTAACAAGCCCAGGATATAATCCCTGGCATTATTGTATCATATTACTGTTTTTCTTAATCTCAACCGTCAGTGATAATTCTGTATTCTCGGGTCCATACCCCTAATAGCACATTTTAAAGTTTTAAAAGACATATCTTTTTTATTAACATTTTGTGGACCTGGTTTGTTTAGAAAGTTGGTAGATTTTTACCCTGGAGAAAACTTCGGAACATTGCTAATGCAGAGCCTCCTTGGTCACCGGGAACCATATGTCCAGCTCCTCTAATGGTTGTGAAGGTTATTCCTGAATATACTTCTGCCCATCCACCAACCTACACATTTAATACAATCAAAATACAACTGTTATTCAATAAAGTACCTACCTGGTTTTCATGGTTCCAAGGATACCATGGTGTATTAATTGTCATATTCAGCGCCTTGATCCAGCTTCTAGTTGATAAAGTTGATACTACTGAATCAAAATCACCACTGCAGAAACAATAACAGTATATATATAAACATCACACACACGCACACGCACGCAAAACTATAATACCTATATATCCAGATTCTAATGCCAGCCTTCAGAAGGTTCTTGTAAACTGGAAGCATAGAAGCACTAAAATCCTCATTTGAATATTTAGCCAGACACCGTGACTGTTAAACGGGAGAGTTACCACAGCATTTGACATAAACAAAGTATTACTTTTATATCTTACTTGCAAGTGCTCCATCGAACAGGGCGGTTTTGGACATGCAAAGCCGCTTGAACATCCGGTGAGTTTAAATAAGATGAAATATCGTCCTGGCAGGCAGCATAAACTCTCCACAGCCATTCCTTAAGCACCTGACGATGCCCATTTTGGGCATTTACTGTAACAACACTGCATCCATCTTTGTATACATTGTATCGGTTAACATACTTCGTCATCGCAAAGATACCATTCTGAGCTTCACTGCATTTGACACTGTTTCCATTCGATGAGTAGCAGTTGTTCATGCATCAATGTACACCTCGTCGGAAATGAGGGAATGTGTATAAGAACTCTGTGTTCCCAGGCATTTCATAACTTTCAGCTGTCCAAGGATTACCTATCTGTGAACATGAGTTTTAAATATTAATACAATTTTTATTTATTTTTGTTTTTCTTAAAATTATTATACGTACCGCAAATCCTTTGAAGTTTATAGAGCCTCCATTTGCATTGTAAGCAAGGATTTCAGATGCTAAAGTTGGAATATAGTGTCCTGAAAGCATATATATATGAGTCGTCCTTCTCGAGAAACTTAAGGAAATTCTTACCTGCATAACTCCGCCTGTTATAAAGAAGTCATTCTTGGAGTACTCCGGAAACTTGTGAAACCATTCCACAAGAAAGCTGAGATTATCCTTGGCTACAAGCAAGACAGAGCATGTTAAAACATAAGTATATACTATTAAAACACTAATTAATAATTATACCAGTTTGTGCATCTGTGTAGGCACCAGCATCGTAGTCTGAAGATGTGTTGGAGTATGAGAAACCAACTCCGACTGGACTCTCAAGAAAAATTAAATTGGCAGCTGCAAAATGCATAACATTTTAGTATTAAGTTAATAAATACATAAACCAACCTTTGTTCCATGCATATGGATTAAGAACAAGACTATTCCCGCCTGGCTGGAACGGTCCGAGCTCACCCAGAGCACCTGATCCTACAGAAGAACAGCCTGGACCTGTATAAAGCTTAATGAGAAGAGAGAGAGATTACCTCCATTCAGCCACAGTACGAGAGGCATCGAAGAAGGAGAGAGAGAGAGAGAGATTACCTCCATTCAGCCACAGTACGAGAGGCATCGAAAAGAGAGAGAGAGAGAGGAGAGATTACCTCCATTCAGCCACAGTACGAGAGGCATCGAAGAAGAAGAGTTTGCTGCATCGGAGCCGTAAAACCAGTAGAAAAAGGCCTTTCCAGTAGAAGCATTAACAGTAACATGACCTGCATATTGAGAAAATTGCACTTGAGGTTGCCCAGGTAACTTAGTAACAAGTTGCGATGGATCTGCCGATGAAATGTCAAATCTGCACACCACAAGAAGAATTATAAAAGCTATTGCTTCCATTGTATGCTTTGTGTGGCGTTCACTTGTTCAATCTTTTAAGGATGCCATAAACAACAAGACAAAGGTTAAGCATCAAACACTCAGAAAGGCTTCTGTACGCTACTGTGGCTGCGGCGGTTTTAACTTGTACGTGGATGTAGCATATACTTTATATACATCAAATTCACAAAGTCAGGTTATGTCGCTTATTAAGCATATGATATAGACATTTAATAATCATGACCTCACGTCATCAGCTCCTCCAATGCTTCTTCTTCTTCACAATTCCTTTGGACGTCTAATCTTTTCATATACCAGCTTCCTCTCTCACCAGCTTCTCTGCAATCTTGTGAAGGTAGCCACAGCAGCGTCACCTTGTACAGTATATACACGCTATTGATTGTTCCTAGGTGTATATATGTATGCACAATGTATGCATGTCAAACCAGCAACTATATCTATGACTGTTATTCTCTCTCTCTCTCTCTCACACAACCACATTCATATTCTATAGATTTTAGATATTCTACCTTGTTGGAGAAGTTTTAATAAATCTTACTCAGTGACACTTGGAGGTCTGTGGACAAAGTTTTATCATCTGGAACAAAGGGACTTGCACTTGGCTTGTTCCAGAGGACGCTTGCAGTAATGTTATGCTCTCGTGCTGCACGTCTGATGCGAGTTGCTGCGTAATGCCTCAGTATAAACATCCATTGACATGTAGGATCATAACACCCAGCAGGTTTCCACGCTTTAGAGAACCTGGAACACATAATATATATAACATACATATATAATATGTATTTATATTACCTTCTATGACCACCACGTCCATAGCATGCTTCCTCATCAGAAAAACCTCAAGTCCTGTTTCATATTCTAAGTTCTCACTAGATCTTACAACAGTAACGCTAGGAAAATGTACCACTGTTACTTCTCTTGAGGTTTTGAAACAAGAAGTGTGGGCATTGCCGATTTCAATAAATTAGAGAACCGAGGCTATTCGATTGTCCAATCCTCTGCATAATTACATCTAAATTTTTCTATAGAAATGATGTGTTTCTTCTCGTTTATATTTTTACTAAACCAAACTAACCAGATTTCATTATAATTAAATAACCTGTGAGAGGTCCCGAGTTCAAATCTTGATATATATATATATATTTTTTTCGCGTGTTTCCGCGTGTTTTTACCCCTTTATTTTAGCTGTTCTAGGGTTCATACAGCTAGGGCTGAAAATGTCGATGTCGGAGCAACAACAGTCCGTGATGCAGCAGTTTTTGGTAAGCATTCTGGAACTTGGGACTCGATGCATCAATTTCGATGCCGCACCCGTGCTCTGCAGGGATCTCAAAGCTAGGGTTTATGAGATCGCCCGAATCCCGGCAGAGTATCAGCGGATTGCCACGGTGTCGGGACATTCGCGATGACGAGCTCATCCGTGGCGATGCAGCTACATACACTGTTCTTGTTCGGGTCAGAGGCGGCAAAGGAGGATTTGGGTCGCTTCTCCGGACCAGCAAATCCAAGAAGAAGATCACGAATCATGATTCATGTAGAGATCTCTCTGGAAGGCGGATTAGACATGTTAATGCTGAGAAAATCATCAAGGTATGGTACTTTGTGTCGGTTGCGTGTCGGTGCTGTCTTTTTTGTTAGTGTGCTGTGGTGCTCTGTATGGAATTCTGTATGTGTTGATTCAGTGTGTGAAATTTGCGTTCCGGGTGTCTGTGTATATTGACTTTTCCTCTGCAGGAATGGCAAGAGGACGAAGGAATGAGACAGATGGAGAAGGTTGCACTCGATTACTTAAAGAAGAAGGTGGTTGACCAGAAGAAAACCACCAATCAAGTTGATGTTCTGAACAAGTTCAGGGAGCAAGCTGAGCGGAACTCTGTTGAAGTTCAGATGGCTATCATGGCTGGGTTGAAGAGGAAGAAGAAGACTGGAAACCAGTCCAAGAAGAAGCTTAAATTGTAAGTACTGTGTGTGTGTGTGTGTGTGTGTGTGACATATATACTAACTGGTTTCCCTTTTAGGATTGCGGTTGAGGATGAGAGTGATCTAGACGAGGAACCTACTGAAAGTGATAAGTGACAAACTCAGCAGTCCAAGCAGAAACACCACAGGCAGAGGTGATAAACCCAGCAATTGAAGCAGAAGTAGCACAGACTGAGTTCACAATGGCACAAGTTGAGCCAGTACAATTAGCAGAAGGTGAGGTTACAATCGCACATGTTAAGCCAGTACAATTAGCAGAACCAGCTCAAGTTCTGGAGGAAGCACAAGCAGTTGAACCACCAACATATGTAGCGCAAGTACAACCAGGGATGGAACAATCAGAAGTAGCTGAGTTGAACTTTGAAGACTACAGTAGCGCTCATGATCTAGAGGTATGTGTGTGTGCGTGTGTGTGTGATCAACGACTGACTAAATTTATTCAGGCTCTTGGATTGGAGAGACTGAAAATGGAACTTCAGAAGCGTGGTTTGAAGTGCGGAGGCAGTTTATCGGAGAGAGCGAAGAGGTTGTTCCTTCTAAAGAGCACTCCGCGGGACAAGCTAGATAAGAAGTATTTTGCTAAGGCTTAAATCATCGTTTGTAACTACAAACAGTACATGCAATTTGACTTTTCTATTTAAGACCTTTACATTATCGTTTCAACAATTATATTTAACAGTAGAACCTGTCTAAATTAATACTATATAAATTAATATAATTTTTTGGTTCTGAAATTAATAATTAATAGCATTTTGTCAGTCCCAACAATTTTATAAATTAATTTTTATTATATATTAAGTATAAAATCGTGTAAATTTAATTAAACACTAGCATAAATTAGCATATTAGGCTGGTTTTACGTGTGTATTAAATATCAAACTAATAACTTTCTAATTATTTCTTTAAAAATTATTAACATTTCAAATTAAAATAATAATTATAATGATTAGCTTATAATTAAAATTTATATGTGGTTATGTGTATTATAAATGTATGTTAATTTATTAATTATTAAATTTATATAACCTGTTTAAATTAATAACCTTAATATTGCCCAGCAGTATTATATGTAATTTAAATTCATTAAGAGAAATATACATGAATAGGGTTAAGTCCTACTTCCTCGCCGGTAAGCACACTGAACGCACATCCTCTCCGTCGTGCCGCTGTGTCCTGACTTCTCCGTCGCTCTGGGGCCTCCAAGGATAACAGCATCGCCTACAAGATCGCAGCTGAGCTCGAGATCAAGTGCTGGGTGGATTGTCATGAAGGTCATAGGATAGGGAGGACGAGAACCTGTTCGAGCACCTCGCGAGGCCCTTAAGTTCATCGATGGAGGGGTGAACAACGGCATAGTGCTGGCAACCATCTTTCTAGTCACTTCCTTTTTCTGCAGTGCCATGTGGATGGAAAAGCTCTCGGCAAAAGGTAACTTTGGTGCATGCTTTGCTAATTGATCACTCTCAAATCTCCGGACGCATTGGCATCGCTCAAAGCATGTAGCCCGACCGTGCAGCCAAATAGCGGGTTTTTAAAGCAGGTGATTCGTTGTTCTTGAACTATGTGTCCTCCTCGCAGTTGTCAACGTTTGAGTCTTCGGGTTTCGTAGTGAGGCGCAGAAAACCAAGCAGCAACAGCAAACCAAGATCCCAACAAAAGTTTGTAGAAGTCTATGGTTTAGTGGTGCAGTAAGAATCCTCACTGGTGGCAGAGAAGAAGTATCGAAGTAGATAAAATGTCCGTTCCTGAGTGCTCCTTTAGTATTTCGTGTCTCATGCCAAAGACAAGTGACAATTCTTCCCTGTTGCCCGGGAAGCCATTCTCTGAAGCTCTAAGAGATTGAGCTTGATAATATCCTCGAGTCTTTAAGCCAAACGATACGCTGTTTCTTTAGACGTGACGTACCGTTTCTCTAGACGTGACTCGTTTGTTCATTGCATTTACGATAGCTTTGTTGGCCATGTGAAGCTCCTTAACACACAAAAACGGATAGGTCAGTACTAATGCTGCGGCTTTTCCGAGTCCCGCAGGCATGGGCTTGGAGGCCGGGCCTGGAGTATTCTGCAATATTCTTTCAATCGGTAGATTGTGTGGCCAAACAATCTTGGTTAGCATGTTAAACTAATAATTGAGTCCATCGATTTCATATGCAAATTAAAACATTATTTTTCATTAAAACCAAAGTAGTTTGAAAGTCATGTCTACCTCTTGCGTTGTAGCTAATGTGGCTTTGAGATGGAGGTGGCTCAGTCTGTACTAGCTTAGGTGTGATGTTCTCATGAAGCTTCTTAAGTGCAAATTCTGCAAGCTTTTTATTCTTTTTGTTCCCATAATATTCCTCCCAAGATTAGCAGCTGCAACTAGGGAGGAACCTGTATTGGAGCTTATGTTCCAAACAAGATCATCAAGTCTGCTTAGACACTCAATAATTAATTGCATTAGTCAAACACTCTTCGGTTGGATAGGGAGCCTACAAAGACAATAAAGCCATTAGGTCTCTAAACATAAGAAAAACTATTTAGCATGATTGCTAAAAGTGATTTGACATGTTGACAAGGATGGTCAAACTTAATTTGAGCAAATTGGTCTAGTGTCTTTCCCAGATGCCTGGAAAATAAGTAGAACAAGAAGGTTTTCCTGTAGGATGGATGATGAAAACTATTAGTAGGTTAGATGGTTAAATGGAAAACTTTACCTTCACGTAATTTTAAATCCCAACCATGCCCCCATACATGTTGCACAATGCAACAAGGTAGAGGTTGACTTCTTTGGTAGCTTCAGCAACTTTAATGATAGCCATCATTGTAGCAAAGACAACAAGCAACCCGTTTGCAGTCATGTGCATACCCACAAGTTGTACTGCCTCATCAAATTTCAATGGGTCTAGGAAGATCATATTCCTATTGTAGTTATCCGTTGCTGGCTATAGCTGGTTGGGCAAGTCAATGAGGATCAAGTTGAATCCAAACTCATTTGCCTCTTCAAGAAACCTTGCATGAGCATTTGCTATGTGCCACTTGTCAACTTCGCGTACATCTCTGGAAAGTCACCTATATGATCCACAAAAATGCCCTACACATGTCTTTGATGTTGCAAACAACACAATCATATGCACCTTGGGTTATAGCTAACATTGGAACATAGAACAAGAGGTTGTCCTTGATGTTAATACTTGTAGCCAAGGGCTAGATATCACCTAGATTGAACATAGCTACTTCTCCTGTAGGCTTAGAAGTGCTTGCAGAAGGGTCAAGTCTTCTCCTAGCAAGTTGTGTGCCTTTTGTTCTTCAACTTCATTATAAGATCCACCTCTTTTGGTTGCCATCACCTTTGGAAGATCTTTTGCATGCTCATTGTACAAGTCTTGTTCCCATGTCGGTTGCTCCTCTCGAGGAAAATCCAATCAAAAAGATAATGCTACCCTCTGTTATCCATGGTCATATTATGTTGTTAAATGTCAATGGTGTTCTGCTTTATCGACAAAGGCCCAAGGATAGAAAAAAAGAAATCAAATAAGGAGATTTCATTCCTTGTCATGGTAAATTTCGATATAATATTATTTTTCGTCTAGGGTTAGACCATCTCTTTCAAAAGCTTAAGGAGATGGGTGCACTTGTGGGGATTTGATCATGTATGCAGATTCACAACTTGACACCATTGCTGAATTTACTTAAGAAACATTGTAATGTTGCAGAAGAGTGATTCGTAAAGATTGGATTTTTAACCAGCAAATATGTTATAAACCTCTTGAATTTCACAATATAAAAAAGGAAAGCAAGCCATACTTCTTCAAGAATGAAAAATTTATTTGGCTTCATAGGGAAATCAATCAGTTAAGGATAATGAAGAACGCACATATCTTAGTGGTAGACGATTGTCCTCAGAAGGTTATGCTCAACCAAAACATTACTTGTATCCATCCAATCACTTTCGACCCATATTCTGATACCAATACCATGGATGAGCTAGTGAACTACTTGGATACGTGCCTCGGAAAGAAGAATCTCAAAAACTTTTGTGAACAATATCCACCATATCAAACATTTCCTGATGCTTTTCTTTTTCGTGATTTTGAGTTTTATAAAATAAAGAAGAGCAACCGGGCACTTTATAATATTATTCTTAAGGAACGTCATTTTTTAAATAAGCCTTTTATGTAGACCTGGTTTTATCACATCTTATGTATTAATAAGGATGGCAACTCTTAACTGCATTCGTGAGAGTGTTAGGTAGTGGCAACAACATAAAGATATTGAATAAAATGATTCGATTAATCCGGAGAGTGATGACTTAGACAAAATGAGGAGATTTCTATGTATTGTTAAGGAGAAAGTATTTATAAATAGATTAACATGTTGATAAGGAAATGATTTCATTTGTAATTATGTTTGATAGTATTTTTTTAATTATTGTAAATTATTTTTACAACAAAGAATAATATGAATATTCTAAGATATTTTAGGAATATTCCTTACTTAATTTGTTAATTAATTAATATTTAAGACTTAATTATATATTAATTAAATAATTAATTAATAATTAAAACTTAAGTATTAATTAGTAATTTATTTTATATTCCCATTTTCACGTATCATGCCCATTTTAATTACAACATGCATAATGGTAGGAGAACATACAAGGAATGGGTGGTTGTTGAGGCAGACTTTGCGACATGGTTTGACAATATGCACGCACAATGTAAAACTCAAATGTTCTTTGGCTTTCACGACTATGTGAAGTTCAACTTCTTAATGGAGCCAGCCAAGTTCTTGGAAGTTGATGAGACAACTCGAGGGGATGATATAGAAGTAACATATAGCTTCTTCTTTAGATTGAGTTGACTTTAACATATGTGGTGTATGTAGCTACTCGGTGGCAAAAAGTGTGCACTCCAACATCAAATATGAAGATATGGATGAACATAGAAGCCAGCCTCATATATGGTCCAAGTTACACAGTGCGTTGACCAAGTTCAAGAGAACAAATGCGCCTCTTGAATGCTTTGCAACTCACTTGGTTGCTCCCTTTCACATTTATCTGTTGACATATATCGTTGCATATCCCTTTATCATTTTCCTTATAAGATTAGATATTGCAGGCGTTGAAGAAAGTGAATTAGGAACTGAAGGTAATAGAAATGGTGATGAAAAAATTGAAGTGGTCCCCATGGTAAGGATGTTTTGAGCTGCATTATTATTTATTTCCTGTATGAACTTTGTCATTCTGACATGTGGCACAAGAAATTTTTGCAAACCCCTCTCTTACCTCATGCCAATGCTGAAAATCCATGTTCTCAACTGTTTTATTACATCTGCAAAATGATAATTAGCTGGCCTTATAATTATCAAGATATATTATTTACCTTGTTAATATGTGACCTATGTTTGAACTAAAAGCTTCATTAATCCTTGAGAATTTATTTTCTGTACAAATATAAACGAAATATACAAAAATGCCTTATGTTACACTCATTTACAACTATTCATCACTCTAAGAACTCATTAACAATTCTTCTTTGCTATTACCTTCTGAATGAGGCGAAGAAGGTCTAAGTCGCTTGGTAGATCGTTCATGATCTTTGTATCTTCTGTTGATGTTTCCATGGGTAATGGAGTATGTGAATGTTTTGTACTCTTTGAGATAATTTTTGGTCTAATATCTGATTGAAGATCGTCCTCAGACTCCGACATTGAACCAGATTCCTCTTCAGAGCTATCACACTTCTCGGGAGGGAACTTTCCCAAATACTCCTATGGGTTTGTTGGGGTAGTCAGTTGAGAACCTCTTTATCCACTTGTTCAAGTCCTCAACCATGGTCTTATCCTTTTCAACGGCAAACACACATGTATCCGAAGGTAACACTCCTTCAAGACGGATCCCCTAGTGTAGTAGTCAAAAACCCATGCATCACTGTGAGGACCCCTGATCAAGTTGACGATGCTCCGTGCAGCTTGACTTGTGATGTTTGGATAATGTACATTGCTAAATATGTCCCTCTCAACTATCGGTGTATCAGATGGAGGTTCAATCCCGTTGGAGTGAAAACAGATGCTTGGGAAGTCATTTGGAAGTTTGAAATTGTTTGGCACATTCCTAACAACCAAGTGAACAACCAAATCAATGCACTTTGGATCAGCATCATTTATATAAAATCCTGTCCAACGATGTTTATTCCTCTTGGCAAAGGCGAAGGCAAAGGTATCGGTGACATGAGCAAGAATCAAGAAATAAATACCTGAAAACGTAGATATCAGTCAAGAGTGCAAGCATGAATTCAATAATAAATACCTTCTTTGTACATGCTTGCATGGCTAAGTTTCTCCACCAAATCCTCTAGTGCCTTATTTGTCGATGGATTTTTTGACACCGCCGATCCATCATGAACATTGAAATGGTTTCTTGCAAGTAGTGATGTTACCCCATAAAGTCTCCGAATCCGACAATAAACATCTGTAGTTTGGACATTGTTCTTTCCCTGCAGTAGCTCTTTGTGGTCCCTCAAGAGTTTCCCACACGTATCGCGTGTGTTTGAACTTCTCCCATATTTTGTTGTTGTAGTGGTTGGTGTCGACAGCGTCTCATTCTGCCAATAACTTATGGTACTGCTCAATTGTGAGATTCGGCTTAGCTAAAAATGCCGATCTTTTTGTCAGCTTCTCACGGGTATGCTCGGAAAGTTTTGTTGCCATTTCCTTTATTGTGTTCATCGAGAAGTCATTGGGGCCGTTATTGTGTGCTGGCCACTAATAATGTAGTACTTAATTGATTTTTTATTCTCCGTCTAAATCTTCGTGATTTGTTCTGGTGTTGTCACCACACTTTGTCAGTGCCTTTCTTCTTTCATAGTATGGGCACAAAACAGCATTATGTGGAACGGTGTAAGAATTGTCGTCCTTCATCTTCTCCATGAGCTCAGCTACACGTTCCTGGTTGAGTGGCCTGTAATTGAAGTTTGGGTTGACGCTGCAATACTTAACCCTACACTCGTAAATCCTATCATCCAACATCATTTCCTTGTGGCTTATTGCAGCATGGGATGCCACAGGTGCACTGACAAAACGACAGATTTTCTTCTACGATCCGAATCAACATGTGTGATCCCCGACTGCAGCTTCTAATGTTTTGGCACACTCTTCCAGCTTCCGAAAATTTTAAGCAAATTGAACATGATCTGTAAAGAACCTGGGACGAGCCACCCTCTCAATCTCCCTAATGATGTCGTTGTGTTCTTCTTCAATGTGAAGAGGGACGATTGCTACTTGTGGATGTTCTGTATTGTGAAGCAATTCTGCTGAGAATACACCTACTCGATGAGTATGGAGATCTTCGAAGTAGACATCTAATTGGATCCCCTCCATAATGGGCTTTCGTTGAGTTGAAAAGAACTCCACGGTCAACATCATTAGTGAACACATGAACGTCATTATCACAAGTCGACAAAACCACCCAAGATTAATGTCGTAACTGGCGACCTCTGGATGAGAACGTGACATTGGATGGAACAAGGCATACGTGTCGAGCATCGTCCAATCTGGGTTCACACTGCTTTTGGTGCTTGACTAGTAAATCTACTTTCCATTGTTTTGCTTGTCCACGCATTGTGACAGATGTTAGTTTGACAGCAACCATGGTTGCTCCAATGCGCTTCCGTTTATTTTGAAATATGGCCAAGTTGATTCCAAATCCCCCTGCCCATCTCTTCTCCTCTCTTCTTCAATGTCACCTCAATTCCACATCTGAATACAAAAATGATTAGTTTTCAAGCACATATCC
The DNA here is from genome assembly GCA_003024785.1 of Selaginella tamariscina. Classification (NCBI taxonomy): domain Eukaryota; kingdom Viridiplantae; phylum Streptophyta; class Lycopodiopsida; order Selaginellales; family Selaginellaceae; genus Selaginella; species Selaginella tamariscina. The sequence goes on from PUQB01000437.1 coordinate 73,078, forward strand.
GAGTATAACAATTTTATTATAATTCTTACCCAGAATTTGACGACGACTCCATACTAATGACTGAATCTCCTTGTTTGATAAATCGTCCTTCTGCACAATAATACACTATGAATACAATTCATATAAAAATGCACACACACTTGTATAAACCCGAATATACAAAATAATACACTGATAAATTCACATACACCCTTGTTTGTCTCAGAGAGAAGTGGATGGGATTAACTGTCCAAAGCTCACATTTGTGCTAGTGCAAAAAACTGATAACATTTGGTTTTAGAACCACCACAAATGTGAGCTTTGGAGTTTCACATATTTACTAGCTTTTACTCAAAATATTATGATAAGATGATAGAAGTAAATAAAATGAGATACAACTTATATATACTAATACACATATATATTCACATGGAAGGGTGGTGGGATTAATCTCGCCACCCTAGTATGCACGTTGTAACTAAAGTGGGCATGATACGTGAAAATGGAATATAAAATAAATTACTAATTAATACTTAAGTTTTAATTATTATTAATTATTTATTTTAATATGTAATTAAGCCTTAAATATTAATTAATTAATAAATTAATCCTTCAATAACCTTACTTAGTAAGGAATATTCCTAAAATATCTTAGAATATTCATATTATTCTAAAAATAATTTACAATAATTAAGAAATACTATCAAACATAATTATAAATGAAATCATTTTCTTATTAACATGTTAATTTTTAATAAATACTTTCTTCCTATCATACAGAGAAATCTTCTCATTTTGTCTAAATCATCACTCTTCGGATTAATCGAATCATTTTGATCAATATCTTGATGTTGTTATCACCACCTAACACTCTCACGAATGCAATTGGGAGTTGCCATCCTTTGTTAATACATAAGATGTGATAAGAGAAGGTTTACATAAAGGCTCATCTAAAAACTGACGTTCCTTAAGAATAATTATTATAAAGCACCCGGTTGTTATCCTTCATTTTATAAAATTCAAAATCACGAGAAAGAAAAGCTTTAGGAAATGTTTAATACAGTGGATACTGCTCACAAAAGTTTTTGAGATTCTTCTTTCTGAGGCACGTATCCAAGTAGTTCACTAGCTCATCCATGATATCGGTATCAGAATATGGGTCGAAAGTGATTGGATGAATACAGCAATGTTTTGGTTGAGCATAGCCTTCTGAGGAGAGTCGTCTACCACTAAGATATGCGTTCTTCATTATCCTTAAGCGACTGATCTCCCCATGAGTCCCAATTATTCTTTCATTCTTGAAGAAGTATGGCTTGCTTTCCTTTTTATATTGTGAAATTCGAGAGGTTTATAACATATTCGCTGGTCAAAAATCCAATCTTTACGAATCACCTCTTCTGCAACACTACAATGTTTCTTAAGCAAATTCAACAGCGGTGTTAAGTTATGAATCTGCATGCATGACCAAATCCCCACAAGCGCACCCATCTCCTTAAGCTTTTGAAAGAGACGATCCAACCCTGGACGAAAAATAATATCATATCGAAATTTACCATGACAAGGAATGAAATCTCCTTGTTTGATTTCTTTTTTCCTATCCTCGGGCCTTTGTCGATGAAGCAGAACACCATTGACATCCAACAACACAATATGGCCATGAGTAACATGGGATAGCGTTGCCTCTTGAATACTTTGCAAATCACTTGTTTGCTCCCTTTCACATTTATCTTGACACTATCTCGTTGCCTATCCCTTCATCATTTAATTGTACATCATCCTTACAAGATTCAGATATTGCATGGCTGAAGAAATTGATTTCGGAACTGAAGCCAATAAAAATGATGATGAAAAAACTGAAGTGGCCCCATGGTAACGATGTTTTGAGCTGCATTATTATCCATTTCCTGCATGAACTCTGTCATTCTGACATGTGGCACAAGAAATTTCGCCAAACCCCTCTCTTACCTCATGCAATGCTGAAAATCCATGTTCTCAATGTTTCATTACATCTGCAAAATGATAATTAGCTGACCTTAAAATTATCAAGGTATATTATTTACCTTGTTAATGTGTGACCCATGTTTGAACTAAAAGCTTCATTAATCCTTGAGAATTTATTTTCTGTACAAATATAAACGAAATATACAAAAATGCCTTATGTTACACTCATTTACAACTATTCGTCACTCTAAGAACTCATTAACAATTCTTCTTCGCTATTACCTTCTGAGTGAGGCGAAGAAGGTCTAAGCCGCTTGTGAGATGGTTCAAGATCTTCCATCTTCTGTTGATGTTTCCATGGGTAATGGAGTGTGAATGTTCTGTACTCCTCGAGATAACTTCCGGTCTAATATCTGATTGAAGTTCGTCCTCAGACTCCGACATTGAACCAGATTCTCTTCAGAGCTATCGCACTTATCTGGAGGGAACTTTCTCAAATACTCCTTATGGGTTTTGGGGTAGTCAGTTGAGAACCTCTCTATCCACTTGTTCAGGTCCTCAACCATGGTCTTATCCTTTTCAACGGCAAACACACATGTATCCGAAGGTAACACTCCTTCAAGACGGACCCCCTAGTGCAGTAGTCAAAAACCCACGCATCACTGTGAGGACCCCTGATCAAGTTGACGATGCTCCGTGCCGCTTGACTTGTAATGTTTGGATAACGTACATTGCCGAATACGTCACTCTCACTATCGGTGTATCGGATGGAGGTTCAGGGCCGTTGGAGTGCAAACAGATGCCTGGCCAGTCATTTGGAAGTTTGAAATTGTTTGGCGCATTCCTAACAACCAAGTGAACAACCGAATCAATGCACTTCGGATCAGCATCATTCATATAAAATCCTGTCCAACGATGTTTATTCCTCTTGGCAAAGGCGAAGGCAAAGGTATCGGTGACATGAGCAAGAATCAAGAAATAAATACCTGAAAAAGTAGATATCAGTCAAGAGTGCAAGTATGAATTCAATAATAAATACCTTCTTTGTACATGCTTGCACGGCTAAGTTTCTCCACCAAATCCTCTAGTGTCCTGTCTGTCGAAGGATTTTTTGACACCCGCCGATCCATCACGAACAATTGAAACGGTTTCCTACAAGCAGTGATGTTACCCCATAAAGTCTCCGAATCCAACAACAAACATCTGTAGGGCTTGTCGTGATTCGTAGCATCCTCCTTTATAAGGTTCAACTCGGTTCTCCGCTGCTGAAGGACTGCCATAAGAGAAGGCGTCATCCAATGTTCTCCTTTTTGGCGTTGGCGTGCAATAGATTCTTGCCCAGATCTTCCGATTGATTCACCCATTCGACAAGCATATCATCGTTTGTCACATGCAAATATTTCTGACCTCTTCGTATGTTGAAGCCGAGGTCCAACCCAGTTTGTGGCAGTGTATTCCCAACCACTCCTTGAAGTGCCTGACCGTCTTCAACTCCATTGCCTTGAGATGAAAAGGAGAGGTGGGGCTGCTGTTGTTAATTGTAATTTGCCATCAATCACCAAATCAGCCAAGACTTCCATCTCCTCCATCGTTGTTCCATTTAAAGGCTTCAACCATGTGAGCTTGAAATCGTTGTCTACATCCTTTATAGATTGAACAGACTTAGCCTTCGGCGTCTTACTGGGTTTCTTTGCAGACTTCTCTGAGGGCTCCCTTCACTTGTCTGCTTCTTCTTCAGTGTTCCTTTTGAAAGGATTCCATAATCCCCAACCATTTGGCAAAGATCCTATCCTCGGGACAAGAAATCAACATCATCAAAAAGGATGTTTCCTTCCCGCCCACCTGGGCAAAATCAACTGCTTACAATTTCTTCAACTCTCTGAAAAAAAGACAGATTAATATACCGGCGAGATAAATCCCGCCCAAACAATTTGCTTACCCGGTAGTCCGCAGATTGTGTATTCCCTGCGGTAGCTCTTTGTGGTCGCTGAAGAGATTCCCACACGGCTCGCGTGTGTTTGAACTTCTCCCATATTTTGCTGTTGTAGTGGTTGGTGTCTGCGTCCCATTCCGCCGATAACTTATGGTACTGCTCGATTGTGAGATTCGGCTTCGCTAAAAACGCCGATCTTTTCGTCAGCTTCTCACGGGTATGCTCGGAAAGTTTTGTTGCCATCGTTCCTTTGTTGTGTTCGTCGAGAAGTCGTTGGGCTGCCGTTATTGTGTGCTGGCCACTAATGATGTAGTACTTGACTGATTTTCTATTCTCCGTCTGAACCTTCCTCATTTGTTCCGGTGTTGTGATCCACACTTTGTCAGCGCCTTTGTTTCTCTCGTAGTATGGCACAAAACAGCATTATGTGGAACGGTGTAAGAATTGTCGTCCTTCATCTTCTCCATGAGCTCAGCTACACGTTCCTGGTTGAGTGGCCTGTAATTGAAGTTTGGGTTGACGCTGCAATACTTAACCCTCATCCAACATCATTTCCTTGTGGCTTATTGCAGCATGGGATGCCACAGGTGCAGCTGACAAAACGACTGATGATTTTTTCTACGATCCGAATCAACATGTGTGATCCCCGATTGATGCTGTTCTAATGTTCTCGGCACACTCTTCCAGCTCCCGAAATTTTCTAAGCAAATTGAACGTGATCTGTAAAGAACCTGAGACCAAGCCACCCTCTCAATCTCCCTTATGATGTCGCTGTGTTCTTCTTCAATGTGAAGAGGGACGATTGCTCCACTTGTGGATTTTCTGTATTGTGAAGCAATCTCTCTGAAATACACCTACTCGATGAGTCTGAAGATCTTCGAAGTAGACATCCAGTTGGATCCCCTCCATAGATGGGCTTTCGTTGAGTTGAAGAAGAACTCCACGGTCAACATCATTAGTGAACACGTGAACGTCATTATCCACAAGTCGACAAACCACCCGAAATTAATGTTGTAACTGGCGACCTCTGGATCCGAGAACGTGACATTGGATGGAACAAGGCATATGTGTCGAGCATCGTTCAATCTGGGTTCACAGCATGCTTTCGGATGCTTGACTAGCACACCCACTTTCCATTGTTTTGCTTGTCCATGCGATGTGACAGGTTAGTTTGACAGCCATGTTTTGTTCCAATGCGCTTCCGTTTAGTTTGAAATATGGCCAAGTTGATTCCAGAATTCCCCTGCCCATCTCTTTCCTTCTCTCGTCTTCAATGTCACCTCAATTCCACATCTGAATACAAAAATGATTAGTTCTTTAAAGCACATATCCAAGTATATAACAGATTTTGTTTTAATTCTTACCCAGAATTTGACATGACGACTCCATACTAATGACTCGATCTCCTTGTTAATTAAATCGTCCTTCTGCAAAATAATACACTATGAATACAAATCATATAAAAGCACACACACTTGTATAAACCCGAATATACAAAAATAATACACAGAGAGAAGTGACGGAATTAACTGTCCAAAGCTCACATTTGTGCTAGTGCAAAAGAAAGATAACATTTCGTTTTAGAACCACCACAAATGTGAGCTCTGGACAGTTTTACATAGATTCCTAGCTTTTACTCGAAATATTATGATAAGATGATAAAAGTAAATAAAATGAGATATGCAACTTATATATACTAATACACATATATATTCACATGGAAGGTGCGGCGGGATTAATCTCGCCACCCCTTCAATGCCTCCTGAAAGAGTGGGCGGGATTAATCTCGCCACCTTTCTGGAGGCCTTGAACGGGAGTGCGGAATTAATCTTGCCACCCTTCTCGGTCTCAGAGAGAACTGGCAGGATTTATTTGGCACACCCCTTCAGTGACTCCAGAAAGGAGGCGGGATTAATCTCGCCCACCATGTAAGGGATGGTTAAATGAATTCGCCACCCTTCCAGTCCTCCATTGGTATGTTGTAAACCTTCTACGTCTCAGACAGAAACGTTTGGGATTGGTCCGACTCACCAATGGAGAAAAAGGAAGGGTGGCGGGATTCATTCCTCCAACAGGCATTGAAGGCTCGGCGGGATTAATCCCGCCGGACGGCAATGCCCTGTGCAGAATCCGGCGGGATTAATCCCGCCGCCTAGGCCCTTTAGACAGGCCTTTGGCGGCGGGATAAATCCCACTCGATTCCGGGCAGGGCATGCGTACGCGGCGGGATTAATCCCGCCGCCTAGGCCCAGCACACAACCATGGGCGGCGGGATTAATCCCGTCGGACACCAATGCCCTATGCGGAATCCGGCGGGATTAATTCCGCCGCCTAGGCCCAGCACGTAGCCATGGGCGGCGGGATTAATCTCGTCGGACGCCAATGCCCTGTGCGGAATCCGGCGGGATTAATCCCGCCGCCTAGGCCCTTTAAATAGGCCTTTGGCAGCGAGATAAATCCCGCCCGATTTCGGGCAGGGCATGCGTATGCGGCGGGATTAATCATGTCGCCTAGGCCCAGCACACAGCCATGGGCGGCGGGATTAATCCCACCAGACGCCAATGCCTTGCTCGGAATTCGGTGGAATTAATCCCGCCACCTAGACCCTTCGGATAGGCCATTGGCAGCGAGATAAATCCCGTCGGATTCCACGCAGGGCATGTGTAGTCAGCGGGATTAATCCCGCCGCCTAGGCCCAGCACGCAGGCCATGGCCGGCGGGATTAATCCTGCCGCTTATGAGTTTAACCGAATAACTTGCTTGAAATGGCGGCGGGATTAATCTCGCCGCTCATAAGGCTAACCGAATAGCCTACCTGAAGGGCGGCGGGATTAATCCCGCCGCCGAGGGTCTAACCATATAGTGGCAGAATTAATCCCGCCGCTACACACATATATATATATCTATATGTATATGTGTGTGTAGGAGAGTGCGTGTGTGTGCCAGAGAGAGACAAATTAGATAAAATTATACAGATACTAGTACACATAATATATGTATGTATATATGTACATAGGTGTATATATATATATATATATATATGTGTGTGTGTGTGTGTGTGTGTGTGTGTGTGTGTGTGTGTGTATGTATATCGTGTGTATGCGTGTGTGAAACAAATAAAATCATACATATAAACACACACACACACACATATATATATATACAGGAGTGTGCGTGTGTGTGCGAGAGATACAATTAACAAATCAATAAAATTATACAGATACACACACACACACATATATATATGTATATATATGTGTGTATATATATATATATATATATATATATATATATATATATATGTATAGGAGTGTACGTGTGCGTGCGAGAGATAGATAAATAAATAGAATTATACAGATACTAGTACACATAATATATGTATGTATATTATATATATATATATAGGTATATATATATATATATGTGTGTGTGTGTGTGTGTGTGTGTGTGTATCGTGAGTATGCGTGTGTGAGCGAAACAAAATAAAATCATATAGATAAACAGGAGTGTGCGTGCGTGTGCAAGAGATAAAATTAATAAATTAATAAAATTATACAGATACACAAACACAAACACACACAGATATATATATATATATCTGTGTGTGTATATATATACGAGTGTGTGTGTGTGCGAGAGAAAGAGATCTAAATTATATTATTAAGATACACACACATATAAATATATATGTGAATAAAAATAAATAAATAAACTTAGAAGTGTGCATGTGAGAGAGAGAGAGATCTCACCTGTGTGTGTGTGAGAGAGAGATCTGATCTCACAGCCGTAAGATTATACCTAAACCCTAAAAGGAATAGAATATATATTAACCCTAAACGAATATTCCTTCTAAGAATATACTTAAACCCTAAAAAGAATAAATATAGATTCGCCCTAAACGAATATTCTTTCATTATATTATCTGTGTGTGGGTGTATCCAACTACACCTTAAGAATAAAAATCATGCAGGGGTTTAACATGTGTGTGTCCATGAAAGTGTTAAAGTTTCACGTGCAGCGATACATATATACATACATAGTATTATACACATAGACATACATACATATTAGTACATATTAAATTAGAGAGACAAAGTATATATTATGGATCATGCATGGTGTGTATGTATGGAGAAGAGAGAGAGTGTTAACAAATTAAATTCATACACATTGCATATATTAGTACACACATATACATACACACATGTATACACACAGACATACATACATATTACATGTGTAAATTCAATGTGTTACATAGGGTTTAGGGTTTAGGGTTTAGGGTTAGGATGGATCATGCATGGTGTGTATGCATGAGAGGAGTGAGTGTTAAAAAATTAATTTTGTACGCATTGCATATATTAGTACACATATATCATACACATATTATAACACAGATATACATTATACATATTACATAATATTGTAACATCAGTACATATTATGGATCATGCATGGTGTGTATGTATAAGAGAAGAGATAGGCTACATATTATGGATCATGATCATGCATGGTGTGTATGTATAAAAGAAGAGACAGGCTACATATTATGGATCATGATCATGCATGGTGTGTATGTATGAGAGAAGGAATGACAATTTTGAAGTACTTGGTTTTACGTAATGCAAGGGGGGTAATGAAATTATGTGAACTTTTGCATAGAATATGTTGGTTTTTAATTAATTTTCTTTAAGTCTTGGAGTTGGACGTTAACAAGGACATTGATATTTTCAAAGGCGAGGAGTGTGTCATAGTTTTTACTATGACTCTTCTTTACTTTAGATATTGATTGTTGTTACCTACTGAATTATGTTGACAAGCTCTATATGTAGTAAACAAGCCCGCTTAGTGCACTTGGGTATCTAGTGATGGTTCGGCCGAGTGTCATTAAGTATTTGTAGAAAACTCTAGGCGAAGCTAGCACTTCCATCTAGAAAACTCTTACCCTGGTTTTTTGTGTCCTAGTTGGGTTAATGGTTAATTTCGGTGAGTTTGGCATGTTGAATATGTTTAGAAATACCCCTAGGTTTGACAATATAGGGTTTAGGGGTGATAACTCACCAAGTATATTCCTTTGGGAATGAGATTCTGTGCCAGCTCACTTATGTAAACAAGAAAACAGGGGGGCCCTTTATCACATATATTAAGTAGTACATGTAGGAGAGCTTTGGGTTCATGACTGAGTTCGTTGCTCTTCTGTTGGTGCAAGCTCTAGCTTATGCCGTTTAAGGTACAACCCCTCAACTTCCAAATAGTAGGGGTACGTCCCATCTTCGGGGTACCCTAACCCTTAACGTTGGCAAATCCATGCATGAGAGGTCTTGTTGGACTGCACATTCCAAGAGGCAGAGGTAGAGGCTTGTCTCCAGCCTCCTCCTCCATGTCAACGGCCAAGCAAGGCACGTTCGTGTCCTTGTCCAACTATGGGCGTGGGATCTTGTTTAACAAGTTCACATTACCTAGTTCCTGAGGGTTCACTAAGGGGTTCTAAAGTTGGCGTTTAGGAGCCACGTTTTGGCACTTGGTGCAATTCTTAAATCTAAGAGGCTATGACATGATAACCCACATCGTGGAAAGCAATGTCACATGAAGATGTGACATTGGGCTAGATGTCACATGATACAATGCCTGAGGCACGCTCTTTGGGTTGTGTCATGGGCTTATCGCTAAGGGGTTGGATACTCAAGCACACATGCATACTTGTGCTCGCACTAGGGTGCTAAGCCTTGGGCATCTACTCAAGGGAAGTTAGGTCTCGTAACTAGGTGTGCTTTAGCACACTTGGCTAGGGGAGTGTTCTCCTTGGAATCCAGGGGTTGAACAACCTAGGCTTGTTAGCATGAGCACTTTCGTGAGGCACTCGCAAGGTCTTGTACTTAGGGTTATCCAAACCTAGCCTTAAGGAGTTTTCTTAGTAGAACACGTGTGTCTGCCGACGACGCACACTTGTGTCCTCATTAAGTACTAGCTGTCAAGCCATGATCCAGGAACCAAGAAGAGAGCAGGATTCCAAGAACTAGGAGGCTTGACTCAGGAACAGGACAAACAGGACAGGAACTGGAACCGGATAGGATCCGGGAGAGATAGGAATAGAATAGGATCCGGGAGCCAGACAAGAAGGCGCAGAACATGATCCATGAACAAGACAGGAACTGGACAGGATCCAAGAAGAGACAAGGAGAGAACAAGAAGCAAGGAGTAAGACAAGACAAGATTGATCGTAGTAGGACTGGTGTTGATTGTAACTAATTGTACAACAATTAGGTCGGAGCTTTATGCTCACAACTCCAAGCTAATCTGGTCATGAGTCTAATCTAGTCATGAGTTTAATCTAGTTATGAGCTAAGAATAGTGACCCTTATCCTCTAGGCATATCTTGTAGCATATCCTATAGGCATATCCTGTAGGAATATCCTATAGGTATATCCTGTAGGAATATCCTGTAGGCATATCATGTAGGCATATCCTGTAACCCATCCTATATCCTTTATCCTGTATCCGGGAATCCTGCATCCTGTATCCTGTATCCGGAATCCTATTCAGGTTGTGACAGCACCTCCTCCTAAGAATGAGTTTCCAGAGTCTTAGGACCTGGTTTAGCAGGATAATGCCGATGGAAAGCAGCAACTTTGGAAGAAAGCATGGAGTAAGTTGGAGGTAGGTTCCCAAGTGCGATCGGTAGGCAAATAACCTTTCCAATCCACCAAGTATTGAAGTTGGCGGCGATGAAGACGAGAATCAAGGATGGCTGCAACTTCATACTCAAGTTCACCAGCAATGACCACAGGAGGGGGAGGAGAAGAAGCACGACCAGGAAGAGAAGAAAGATGATACGGCTCCAACAAGGAGGTGTGAAACACAGGATGAAGTTTTATCGTAGATGGTAACTCGAGTTGGAAAGCTACAGGATTAACCTCCGCCACAATCCTGTAAGGGCCCAATCGTTGAAAATCCAACTTAGAAGAAGGCCTGTTGGTGTGAATGTGTCGACGAAGAAGCCACATGAGATCACCAATCTTATATGCAGGTGCCACTGATGGTGAGCATCAGCATGATGCTTGTATCGTTCCTGTGCCTGCTGAAGATAAATCCGGAGATCATCTTGTACCTGACAAAGATACTGGAGACGATCCTGTACTATAGAAGCGGAAGAAGGAAAGCAGAAGGAGCAAAGTCAAACGTGGATGGTGGCCTATAAGAGCAAAGAAAGGTGTCTGGCCTATAGATGCGTGAAGGAACGGAGTTGTTGTAAGCAAACTCTGCCATTGGAAGAAGGTCCAACCAGTTGTCCTATTGGTAACTGATGAAGCAACAAGATATTGTTCCAAGGTCTGAATTGTGCGTTCTGACTGCCCATCAGTTTGTGGATTGATATCCTGAAGAAAGATCTGCTTTAACATGTAGACTCCAAAGAAGCTCTCGCCAAAACTTGGACATGAATTGTGGACCTCGATCGGAAATAATGCTCTCAGGAAGACCATGATGTCGGAACACTTCACGGATCACCAACTCAATAGTTGTTTGTCCTGTAGTTGTCTTGTTTGCAGGGTAGGAAATGAGCCTGCTTGGTGAAATGGTCAACCACCACAAGAACTACATCGAATCCATGAGAAGGAGGAAGATCTGTGAGGAAATCCATAGAAATAGATCTTCAAGGAGTAGAAGGAACAGGAAGAGGACGAAGAAGACCAGAGGGTGCATGATGAGGCAAACTTGACCTATTAAAGTGTTATAGCTCCGTACAAACCTTTCCACAAAACTTCGCAACCCAGGCCACCAATAGTTGTGAGTCACCAACTCCACGATCTTCGCCACACCAAAATGTCCTGTAGCCGGGGTATCATGACAATCCTGTACCACACGAGTCCTGGAAATACCAACAGGAACGTACAGGAGACCTTCCCGGTACAAGAGTCCATCTATATGGCGAACAACTTGTAGTCGAAACAGGAACTAGAGGAAGAGGAACTTGCAATGTCAGGATGAATGTGTGGAAACACATTCTTTGCCAAGTCGTCTGTAGCCAATGTCAAGCCACTATCCAGGAAACAGGAAGAGAGCAGGATTCCAAGGACAGGAAGGCCTGACTCAGGAACAGGACCGAGAGCAGGACAGGAACTGAAAATAGGAACAGGACGGATCTAAGAGCAAGACAGGATCAGGATAGGATCCGGGAGCGAGACAGGAACAAGACAGGATCCCGGAGTAGGATAAGATCCAGGGGCAGGACAGAAACATGAGCGAGACAGGAACAGGACAGGAAACAAGACGAGAACAAGACAAGACGAAATTGATCGTAGTAAGACTGGTGTTGATAGTAACTGATTGTACAACAATTAGGTCGGAGCTTTTATGCTCACAACTCCAAGAGCTAATCTAGGCATGCATGCAAAAGTGGTTGCATGCATGCAAAGTGTTTGCATGCATGCAGAGGCTAAGATGAGTCCACATGTCCCTTATCCTCTAGGCATATCCTGTGCCATATCCTGTAGGAATATCCTGCAACCGAATCCTGTGTCCGGAATCCTGGTAGGAATATCCTGTAGGAAAATCCTACAACCATATCCTGTATCTGGAATCCTATAGGAAAGTCCTGTAACCCATGTCCTGTATCCGGAATCCTGTATTCTGTATCGGGTCGTGACAGTGTCCTGCTCCACCACAATACAAGCACAGGTTCTCACTACGACGACGTGCTTCTCCGCAGCGGAAAGAGAGCCACGCTTGGATTTCTCAACCTCCATAGGAACTCCCAGAGGGTGGTGCAGGAACACGTACCACAGCTGCAGGATTGGTTGCAGGAACTGCTGACGGGATCTTTCCTGGACGCTCGAACAAACGGTTGTCGCAACGAACAGCTTTTTGCATGATCTCCGCTAATGTTGGGCATCCGGTAACGTAAGGAGAAGGTCCTTCACGTCGTCCCTCAACCCAAAACGGAAGTGTTCGACTCAATGCAGTCTCGTCCCATGGAATGTTCGTGCAAAGTTGCTGAAATTCGGATGATAAACGGAAGCTGGTCGGGATCCTTGAGTGAGCTTCCGTAACTTCGTGCATGCAGAACCGGTACTTATCAGGATCTCCAAAACAGGCTTCAAAGGCAGCCACGAAACCTTCAAAGTCTTCCATCAATGGATCGTCACGCTCCAGCAAGGGGGCAACCCAAGCCCGTGGAGATCCACTTAGTAAGGATGCCAAAAGACCCACCTTTTGAGCATCAGTCGAGTAGCGTCGTGGTTGCATACGGATCAAGAGCCGATCTGATTCAGGAAACCTTGGAAATCGGCACGATTGCCACTGAACTTCTCTGGCATGCTAACCTTCGGCTCCAAAGAAAAGTTTGATGAAGAGGAACCACCGATGCCTGGGAGAGAGCCTGCGCAACAGCCTTGGAGGATGCATCAACAGCTGCATGTGCCGCAAGGGTGGAACTTTGCAGGTCGGGTGACCACTTGGCGCAAAGTGGCCAGCTCATGAAGTAGCATTTGGTGCTCGTGTTGAAAACGCTCAAAATCAGCCATGATCTAGAAAGAAAAAAAAGGAGGAAAATGAAGGAAAGGAATCAAGAAAAAGGTAGCTGGAAACGGAGAACTATGAAGCAGTTACTATCAAATTGTCAAGCCACGATCCAGGAAACAGGAAGAGAGCAGGATTCTAAGGACAGGAAGGCCTGACTCAGGAACAGGACCGAGAGCAGGACAGGAACTGAAAATAGGAACAGGACGGATCTAAGAGCAAGACAGGATCAGGATAGGATCCGGGAGCGAGACAGGAACAGGACAGGATCCCGGAGTAGGATAGGATCCAGGGGCAGGACAGGAAACAGGAGCGAGACAGGAACAGGACAGGAAACAAGACGAGAATAAGACAAGACGAAATTGATCGTAGTAAGACTGTGTTGATAGTAACTGATTGTACAACAATTAGGTCGGAGCTTTTATGCTCACAACTCCAAGAGCTAATCTAGGCATGCATGCAAAAGTGTTTGCATGCATGCAGAGGCTAAGATGAGTCCACATGTCCCTTATCCTCTAGGCATATCCTGTGCCATATCCTGTAGGAATATCCTGCAACCGAATCCTGTGTCCAGAATCCTGGTAGGAATATCCTATAGGAAAATCCTGCAACCCATTATCCTGTATCCGGAATCCTGTAGGAAAGTCCTGTAAACCCATGTCCTGTATCCGGAATCCTGTATTCTGTATCGGGTCGTGACAGCCAACTGCGAACGGATGTCTTGTAGGAGTGTTGAATTTGCTGGAGCCTGATGAACCTGTAGTGCTGCAAGCCGGAGTCAATCAAGACCCAACAACACTTGTCTTTGGCTCATATACAGGATCGCCCGGGACTGGTGCAAGGTAAGAGCGCCTAGACAATGTGTCCGCCTTGCCATTCTGAAAACCGGGCCTATAGACGATGACGAAATCAAAACGTGATAGGAACTCCACCCACCTAGCCTGTTGCCGACTGAGAACTCGAGCCGTTTGAAAATACTCCAAGTTCTTGTGATCCATAAGAACTTGTACAGGATGCGCAACACCTTCCAGGAAATGCCGCCACTCCTCGAACGAATCCACAATGGCCTTGAGTTCCTTGTTATGAATCTTGTAATTGATCTCTGCCAAAAGGAACTTACGAGAGTGAAAAGCTATAAGATGAAGCAACTTGTCTTCTCTAACTTGTGATAGGACGGATCCTACTGCAAAAATCCGAGGCATCTACTTCAACGAAGAAAGGACGAGAAGGATCAGGATGTGCTAAAATCGAGGCTGTCGTTGAAGGCGTCCTTGAGTGTTGTGAATGCAGTTCTGCCTTGTCGGACAAGAGAAAACCCCTGTGCACTTGGTGAGTTCCGGAGTGGAAGTACACGCTTGGAGAAGTCCTGTATGAACGCCTGTAGAAGTTTGCAAAGCCAAGGAAACATTGTACATCTCGTACAGACTTGGGCCTCTCCCACTCCACGATGGTCTTCACCTTGTGCATGTCCATGGAAACGCCAGCAGGAGAGACGATGTAGCCCAAGAACTCCACAAATCCCTATCGAAAAAACACTTCTCCAACTTCGCATACAGGCCATGCTCGCGAAGCCGCTGTAGAACTAATCGTACATGCTTGTCATGTGCCGCCTGGTCCTTGGAGAAAATCAAAATGTCGTCGAGGTAGATCACCACAAACTGGTCCAAGAAGTCACGAAAGATGTCGTTCACCATGTGTTGGAACACGGCTGGGGCATTGGTAAGGCCGAAAGGCATCACCGTGTACTCGAAGTGTCCATACCTTGTACGAAAGGCAGTCTTCCACTCATCGCCTGGACGAATCCGTACAAGGTTGTAGGCCCCTCGTAAGTCGATCTTCGTGAACACCTTTGCTCCTCGCAGCCGATCGAGAAGTTCCGGGATCAATGGCAACGGGTACCGATTCCGAATGGTGACTTGATTCAAACCCCTGTAGTCCACAACCAAACGTAAACTCCCATCCTTCTTCTTGACAAAGAAGATAGGTGCTCCTGCAGGGGACTTTGAGTGACGAATGAAGCCGGATGCCAAGTTGTCCTCGATGTACTGACGAAGAACCTCCAACTCTGTGGGTGACAATGCATAAATCGGTCCGAACGGTGGAGTCTTTCCTTCGCAAGATCAATAGGACAGTCGTAGGACCTGTGAACAGGAAGAACTGCAGCCTTGTGCTTGTCAAAAACGTCCTTAAAGGAGTGATACTTGGATGGTAGGGAAGAAGGAGGAGAAGGAAAGGAGAGGAGAAGGAGATTGAAAAACAGGAGAGTCAGATACAGGAAAGGTAGAAGAGGACGTAGGAGTTACTTGAAAGGCAAAAAGGTGGAAAGGAGCAGGATCAGTGGCAAGTTCATGCATGGTAGTGGTAAGAACTCGGAGAGGAGAAGGAGGGAGCTGTGACTGAAAAAGAGGAAGGATCTTGGGGGTGGAACAAAGCAGAGTAACAAAAGGAGGCAGGATTGGAGAAACCTGTGTGGATGTTGACGAGTGTACAGGATTGGAAGAATCCTGTACAGAAGTCCGTGGTTGCACAGGAGTGAGGGAAGCCTCGAGTGTGCTGACGAACCAACAGGAGGTGGATCCTGTTGAGGAGGAACCTTCGACACTGATACAGGATTGGAAGAACCCTGTACAGGAATCACAAACTTACAGGAGTGGAGAGAGCCTGCGGATGTGCTGAGGAACTGACATGAGGTGAATCCTGTCGAGGAGGAGTCTTCAACACTGATACAGGAACAGGCACGGTCAATCCTGTAGCTTGTACTGCCTCAGATACTAAGGATGTATCCTGCACAGGAAGGTACAGGATTGATCCTAGCTGTCGGAGAGGAAAACGTGAGCGTCCTAGACCTCCAGTCGATCTGCGGATTTGCAACAACGAACCATGGCATGCCCAAAATGATGGGAGTCGACCGAGTCTTGATCAAGTTGAAGGAAATTGAACAGTTGAATGTGCCATGACTGCAAGAGAGAGGTTCGGTAGCATGGGTAACTGCGCCAGAAGCAATCAGACGCCCATCGGCCACCTCTACAGGAACTGCACGCTTCAACTTCACCACCAAATGCCATGTTGAGTTGCAAAAGTGTCATCCATGAAACATGCATTTGCACCAGTGTCTAACAGGGCAAACTCCTTGAGCTCTCGATTATTAAATGAATTGTACAGGAAACTTGAGTGATGGAATGGTATGAGCAGCACCAATGGAGCCTGCACCTACGTCCAACTTCGCGGCTCCTAGACGAAGTGGACATTGAAGTTTTCCGACTGAACTTCAGCTTCAACTTCACGCGTCTTGAACTTCCTGGCTTTAATAGGACATCTGCCACCTTGTGTCCTGCTTCACCACAATACAAGCATAGGTTCTCACTGCGGCGACGTTGCTTCTCAGCAGCGAAAGAGAGCCACGCTTGGATTTCTCAACCTCCATAGGAACTACTCCAGAAGGTGGTAGGAACATGTACCACAGTGCAGGATTGGTTTGCAGGAACTGCTGACGGATCTTTCCTGACGACGCTCGAACAAACGGTTGTCGCAGCGAACGCTTGTTGCATGATCTCCGCTAATGTTTGGGCATCCGGTAACGTAAGGAGAAGGTCCTTCACGTCATCCCTCAACCCAAAACGGAAGTGTTCGATCAATGCAGTCTCGTCCCATGGAATGTTCGTGCAAAGTTGCTGAAATTCGATGCATAGACGGAAGCTGGTCGGATCCTTGAGTGAGCTTGTAACTTCGTGCATGCGAACGGTACTTATCAGGATCTCCAAAGCAGGCTTCAAAGGCAGCCACGAAACCTTCAAAGTCTTCCATCAATGGGTCGTCACGCTCCAGCAAGGGGGCAACCCAAGCCCGTGGAGATCCACTTAGTAAGGATGCCAAAAGGCCAACCTTTTGTGCATCAGTCGAGTAGCGGCGTGGTTGCATGCGGATCAAGAGCCGGATCTGATTCAGGAAACCTTGGAAATCGGCACGATTGCCACTGAACTTTTGGCATGCTGATCTTCGGCTCCGAAGAAAAGTTCGATGAAGAGGAACCACCGATGCCTGAGAGAGAGCCTGCGCAGCAGCCTTGGAGGATGCATCAGCAGCTGCATGTGCCGCATTGGTGGAACCTTGCAGATCGGTGACCACTTGGCGCAAAGTGGCCAGCTCATGAAGCAACATTTGGTGCTCGCGTTGAAAGTGCTCAAAATCAGCCATGATCTATGAAAGAAAAAAGGAAAAACGAAGGAAAAGAATCAAGAAAAAAAAGTAGCTGGAAACGGAGCTATGAAAGCAGTTACTATCAAACTGTCAAGCCACGATCCAGGAACCAGGAAGAGAGCAGGATTCCAAGAACAGAAGGCTTGACTCAGGAACAGGACAGAGAGCAGGACAGGAACTAGGAACTCAGGAGCAAGACGGAACGGATAGGATCCGAGCAGAGACAGGAATAGGATAGGATCCGGGAGCAGACAGGAAGGCGCAGGACAGGATCCAGGAACAAGACAGGAACTGGACAGGATCCAGGAGCGAGACAAGGAGAGACAAGAAGCAAGAAGACAAGAACAAGACAAGACAAGATTGATCGTAGTAGACTGGTGTTGATAGTAACTGATTGTACAACAATTAGGTCGGAGCTTTTATGCTCACAACTCCAAGCTAATCTGGTCATGAGTCTAATCTAGTCATGAGTTTAATCTAGTCATGAGCTAAGAATAGTGACCCTTATCCTCTAGGCATATCCTATAGCATATCCTATAGGCATATCTTGTAGGTATATCCTGTAGGAATATCCTGTAGGCATATCCTGTAACCCGTATCCTATATCCTGTATCCGGAATCCTGCATCCTGTATCCTATATCCGGAATCTTGTTCGGGTTGTGACACTAGCCCTAAGTCTAAGGTATGACTTGACCACTCAAACCCTTAGGGGTTAGTCGTGGTTCTGAGTACCCCTTGTCACCTAAAGGGGTTGTATTTTTCGATGAGGGTGATTCCTCTAGGGTAAGTGACGATGACTTAGCTCTGTCATGGGGGTATGTGAGAGACACATCTCTTTTGTGAGGTTAGGGCATGAGCCTGTCTAGGTCTATTGGGATAGGATCCTAAAGTCTACTTGGGATATCCTTTAGGGTTCAAGAGATGGTCATTATAGGGGCTTAGGGTAGGACTCTAAGTCTTTTGTTTAACTTGGCATCTGAGTCAGACTCTTGGGGTCATCTTGGCATTGCTCACACAAGGTGATGACATTGGATGGCCACTAGGCAGCCATGTGTTGTCACGTATTGGCCCTTCGGGTTAAAACTCTGACAGGCTATGGCGAGATAGTCCACAACTTGGGAAACATAGGGACACTTGTAGAACACGGCCCCCCCTTAGGACATGTATAAAAAATAAAAAGAAAATTCACATTTACCTTAATTTCCAAAGGTTTCTTGCCTATAACATACACTAAAAAACCATTCCTAAATGCATTTAAATAAAAAAATATGTTAATTTAGAAGTGCATTAACCCTAAAGAGCCTTACGTTTTAATTTTCTAATTTTTAATCAAGATTTGGATTTTTTTTTTTACTTTATTTTATTAAATTTTCCTCCATATCATAACACTCAGTATCTTAAATCCCTCCTAAATAATATTGGAATAAAGGGGGGGCCGTATTCTGCAAACTAGCCGAAACATAATCACATTAAAATGTGACATTGGGCTAAAGAGCACAAAATATACACTCAAGGTATGCCCTTTGTGGTTGTTTCATGGGCTTAACACCAAGGGGTTGGATACTTTAACAAATAGGCATGTTTGTGCTCGCATATGGGTGCTAAGCCTTGGGCATCTGCTAAAGAGAGTTTAGGTCTTGTAACTAGATGTGCTATTGTCACATTCGGCTAGGGGGGTATTCTCCTTGGGATCCAAGGGTTGAATGACCTAAACTCTTTATTAAAGCTTATTCATAAGACACTTGCAAAGTCATGTACTTACAGTTATCCAAACCTAGTCTTAAGGAATTTACTTAGTAGAACACTCGTGTTCGTCTATGGCGCACACTCATGTCCTCACTAAGTATTAACCTTAACGCTAGAGTATGACTTGGACACTCAAACCCTTAAAAGCCAATTCACATGTGCCCTCACTCTCATGTGAGGGTGAAGGTGAGGTGACGGTTACACATGACCTATTTACCCTCATGTTATTACTTTAAATTTAATAAATTTTATTTTTTTTAAATAAAATAAATATAAATTAAAATTGTAAGCTTCTTAATTATATAAGTTTTTAAAAATAAATTAAAAGTTTTACGATTTATATTAATATATTCTATATAATGAAACACGTGGCAAGAAAAAGTATATTCTTACCCTCATGAGGGTGAGGGAATTTAATTAAATCTAAGTTTATTTAGACTCTTGCCCTCACGACCCTCAGGAAGGTGAGGGTAAAATTTTATATGTGACCCCAAGAGAGTAAAAAGATTCCTAAGGGTGAGGGCACATGTGAGCTACCTCTTAGGGGTTAGTTGTGGTTTAACCCTTGACACCCTAAAGAAGTTGTTGTCAAGTCATGATCCAGGAACAAGAAAGCGAGCATAATTCCTAAAACAAGGAGGCTTGACTTAGGAGCAGGACAATGAGCAAGACAGGAACTAGGAACTCATGAGCAAACAAGGAGTAGGACAAGGAGCAAGACAAGAATTGGAGCAGGATAGGAACTAGAAACAAGACAAGAGTAAAAGACAAGAAGCAAGACAAGAATGATCGTAGAATGACTGGTGTTGATAGTAACTAATTGTACAACAATTAGGTCAGAGCTTTTATGCTCACAACTCCAAGAACTAATCTGGTTATGAGCCTAATCTAGTCATGAGCTAAATATGGTGACCCTTATCCTCTAAGCATATCCTATAGCATATCCTGTAGGCATATCCTATAGAAATATCCTGTAGGTATATCATGTAGGAATATCCTGTAGGATATCCTGTAGGTATATCCTATAGGCATATTCTGTATCCTGTTTCCTATATCCTATATCATGTATTTAGAATCCTGCATCCTATATCAGGTTGTGACAGCACCTCCTCCTTAAGGACGAATTCCACGAGTCTTGGGACCTGGTTTAACAGGATAACACTGATGGAAGGTAACAACCTTGGAAGAAGCATAGAGTAAGTTGGATGCAGGTTCCCAAGTGCAATCGGTAGGCAAATAACCTTTCCAATCCACCAAGTATTGAAGTTGGCGGCGATGAAGACAAGAATCAAGAATGGCTGTAACTTCGTACTCAGGTTCATTGTCAATGACCACATGAGGGGGAGAGAAGAAGCATGACCAAGAAGAGAAAAAGATGATATAGCTCCAACAAGGAGGTGTAAAACAAAGATGAAGTTTCATCGTAGATAGTAACTCGAATCGAAAAGCTATAGGATTGACCTCAGCCGCAATCCTATAAGGGCCCAATCGTTGAAAATCCAACTTAGAAGAAGGCCTATTGGTGCGAATATGCCGACGAAGAAGCCACACGAGATCACCAATCTTGTATGCAAGTGCCAGCTGACGATAAACATCAACATGATGCTTGTATCGTTCCTGTTCCTGTAAAGATGAACCCGAAGATCATCCTGTACTTGACGAAGATGCTAGAGACGATCCTGTACTGCAGAAGCGGAAGAAGGAGCAGCATGAGTAGCAAAGTCAAAACGTGGATGGTAGCTTGTGAGAGCGAAGAAAGGTGTTTGGCATGTAGATAAATGAACAGTGTTGTTGTAGGCAAACTCCGCCATTGGAAAAGGTCGAACCAGTTGTCCTGTTGGTAACTGATGAAGCAGCAAAGATATTGCTTCAAGGTCTAAATCGTGCGTTTAGACTGCTCATCAGTTTGTGGATGATATACAGAAGAAAGATCCGCTTTTGACTTATGGACTTCGGAGAAGCTCTCGCCAAAATTGGACATGAATTGTGGGCCTCGATCAGAAACAATGCTCTCAGGAAGACCATAATGTTGGAACACTTCACGGATCACCAACTCAGCAATTGTCTGGCTTGTAGCCGTCTTGTTGCATGGTAGGAAATGAGCCTGTTTGGTGAAACGATCAACCACCACAAGAACTGCATCGAATCCACGAGAAGGAGGAAAATCTGTGAGGAAATCCATAGAAATGGATCTTCAAGGAGCAGAAGGAACAGGAAGAGACGAAGAAGACCAGAGGGCGCGTGAAAGGCATCTTCGACCTGTTGTAGGTGTCACAACTTCGTACACTTTCACAGAACCTCACAACCCAGGCCACCAATAGTTGCGAGTCACCAACTCAACTGTCTTGGCCACACCAAAATGTCCTATAGCCGGGTTATGACAATCATGTACCACATGAGTCCTGCAAACACCAACATGAAATACAGGAGACCTTCCCGGTACAGGAGTCTGTCCTGTATGAATAACTTGTAGTCTGAACGAACTGGAAGAAGAGGAGCTTGCAATGTCAGGACTAATGTGTGATTTGCCAAGTCATTTGTAGCCAATTGCAAATGGATGTCCTATAGAAGTGTTGAATTTGACGGAGCTTGATGAACCTGTAGTGCCGCAAGCCGAAAACGATCAAAACCCAACAACATTTGCTTTTGACAGTCATATGCAAGATCGCCCGAGGTCAGTGCAAGGTAAGAGCGCCTAAACAATGCATCCGCTTTGCCATTTCAAAAACTGGGCCTGTAGACGATGACAAAATCAAAACGTGACATGAATTCACCCACCTAGCCTGTCGCCGACTGAGAACTCGAGCCATTTAAAAAAACTTCAGGTTCTTGTGATATATAAGAACTTGTATAGGATGCGTAGCACCTTCCAAGAAGTGCCGCCACTTTTTGAACGAATCCACAATGGCCTTGAGTTCCTTGTCATGAATCTCATAATTGATCTCCGCCGAAAAGAACTTATGAGAGTGAAAGGCTATAGGATGGAGTAACTTGTCTTCTCCAACTTGTGATAAAATAGAACCTACGCAAAATCCGAGGCATTTGCTTCAACAAAGAAGGGACGAGAAGAATCACGATGTACTAAAATCGGAGCTGTCGTGAAGGCGTCCTTGGGTGCCTTGAATGCATGTTCCACCTTGTCGGACCAAGAGAAATCTCATGTGCGCTTGGTGAGTTCCGTGAGTGGAAGACGCGCTTGGAAAGTCCTCTATGAAACGCCTATAGAAGTTTGCAAAGTCAAGGAAACATTGTACGTCTCATACAAACTTGGGTCTCTCCCACTCCACAATAGTCTTCACCTTGTGCATGTCCATGGAAATGCCAGCAGGAGAGACGATGTAGCCCAATAACTTCACAGTATCCCTGTCGAAAAAACACTCTCCAACTTCGCATATAGGCCATGCTCGCGAAGCCTCTATAGAACTAGTCATACATGCTTGTCATGTGCTGCCTGGTCCTTGGAGAAAATCAAAATGTCATTGAGATCATCACAAACTAGTTCAAGAAGTCATGAAAGATGTCGTTTACCATGTGTTGGAACACGGCTGGGGCATTGGTAAGTTCGAAAGGCATCACCGTGTACTCGAAATGTCCATACCTTGTACGAAAGGCAATCTTCCACTCATCGTTTGGACGAATCCGTATAAGATTGTAGGCCCCTCGTAAGTCAATCTTTGTGAACACCTTTGCTCCTCAGCCGATCGAGAAGTTCCGGGATCAATGACAATGGATACCGGTTCTGGATGGTGACTTGATTCAAACCCTTATAATCCACAACCAAGCGCAAACTCTCATCTTTCTTCTTAACAAAGAAGATAGGTGCTCCTGCAGGGGACTTTGAGTGACGAATGAAGCCGAATGCCAAGTTGTCCTCGATGTACTGGCAAAGAACCTCCAATTCTGTAAGTGATAATGCATAAATTGGTCCGAACGGTGGAGTCTTCCTTCCGCAAGATCGATAGGACAATCGTAGGACCTGTGAACATGAAGAATTACAGCCTTGTGCTTGTCAGAAACGTCCTGAAAGGAGTGATACTTGGATGGTAGGGAAGAAGTAGGAGAAGGAGAAGGAGATTGAAAAACAGGAAAGGCAGATATAGGAAAAATAGAAGAGGACGTAGGGGTTATTTAGAAAGCAAAAAGATGGAAAGGAGTGGGATCAGTTGCAAGTTCATGCATAGTAGTGATAAGAACTCGGAGAGGAAAAGGAGGGAGCTGTGACTAAAAAAGAGGAAGGATCTTGGGGGTTAGAACAGAAGCAGAGTAATGAAAAGAGGTAGGATTGCAAAAAACCTGTGCAGATTTTGACAAGTGTATAGGATTGGAAGAATCTTGTACAGAAGTCCATGGATGCACATGGAGTGAGGAGAGCCAACGAGTGTGCTGATGAACCAACATGAGGTGGATCCTGTTGAGGAGGAACCTTCAACACTATACAAGAACAGGCACGGTCAATTCTGTAACTTGTACTGCCTCAGACACTAAGGATGTATCCTGCATGCAGGAAGGTACAGATTGATCCTGGGAAAACGTGAGTGTCCTAGACCTCCAGTCGATTTGAGGATTTGCAACCACAAACCATGGCATGCCCGAAATGATGGGAGTCGACCGAGTTTTAATCAAGTTGAAGAAAATCGAATAGTTGAATGTGCCATGACTGCAAGAGAGAGGTGTGGTAGCATGGGTAATTACGCCAAAAGTAAGTAAATGACCATCGGCCACCTTTACAGGAACTCCACGTTTCAACTTCACCACCGGAATGCCATGCTGAGTTGCAAAAGTGTCATCCATGAAGCATGCATTTGCACCAGTGTATAACAGGGCAAACTCTTTAGCTCTCAATTATTGAGATGAATGTGTACATGAAACTTGAGTGATTGAATGGTATGAGCAGCACCAATGGAGCCTGCACCTATGTCCAACTTTGTGGCTCCTAGACAAGTGGACATTGAAGTTTTCTGACTGAACTTCAGCTTTAACTTCACACGTCTTGAACTTCCTGGCTTTAATAGAACATTCTCCACCTTGTGTCTTGCTTCACCACAATACAAGCATAGGTTTCACTGCAGCGACGTTGCTTCTCAGCAGCAGAAAGTGACCCACGCTTGTATTTTCAACCTCTATAAGAACTACTCCAGAAGGTGTCGCAGGAACAGTACCACAATTGCAGGATTGGCTTGCAGGAACTGTTGATGGGATTTTTTTTGACGACGCTCGAACAAACGGTTGTCGCAGCAAAGCCTGTTGCATGATCTTCGCTAATGTTTGGGCATCTGATAATGTAAGGAGAAGGTCCTTCATGTCATCCTCAACCCAAAACAAAAATGTTCGATCAATGCAGTCTCGTCCCATGGAATGTTCGTGCAAAGTTACTGAAATTCGGATGCATATACAGAAGTTGTTGGGATCCTTGTGTGAGCTTGCATGACTTCGTGCATGTGGAACGGTACTTGTCAGAATCTCCAAAGCAGGCTTCAAAGGCAGCCACAAATCCTTTAAAGTCCTCCATCAATGGTCGTCATGCTCCAGCAAAGGGGCAACCCAAGCCCGTGGAGATCCAACTAGTAAGGATGCCAAAAGGCCAACCTTTTGTACATCAATCGAGTAGCGGCGTGGTTGCATACTGATTTGATTTAAAAACCCTTGGAAATCGGCATGATTGCCACTGAACTTTTCCGGCATGCCAATCTTCGGCTTCGAAGAAGTGTTCGATGGAGAGGAAACCACGGATGTTTGAGAGAGAGTCTATGCAGCAGCCTTGGAGAATGCATCAGCAGCTGCATGCGCCGTATTGGTGGAACCTTGTAGATCTGTGACCACTTGGTGCAAAGTGGCTAGCTCATGAAATAACATTGGTGCACGCGTTGAAATTGCTCAAAATCGGCTATGATTTATGAAAGAAAAAAGGAGAAAAATGAAAGAGAAGAATCCAGGGGAAAAAAAAAAGTAACTGGAAATCGGAAAACTATGAAAGCAATTATTATCAACTGTCAAGCCACGATCCAAGAACAAGGAAGCGAGCAGGATTCCGAAAACAAGGAAACTTGACTCAAGAGCAGGACAAGGAATAAGACAGGAACTAGGAACTCATGAGCAAACAAGGAGTAGGACAAGAACTGGAGCAGGATAGGAACTAAGAAGAAACAAGAGTAAAAGATAAGAAATCAAGACAAGAATGATCGTAGAATGACTGATGTTAATAGTAACTGATTGTACAACAATTAGGTCGAAGCTTTTATGCTCACAACTCCAAGAGTTAATTTGGTCATGAGCCTAATTTAGTCATGAGCTAAAAATGGTGACTATTATCCTCTAGGCATATCCTGTAGCATATCATGTAGGCATATCCTATAGGAATATCTTGTAGGTATATCCTATAATATTCTGTATCCTGTATCCTATATTGTATCATATTCGGAATCCTGCATCATGTATTGGGTTGTGACAGTTGTACTTCCAAATGAGGATGATTCCTTAAGGGGTAAGTCGTAATGTTTTAATTCTATCACAAAGATATATGCAATGCATATCTCTTTGGTGGAGTTAGGGCAGGTCTCTTAGCTAAAGTCTACTTGTGGGTTTAAAGAGTAATCATAAGTCTCGTGCCTACTTAAACATTTGAGTCAGACTCTTGGGTTATTTAAAAACTTAGTGTTGCTCACACAGGGTATTGATGTCAAATGGCCACTTAATAATCATGTGTTCTATGTGTTAACCTTTCGAATTAAAAATGACAATTAAACCATATTTGTATAAATTCAAAATATATTAGTTTGGACCTTAAAGCAACTTTATAGAATATGCTTGAAACATGAATAGTCATTGAATATTCCTCTAAAATTCTACCCCTATGTAAAGATATCTTCAATATATTGTTTGGTAGATATTTTACTGGGGCCAAGGTAAAGTAAACAGTTACATAAATTGCACATTTTAAAAAGTGATTGTGTTTTTTAATAGACATTATGTTTATCTGAAACAATAATGCAAATGTATTTCAGTTATGCTAATGAAAAGATTGTTTCATAGAAAATACATGAAGTAAAATGTCTAGAATGTTATAGAAAATCTTGTACAAACGTGTGATTAAGTTTGATTTGAACATTGTTTACAATTTGTTTTTAAAAAGACTACTCTATTTTACAAGTTAATAAAGTAGTTAATTCACCTTTTGCTTTTTCGTCTTTTGTCTCTTAAAAACCTCCGGGGTCTAATTTGTTAAACGATTCCTTCAAAGATGTTTTTTAACCTCTGTATTATGGGAGGTGTTCTTGTTCTTCTTCCTTAGTAAAACTTCTTTCTTGTTTTTTTATGAATTCTTCTAATCATGTTTTCTTATAAACTCCTGTACTTATGTTTGCCTTCACTTCTCTTTCGTTTTAGACTAAGACTTTTTAGTCAAATTAACTTCAAAGCAAACACGAGGACAAACCATCACTACATAATAAATCAAGTTCAAAGTGGGAGTCTACATTTGAAAAAAACAAGGGTGCAGAAGTTGGTGTGCTTTTTTGTAAGAATATACCGATAGATGTACAAATGGTTTGAATGCGGGATTGTTTAAATCTTTTTAATCGCCATCTCTCACGAATCGCAAGGAACAGAAAGCTAGACAGGAAGGTAGCAGCAATCCCACTTGCCGGACGGAGAACAGCCAGTGAGACAAGTGTAGAAGAGCTTAGATCGGACCTGTCTCGAGTGTCAGCTTCCCGGCAACTCGGCTCTATATGGAGCGTTGATTCAGAGATGTGCCTCTAACAAGGCATTACCGGAAGGCATTCGCTTACACAATCACATCTCCGGAACTGCATTTGCCGGAGATACATTCTTATGGAACCTCCTCGTGCAAATGTACGCTTCATGTGGCTGCCTTGACAGAGCATGTACCGTGTTTCAAGAGATAGAGCATCCGAATGTGTTCTCTTGGAACATCATGGCTTCTGCATATGCCCAGAACGGGCATCTGCAGTCAGCATTTGCCACTTTCCAGAGAACCCCTAGGAAAGACGTGATTTCATGGTCTACCATGATTACTGCATACACCCAGAATGGGCAAGGCAGGAAAGCTCTGAAACTCTTAAGTGAGATGGACGTACAAGGCAGTGCGCCCAACAAAGTCACGTTCCTTAGCGCACTGGAGGCTTGTGCGGGAACATTTGCATTGATAGAAGGGAAGGAAATACACACTCACATCTCGAGTGTTACGGAGCTGCAGAAGGATGTGAAAATAGAGACTGCCCTTGTAAACATGTATGGCAAGTGCGGGAGAGTAGATGAAGCTCGTGCTCTCCTCGAGGCAATGCTTGAGCCCAGTGTGGTCACTGTAAATGCAATGATATCAGCATATGCACAACATGGGGATATGGCTGAAGCTGAATCACTGTTTCAAACATTAACTCCCCCACGGTATCCTCGTGGAACACAGTCAGCCCAGACGGGACATATCTCTCCTGCACTGAGCTACTTCAGACAGATGGACCTGTCGGGGTTCCAACCCGACACGATCACGTTTGTCAGCCTGTTTGATGCGTGTGCGCATATACCCGCTCTTCCAGAAGGCAGATTGATACACTCGAGCGTCGACAACCTCTTTCGTCTGGACGGTCCCATCACGACGTCCCTTGTGTTTATGTACGGGAAATGTGGTAATCTACGTCTTGCAAGGAAGCTTTTCGAAGAGATGCCTGCGAGGGACATCGTTCCCTGGACGGCTATGATTGCCGCATACGCCCACAATGGGCACGGTGACACTGCTCTGGAGCTTTTCCAGCAGTTAGCACTGGAAGGTGGAAAACCGAACGTGGTCACATTCAACACAATACTCTGTGCATGCAGTCACGGAGGACTTTTGCATCATGCTCATCAGTACTTCATGTCGATGAGCGAGTTCGGTGAGTGCGGAGCACTATGGGTGTTTGCTGGATATACTGGGAGGGTTGGCAAGCTGAGGGAAGCCGAAGACCTTGCATATAACATGCCTTTCGAACCGGGCTCGGTGGATTGGACTGCATTGTTAGGGGCTTGCTCCACACATGGGGATGCTCGAGTTGCGCACAGGCTTTTCTCTCTCACCTCCAAAGCAAACTCCTCTCCATATGTTTTGCTGTATAACATATACAGGGAATACGTGGAGACACAGCAAATGACATAAAGGTTTAAGCACACCTTATACCTATATTAAGGTATACATTGACCTTATTTATACGGGATGAGATTGCCAGAAGAGCGTATCTTTAGAGCAAGAGTTCGGTATATCCCAGAAGCGGGTGTTTATATCGTTCGCCGTTATTATGTGGATGAAGCAACACTGCTTTGGATGATTGTGGTGGGGATTGTAAGCTTTGTTATTATGTGTCTGCTCTGTATTTCCTGAGAAGGAACGTGCACTTTACTGGTTTAGTATTGAAGAGCTTGTGTCGAAAGCCAAAGAAATCGGAAGTGTTGGCGGTCGAAATCAACCCCGACTTAGCCAATGCTGACGAGTGTGTTATGTGCTGGGAGGCCCTGGCGGCGGGCAAGGTCAGAGTACTTCCTTGTGAGCACATGTATCATACGCACTGTATAGATAGATGGATGGACAAGCCCCAGCGTGATCCGACCTGTCCATTGTGCAGATACGAGCTGTATGAGAAGCATTGCTGCATGCCACTTGTGCAGATAATGTTTGAGTGAGTACATATTCAAAAGGTAGTTTGTATTTTCCTTCTCTTTTATTCCTTTTTCGTTGTATGTATAAGGTTACCTTGTAAATTTACATCAATATTTATTTTATAGACATATGTATGCATATAAAATTTAAACCTCATGTAGCATAATTATGAGTATATGTACTTATAATAACAAACCAATGAAATGAAATCCGCAAGAGCTGCTTTACCGTGTTAATCGACAATGAAGACTTTATTATGTTGTACAAGCTTCTGCTTCTTTTTCTTCTTCTTGTTCTTTTTCCTGGGCAACAAGTTGTGTGGGGTCTCCACGCTATTCTTCTTCTTGACATGAAAAGCGTTTGTTCTGCTGTCATCCTCGTCGTCGTCGTCGTCATCACTATGCGGTGGCTCTTCTTTCTCCTCGGCACGCCTGCTCTTGTCCATCTGCTTCCTGAGGTTCTTCATTACTGGT
Source organism: Selaginella tamariscina (assembly GCA_003024785.1). Taxonomy (NCBI): domain Eukaryota; kingdom Viridiplantae; phylum Streptophyta; class Lycopodiopsida; order Selaginellales; family Selaginellaceae; genus Selaginella; species Selaginella tamariscina. Next base: position 102,513 of record PUQB01000437.1, read on the forward strand.
GACGACGTGGTAGCAGCTTGTGCGTGTGGTATAAACTTGGCCCCCAAACCCAACCTGTATGTGCGTCAATGCATGCTAGGAACACATAATAATATACCTCATTGGCCGTGATTCAGGGTGAGGAACATCCACTACATCGTCATTTTCTGGATCAAAATCTGCTCCACCAGTCATCTTCTGAAGCCATCCCTTTGCCTATACAAACATATGCAAACTGCAATCACACACAAATAACAACTCCCTCTCTCTCAACATACCATTTGAAACGCATGCTGGGACACGACCACTTCCTTGCGGCTGTCTGGCGCCTTGGCCGCCATTTAGGAAAAACCCTAATGGGTCATGCTCAAAACACTTGGTAAACCTGTAACAAGATGCCCACAATACGAAAACTACCTCTCTAATCCAATTTTATGCACGATCCAAGTCCCTATACGGAGGGAACACATCCACCAGCAAATACTAAACTCCAAGTACGCAAACAATACCATTTTGATGAATTTCTTGATAATGATGTACGGAAACTGCGGGGCAGTACGGGACTCTTTGAAGACCTTCGAAAGCATCGGAGCAGGAATGTTTTCTCTTGGAATATGATGGTCATTGCATATGCCCAGAATGGGAATCTTACTTCAGGGAAGAATCTCTTAGAGAGAATGCCTTCTCAGACAATAATCTCTTGCAATGTCCTCATCACTGCATGCGTACAGAATGGCGATACAGAGTGTGCTAGGAAGATCTTTGAGACAATGCCCGAGCCGGACGTTGTTACGTGGACTGCGTTGATATCGGGGTATACCCAACAAGGACATCACATGAAATCGGTTCAGCTCTTTCAGAGGATGTGTTTAATTGGTACTCAGCCTGACAGAGTTGCATTCATAAACATTCTCGAATCCTGTTATGATCCTCGGAGTTTGAAGTCCGTACATGAAACCATCCTCGAGTCCGGACTCGTCCTCGAGCTACAGCTGGGAAGTTCACTGTTAACTATGTATGGAAGAACACATAATCTGTGTTCTGCGAAGTTGGTATTCGATCAGATGCCTCGTAGGAACCTTGTATCTTGGAACGCGTTGATTACTGCGTATGCCCAGAATGGACATCTGGTGATAGCTAAGGAGCTGTTTGCGAAGATGCCAGAGCGGGACGTAATCTCCTGGACGGCTTTGTCCTCTGAGCTTGCACGTAATGGGGACCTTGAGCAAGCCAGGGAGATGTTTGATAGGATGCCTGAACCGAATACAGTTTCCTGGAGTGCAATGATTGCAGGATATGCACAGAATGGGCAAGGCGACGGAGCTCTTAAGCTCTTCAGAGCGATGGATTCCGAAGGCGTGTGTATGAGCCACGCTACGTTTGTCAGCACGTTAGATGCGTGTACGTCTTCAAGTACACCGAAAGTAGGATACATGGTTATTGAAGAGTTTCTACAGTCGGGTATTCGCATAGATGTCAAGATACAGACTGCAATGATAAACTTGCACTCGAGGTTAGGGAAGGTTGATCTTGCAAGACTAGTGTTTGAAGAAGTAACACAGAGGAACTATATATGTTGGAACTCGATAATAGGGACATATGCCCAGAATGGGCATATCAAGGAGTCCATCGGATACCTCTACTTGATGAGTTTAGATGGGTTTGATGCGAACGAAGTCACATTCAGGACGCTCTTGGGCGCATTAAGCCATGCCGGATGCCTCCAATCAAGCATAGACACGTTTTGCTCCAGTGTTCGAGACTACAGCGTCTGTCCCTCTTTGGATCATTAATATGTATTATTGACCTTCTTGGGAGGATTGGGAGCCTGGGTGAGGCCAAGGAGCTTGTTTTGGGAATGCCATTTCAACCTGACGCCGTTGCATGGACGTCATTCCTCAGTGCCTGTAGTGTTCAGCATCAAGTGGGTTGGGGAGAGTATGCTGCCAAGCAGGTTTTAGAGCTAGAAGCTGACAAAGACTCTCCCTATGTAGTGCTTTCACAGCTTTACTCATCTCTAAAGAAGATTAATTAACTCTCTGTGTGTGTAACTTCACATATGGTAACATAATTTAACTTTATCGCTCATTTATTATATGCCATGGTAACTGAACATATTAAACTAAACAAAAAGAATATCAAATAAATAAAAGTATTTATATCTCAGTGCTCAAAGGCATGTTATACACGTGCATGCATGTGTGTGTGTGTGTGTGTGTGGTGTGAGAGAAGAGAGAGAGAGAGAGAGATCCGGATAACTAACGTCCTTTTCGCATGTTCAACCAAGTAATGTGTCTAGTGTATACAGAGAAGCACAAACTTTGAGTGTACAAGCACTTGCGTGCGTGTGCATGTTTGTGTATGTGTTCGTGCGTGGGAAGTTTACCACAGTGTTTATAAAGCGGATATTCGTAAACATATACTATTGGATGAACTTTCAAGAGTATGGATGTAGATTTACAAGGTATATATGTATACGAAAAAGAAATAAAAGAAAGGAAAATACAACTACCTTTTAACAACAGCATGTTAAGACTGAACATGTACTCACTGTTCTCAGTCAAACACTAGCTCCACAAGTGGCATGGAGCAATGCTTCTCATACAGCTCGTATCTGCAAGGTCGGATCACGCTGGGGCTTGTCCATCCATCTATCTATACAGTGCGTATGATACATGTGCTCACAAGGAAGTACACTGACCTCGCCCGCCGCCCCAGCACATAACACACTCGTCGTCGGCATTGGCTAAGTCGGGGTTGATTTCGACTGCCAACTCTTCCGCTTTCTTTGGCTTTCGACACAAGCTCTTCAATACTAAAGTGCACGTTCCTTCTCAGGAAATACAAGAACAGACACATAGTAACAAAGCTTACAATCCCCACCACAAACACCCAAAGCAATGCTACTTCATCCACATAATAACGGCGAACGATATAAACACCGGCTTCTGGGATATACCGAACGAACTCTTGCTCTAAAGATACGCTCTTCTGGCACTCTCATCCCGTATAAATAAGGTCAATGTATACCTATAAGGTGTGCTTAAACCTTATGTCATTTGCTGTGTCTATCTCCGTTTTCCACGTATTCCCTGTATATGTTATACAGCAAAACATATGGAGAGGAGTTTGCTTTGGAGGTGAGAGAGAAAAGCCTGTGTGCAACTCGAGCATCGCCATGTGTGGAGCAAGCCCCTAACAATGCAGTCCAATCCACCGAGCCCGGTTCGAAGGGCATGTTGTATGCAAGGTCTTCGGCTTCCCTCAGCTTGCCAACCCTCCCCAGTATATCCAGCAAACACCCATAGTGCTCCGCACTGGGTTGGACACCGAACTCGCTCATCGACATGAAGTACTGGTGAGCATGATGCAAAAGTCCTCCGTGACTGCATGCACAGAGTATGGTGTTGAATGTGACCACGTTCGGTTTTCCACCTTCCAGTGCTAACTGCTGGAAAAGCTCCAGAGCAGTGTCACCGTGCCCATTGTGGGCGTATGCGGCAATCATAGCCGTCCAGGTAACGATGTCCCTCGCAGGCATCTCATCGAAAAGCTTCCTTGCAACACGTAGATTACCACATTTCCCGTACATGAACACAAGGGACGTCGTGATGGGACCGTCCAGACGAAAGAGGTTGTCGACGCTCGAGTGTATCAATCTGCCTTCTGGAGAGCGGGTATATTCGCACACGCATCAAACAGGCTGACAAACGTGATCGTGTCGGGTTGGAACCCCGACAGGTCCATCTGTCTGAAGTAGCTCAGTGCAGGAGAGATATGTCCCGTCTGGGCATATCCCTTGATGACTGTGTTCCACGAGGACACCGTGGGAGAGTTTAAAGTTTGAAACAGTGATTCAGCTTCAGACATATCCCCATGTTGCACATATGCTGATATCATAGCATTTACAGTGACCACACTGGGCTCCAGCGTTGCCTCGAGAAGGCCACGAGCTTCATCTAGTCTCCCGCACTTGCCATACATGTTTACAAGGGCAGTCTCTATTTTCACATCCTTCTGCAGCTCCGTAACACTCGAGATGTGAGTGTGTATTTCCTTCCCTTCTATCAATGCACCTGTTCCCGCACAAGCCTCCAGTGCGCTAAGGAACGTGACTTTGTTGGGCGCACTGCCTTGTACGTCCATCTCACTTAAGAGTTTCAGAGCTTTCCTGCCTTGCCCATTCTGGGTGTATGCAGTAATCATGGTAGACCATGAAATCACGTCTTTCGTTGGGGTTCTCTGGAACGTGGCAAATGCTGACTGCAGATGCCCGTTCTGGGCATATGCAGACGCCATGATGTTCCAAGAGAACACATTCGGATGCTCTATCTCTTGAAACACGGTACATGCTCTGTCAAGGCAGCCACATGAAGCGTACATTTGCACGAGGAGGTTCCATAAGAATGTATCTCCGGCAAATGCAGTTCCGGAGATGTGATTGTGTAAGCGAATGCCTTCCGGTAATGCCTTGTTAGATGCACATCTCTGAAGCAACGCTCCATATAGAGCCGAGTTGCCGGGGAGCTGATGTGTTAGCACTCGAGACAGGTCCGATCTAAGCTCTTCTACACTTGTCTCACTGGCTGTTCTCCGTCCGGCAAGTGGGATTGCTGCTACCTTCCTGTCTAGCTTTCTGTTCCTTGCGATTCGTGAGAGATGGCGATTAAAAAGATTTAAACAATCCCGCATTCAAACCATCTATCGGTATATTCTTACAAAAAGCAAGAACTTCTAAATTAGACCTGTGTTTAGGTTTAGGGCTATTGTGAATGGCGTACGAAGTGTGCAGCCACAAGGGGAGGAGGCCATACAAGAGGACAGGATCCTAGCAGTCTCCAATGTAACATACAGCATATTTGCCATATTTGATGGGCACGGTGGCTCACAGGCAAGTGATTATGCACTAGCTTGTTTATACCAAAGATTTCTTCACCATATAAATCGTCAAAGAAATCAAGGTGAGAATCAATCCACAATCCTGAAAAACATATTAAGTTCAGCTATAGGGACATAGAAAGTGAGTTACTTAATAATAACGTAGCCGCTGGAACGACAGCTTGTGTTGCAGTCGTAACTGGTAACTTGATACTTGTTGCAAATGTGGGGGACTCCAGAGCAATTCTATGCGGTAGCCAATTGTTACGGATGAGCAGAGATCACCATCCGTACGTACCGGAGGAAAGGTCAAGGATCCAATCCTGTGGAGGGAAGATTACCGAGATGGGAAACTGTGGGTTATTGTTGAGGATGGAAAGCACATGGGTCCTTTTGAGTGTACAAGAGCACTTGGAGATTGTTATTTGAAGCGCTATGGAATGTGTGGTGAGCCTGAGTTCATGGAATGGAAGCTACATGATGGTGACTGTTTTAAGTATCTTGTGGTTGCCTCTGATGGTGTGTTTGAGAGGCTTACCACGGAAGACGTGGGGGGATTGGTGATGCAAGGAGGTTGTGGTGTGGCTGCGAGGGTTGTGCAAAGAGCTGTTGAATTGGGGACTTGTGATAATGTATCTTTAATTGTGGTAAAGCTATGCTGATTGTTTTTCATCGAGTTATTTTACAATGTTAAACATTAAATTATAAAATATGAGTATCTATATATCATAATTTAAATTAATATTAGTATATTCTGATCTTATTTCTTAAACAGAATTTATAATGAAGAATATAACACACACACACACACATATAGTTTTTGAACATATTTAACACATAAGCACGTTAATTAATTAAAGATATTATATAACGACATATATAGATGCATATTCATATTTAAGAATTTAAATGGTATAAAATAGCATTAATAACAAAGACATATATATGGGAATTTTAAAGTAATTTTTTACATTCCCACATACGTACTTAAACTTAAATTTTTAAGTATATATACTTAAATCAAAATTTAGTTAAGCAAATTTGATTCGCACATATTTACTTAAATCTGCTCACTTAACTAAATTTTAAATATTTTAGTTCAAAACTTAAGGGGGGGGGGGGGGTGGTTCGTTTAACTTTTAAGTTTTTCCTTAAATCTTGATGCATGCGAATATCCTTCTAGTGTTCATCCTCACTAGGGTAGTCTCATGGCTGGTCGGAGTTCAGGCATGCGCGGGCGTGGAGCAGGAGGGGGCCAGGGTTTGGAGCTTGGAGAAAAAAAAGAAAGCTTAGAACATCAATCAAAGCATGACGAGTTTACTCAGTGAGGAGAATTCTCTCATGGCAGCCAGGAATGAGCAAACACTTGCCCTACAGCAGGAGCTTCTTCAGGTTGAGAAACAGAAAGCTGCCTCATTGACAAGCTCGGAGTTGGCTTTTGTAATTGTGAACATATCCAAGTCCTTGTGTAGCTTTCTAGCTGCAGAGGAAAGTCGCCGAGGTCCGCCGGGCTCCTAGATTGTTCATTCTTGTTTGTTCATGCACTTGAGGCTTAACTTTATGTTTTTGGTTCATGCACTTCAACTATTCACTCGATGTTTTTTCTTCTAGGGGAAGCCAATGCCCTTGAGTCCTTGAGGCTCTGAGCCGTCAAGAGCTGAGCCGCTGAGCCAGCGCGAGACCGAGTCTCAAAGTTCACGGAGTCAGGAACTTTCTGAGCTGATCCTCACCACTTTTGTAGGTCAGTCTTTGCTTTTGGCATTAGAGGGATTCAGGAAGCTTGACGATGATAAGAGTCCTTTGATTGTTAGCCTGTTTGAGGATGAGAGTTTAGAGGAGCAGGTTGGAGCAGCTGTCATTGCAAAATAGCATTGCACAGGGATCTAGTGGGTGAAAGCCAAGGTGCTGACAAGTTTGGCGTTGGAGAATCGACTACACACGAGATCGTTGTGGAGACAACTACTGCTATTGTGAAGTGCCTTGGACACAAGATCCATTTCCCAGAAACAGAGGAGGAGGTTCGAGTTGTGGCAGAGGAGTTTCAGAGGATCAGCAAAACTCGGCTTCCTAACGTAGTAGGGGTGATTGATTGTTCACATTTCGAGATCACCCGTCCGCCGACGGAGGATGGTGCAGACTATTTTGGTCGCAAACAAAGGTACTCAGTGATCATGTAAGCAATTTGCAACGCGAAGAAACAATTCTTGAGTGTTTATGCTGGCTGGCCAGGTGATCCTTCGTTAGTTTTGTTTTATACTGGTTTTACAGGCAGAGTCCATGATATGCAGGTTTTTTGCAACTCATCTCTCTGAAACAAGCTCGTCAACAGCGAGCTCCTTCAAGCACCTCTGGAGCTTGCCTATGACAATATAATTAAGCCATACTTGGTCGGAGATAAAGGGTACCAGTTGCAACAACATTTGATGGTTCCATATCCGAGTGAGCTTTTCGGTTTTTCAAGTTTTGTAATACTCAGGAAGAGAGTTTCTATAGGCCGGAATCTGTCCATGGCGGAGTCCAAGTTCAACACTTAATTGGATTGTGATTGAGCAAAGTTTGAACTTCTGAAAATGAAGTTCAGATGTTTAGATCCAATTGAAGTATTTATTGAACGTCATCAATAGTTGCTGCATTTTACACAACTTCGTAATAGATGTTGGTGAAGCAGATGTTCAAGAAGAGATCCGAGATTGGAGAGTTGAGGTTCAGAGACGGAGGCACTTGAGACTTTTGTGGACTATGGCGACCTTGTGGTGTTAGCTGAAGAGCTTGCAGAGGAGGTTTTTTGTTTGCGCCATAGAAACCCTAATTTTTGAATTTGAAAATTTTAGATTTCTCAGGAATTTTTTTAACTGGGAAGGTAATAAAATTAGGTACTTAACCTAAATTTTAGGTTAAGTTTCCAAATTTCACTTAAAAACCTACTTTAAATTTAAGTTACTTAACTAAATACATGTGCCCTGTGTCAAATAGAACTTGAATCATCAACTGAAGTATATCATATAATAAATCATAAATAAAAAATAGGATACAATATTTATTTTCTTAAATGATTTTTAAGCTTATTCTATATTAAAACCTTTAATTATAATTTAATTATGACTTAAATTAAGTAGTATATTCTATAAAGTTTGTGTTCAGGCTTTTATTAATGATGTCATCATGCTAATAGAAGCAAATTATGAGTTTTACATTATTTATTCTGGTTGTTCTATTTTTTAATAAATAAGAAATTATTATACTAAGGAGGTAGTATAATATATTTTCACTTGTTATATAACAATATACACTAAACTGGTGAAATATTGAAGTTTAATTCCTTTATGCATAACAAACAAACTAAATGTTCTTATAAAGTTAAATAAATTATATTAAAAATGTGGTTAATAATGGTCATGGATGTGCTTATATTTCTAACATTTTTATTAATAATTATAATTTTCACATTAAATTACAACATCTTAAAATATGCACATATTAATAACATTAAACTTTAACAATATTGATTTTTAATCTGAAAACAACAGTTTATATCAAGAAGTATTTTCCATATCTTTTTAGTTATTAATTCTACATTGTTATAAGAAAATAATAATATGCAAATTAAAAATTTATTTTGTATTTTATAAGTTAAATTAACTATTTGTCTAATCAAAGTTAACATATCAAATATTAAAGATTTGAACACTTCTTCACCAATAAATTTTTATTTTTTTTTCTTAAAATTTTCCTGTTTAGTGCCCTTAATCAATTACTTTTACTGTATTATATTGAACATGTTAAGAATATATTAAATGTATTTTAAATCATATAAAAATGTCACCTATATCATATATATATATATAGAGAGAGAGAGAGAGAGAGGAGAGAGAGAGAGAGAATAAATATACATATATGCATGTCACATTCATATGTGTATAAAGATTATATAAACACATAAAAATTTGTATTAAGTAATCAAAAAGTAAAGCACTATACATATACTATGAATTTATAAAAAATAAAATATAAATTAATTATAAATATTAAGGGATTTATTATTAAAAAGGATTTTCTTTTAAAAAAAAAACCTTGACAACATACTAGGCTATATACATCACACACATGCGCATATAAATGTAAATTTATATATATTGTATGTGATATTATTAATATATTTTTCATTTTTCATAAATAATATTAATGTGTAACTGAGGGTTAGGGTACAGGGTTTGGAATGGGGAAGAAGAAGAAACGAGGGGGAGATGCTGCAGTGGAGGAGCCGGAAGCAAAGAAGAGCAATTTATCACAGGAGGCTTCTACCGGCCGGAATTACACAGTGAGTATAGCCGTATCTGGTTCTGTAATCAACAATGCGCAGTCTTTAGAACTCGCAACACGGGTATGTAGACGTTTATATACATATTATATATTTATACATTCATCAGCTTGCAGGTCAGATTGCCAGAGCTGCCACTATATTCAGAATTGATGAGGTATTTCTTTATCCATGGTAGGAAACATAGATTGATATTGCTAAAACCATATGTATCAGATCATCCATTAGATAAAGAATCCTCTTACGTGTGTGTGTGTGATATATACATACATTTGTAATGTGAGTCTAGACTTTTATTAGCAACTATATATATTTAGTTATTGTGGGAACAAGATTGTTATGTTAATTATTGTGAAGCATTTATATATATATAAATGTTATGCAGATAATAGTGTTTGATGACGGGGAGAGCTCGATGAGCTCGTTCCAAAGAACAGTATGGGGAAGGGAGACGGGAGAGAGAACAGGTGGTGAGTTTCTAGCTAGAGTTTTACGTTATTTGGAAGTCCCACAGTACCTACGGCGTGCACTCATTCCAATGAACAAGAGCCTCAGATATGCGGTACTTAGTGGTGATTAAGAGATTCATATACATATACATACGCATATTATACACACATATGCCTGCATGTCTATCTATGTATCTGTATGCAGGGGCAGCTTCCTCCTCTGGATGCACCTCACCACTTGCGTAAGCACGCTTGGTTGCCATATCGAGAAGGTAGGATACATATACACGTGAGAGAGAGAGAGAGAGAGAGAGAGAGTATTAACAAGAAATGGTGCAGGTGTTGTTTCGAACGAGGCTCTTGGTGGAGCTGGATCATATGTTGATGTAGGACTTGATCAGGTATTATTTTTGTATCATTATAATTACGACTTAATATTTTACTTTGTTATAATTAGGATGCAATTATCAAAGAGAAATTAGATCCAGGAACCAGGGTTACAGTTGCTATGGGGGACTCAAACAATGCTTTTAAGCAAGGTGAATACATATATATATATACAAATATAATATTCTCGGTAATAATATGTTGTGTCATGTATCTTTGTATCTATTGTTTATGTTATTAGTGTAGATTTGTTAATCTTTTAGGACAAAAGCTTAATATTGTGACACCATCAACACCAAGAGAATATACTGGATTATATTGGGGATATGCTGTCCGAGTTGTCAATCGACTTTCTGATATATTTTCCGGTCCTTTTGAAGTACGTATTTTTGTTATTTACAAAATTACATTCCTATATTTATTCAGTATTTGCCAAGTATTCATTGTTAGTTACTCATTATATAATATAATATTTGCAGACCGGCTACGATTACACCATAGGCACGTCTGAACATGGGCAGAGGATTTCTACACGTGATCTCCATATTCCAAACTTTAAGTAAAGGCTTTTATATATTCGCAATACATACATACTTACATCCATATATATATATATATATATATATATATATATATCACCTTATTTTGCAGTTACATAAACACACACATACACACTGTCTCTGTGTGTGAGCGCGCCTGTGTTTGAATTGTTCTGAATTTGTGAGTGGTCATGCAGGCATTTGCTACTTGTTTTTGGAGGTCCAGCTGGTTTGGAGGAAAGCATGGCCCTTGACCAAACAGCTAAAGTAAGTTTGTGTGTGTGTGTGTGTGTGAGAGAGGAGAGAGAGAGAGAAGGCTGTTCTTTGTGGAACAGGTGAATGATGTGAAGGGTCTGTTTAACATATACCTCAATACTTGTCCTAATCAAGGCTCGAGAACTATACGCACAGAGGTAAGCCGCACACACCCACACACACGTCTCTCTCTCTCTCTCTCTCATATATATATATATATATATAAAGATGTTATTAAAAGTATATATACAGCCATGAGTTTTTATGTTTTTATAGGAAGCTATTCTTATATCTCTTCAGTTTTTGCAAGAGCCCTTATCAGAGGCTGTTAGTTTACACTTGCAATGGGAAACAACCAGAACCTTGATTCACTAATCTCATTGTGTTTAAATATTTAGAAAACTAATATAAGTTCCTAAGTCATATTCTGAATTTATCAATATATATGCCGAAAATTAAATAATTTAATATTGTGAACACTCTTTGATGTTTTAGAAAAAAATTTAATAAATTAAAAGAACTATATGTCTAAGTATATATACACATTCTTTATATATAGTACATTCCAACATCAACATTTGTTTAATAAAATAATGCTTAAATTCGAATAATATTTAAAGGGTATTATTTAAAACTTCCAAAATTTGAAGTTATATTTCATTTGTATATGTTGTCCATCAAAACTTAATTGGACGTCAAGCCCTTCGGAATTCTTCATCTCAGCTAGCTGCCTGTTCACTTTATCATGATCCATCGTGTGCATCATCCCTGCAACAAAATAAAATGTGTATCACACATAATACACAACTCAAATATGTGTGTGCACAAAGAAAAGTTTTTACCTGTGAGAAGTGCACGTCTTGGTCGGACTTTCCTAACAGCATCTAGTGCCTGAAAGACGGATTGGTATATTAGATGTACGTCTCTGTGTGTGTGTGTGTGTGTGTGCGTGCGTGCGTGTGTGTGACGTACCTGTGGAAGGGAAAAATGAGTTGGGCTAGGACGATCTGGTCGGAGAGCATCCTACGTAAAAATAAAACAAATCAGATCTTGCTTCACAATCGTGTGTCTGGGTGTGTGGTGTGAGAGAGAGAGAGAGAGTGAACTTACAACAATGAAAAGCTCACAGTTCTCTAGAAGTGGATATGTCTCGTCTGGAATCTCGCTTACATCGCTGTAAATAGTATACAATATGTTAGGATTAAGCATTAAATAATATTGCATAAATATTCAATCCTTGCATGCACAAAGTACATTAATATATAGTATTGAAAGTTCAATGCATGTAGATGATGTATGAGAGAGAGATTCGTCTTTATGTCTTATGTAGAGGCTATTTTCGTTACCTGATGTAGCATAAGTCGGCTATTCGAAATCCAAGTGAACGATACCCAGTACCGTGCCACACTGGCAAGGGTGTAATCTACAGTTTTACATGTTATTACATATCACGCACACACCCACACATGTTAAATTGATTAAGCTTACTTTGAGAAGATTACAAATCTAAAAGTTATTATATATCACACACACACATAATTGATTAAACTTACTTTGAGATTGTTCACATAGAAAGCTTGCTCATCAATCATCTTGAAGTCCAATTGAGACACAGCCGTTCCCTCCATGATAACACTTGTATCAACCAAATAGTAATGCGTCTTTTGCAGTACCTGTCCTAATAATGCTTCATACGTTATCTATGATATAATATCTGAAGTTACATTCTATATCGTTTTATATTCAATAATTTAATATAGTAAATCATAAACTATGTGTATACACACACACACACACACTACTACTACTACCTCGAAATCCCGTTGTGCAACGTATATAGGGATCGTATTCTGAATATTGTTGGTCCAGTCACGAAGGTCATCCAAGCCTTCAAAGAAAAAAAATATTAAAATTAACAACATTAAAAGACAAAACTAAGTCATTAATATCTGATTATAGTGTCACTAAGAAAAGCTCACCACCAATAGCATCTGCATGAGAATGCGTGATGACAACCGCATCCAGTTGCCTGATCCTGTTCCGAGAAGCATGTAAGAAATCTATGTATGCAAACATCTCGTGTGTAGATGTGTGTTTGTGTGTCTATAGAGAGAGACGGGGCGATGACATATGTAAATATAAGAAACCAGTACCCGTAGGTTGGAAACCATTGAAGTGCGCTATGGTAGAAGAATCTACATAAATAGAGAAAGCATTTAGCGACAAAAGAAGTTTTATGGTCTTCAAATAATGGTAACAACTTTAACCACCTAATGCATCACACAAGCCAATATATATCTTTCATGTGGACACAAACATACACACAAACACACACACGCATACAAACACACATATGTAAACAGTACTCACAAGATGGTCATACTTGCCAGCGTCAATGAGTATGTTCATCCTTTTGCCATCAGGTTTTGGATATCGTACGATTATACTTGTATTTCGCCTTCTGTTCTTTTCCCAAATTGTGCAGCAGCAAAGCAAACCTGTTTTACATAATTTTAATAATATACTTAGATTTATGTATATACATATATATGCAAACACACTCGTATACCTAATACACACCACATACACACATATTAGATACTTACAGAGCATCTTTTGTAGCGGTTGGTGAGGCAACTAACTCTTGGGATGCCTTCACTGGTGCCAGTTCCCAGGAATATAACATCGAAACATTTCTGATGCATATTTAATTCTTCACGTTGCAATCCAAATGCTGAAGTTTCTGAAGGTGGCACATTTATCTCCTTTAAAAGCAAATCGAAGAATCAACCAAATGTGTGTGTGTGCGCGCACGGATGAATGCTGTGCCTTTGTATGTGCGGGCATATGCACACGCAAACACACGCACGAACGCACGCACACCCACGCGGGTGCGTTCTTAGAGCCGACTACAGGAAAGAAGAGAAAATTAAAGTCCTCTCTGGAAATGAGCATGTATCTGTCTGTAACATACGCTACATACAGTGTATATATGCACATTTCTGCATCTATAGTGTACCAATTTATATATGTATAAAAACGCATACACATAATACACGCATATACATGTATATATGGAGAGTTATTGAGGTTTTAAAACATTCTAGTACCCAAATGGAAAAAAGGAGAAGAATAACCGTAGATATGATATGTACATTTATGCATCCACAGAAACACACGCACACATACACGTATAGAGAGAGTTCGATTAAAGGAGAAGAGAAATATAGGTAAATGAGACTAAAGAAAAATTAACTTTATCTTTATAGAAGACTGCACATTCTTCGTTAACAAAAATAAAAACGCAAGCATTTATACAAATTTATCTAAAAATTCTACTTGCACGCACGCGCACACCCACACATATACATAGAGAGAGAGAGAATATATACAAGTCCTCTAAAGCTAAAAATGAACTACATGTAAATTCTTTGTTCGCAAAAAACACACACAAAACAAAACAAAACAAAACAAAATAAAAAATAGAAGTTTTTGTGCCTATATGCACACCTATACGCATCGACAATTATTTATCTATAAATAATCTACTTTGTACATACAGTTCTTTATAAAAGCGAATAAAGTTTTAAAAAAAATAAAAATTCTTTTGTGTATGTGTGTTGATGCTCAACAATCCATATATATTTATCTTAAAAATGCAAATTTGTATATAGAGACTGTATGTCAAGGTCCCACTAAACTAAGTCTGCATGTACAGGCATATGTCTATATAGAAGTTAGTGTACATTGTATGTGAGAGAGACCTAATACCTGGAATGCGGCAGTGCAAAGACGCTGCTTGTGAATGGCGAGACGTGCAGCGCCTCTAATTAGTGTCCCCAATTTCATCAATGTCCATCGCTCACCCGCCATAGCCATGTGATGCGGCATAGGCGCCGCACACACTGCCATAACATGGATTAACACACCTAAACACAATTAATTAACTAAACCCCTCCGCCTCCTGGGAGTCGAACCGCCCTCGCGACTCTTGTTTGATAAGAATATTCAAAGTACAGAGTATATTTATAAAACATTGCTTTTTGAAAAATTGAAGTATCGATTAAAACGTGACTAACAGTAGAGTATAACTCCTCAAATATTTAATTAATTGCTCTTCTGCGTCTTTTGCAAGTCGTATACCACGCACAAGTCCGCAGTCTTCATCTTATATATACTTACATGTATATGTATTTATATTATATTATTATATATATATATATATATATATATATATATAATAATATATATATATATATATATATAATTAAGTAATTACCTGTATGAAATTAATGACTTGCTTAATAATACAACCGGGAAAGCAATTAATCCAGCATAGAAAAGCCACGATTTCTCTGCGGCTTGTGGCTTGGACCACCTTAACGTAGAGAGAGAGAGAGAGTCAGCTCAGTGTGTGTGTGTGTGTGTTATACAAAACGTTATACAAGGGACGCAACACACACGGATGTACCTGTGTGAGGTCCTTAGAACCATCCGCAACCAGATACAAGACGAGATAAAGGACTTCGGTCCAATACAACAATAAGCCATGAAAGGACGATATTGATAATACACTCGGAGTAGAAAGCTCTGCTATCATTTACATCCTTATGACTTGACTTGTTGGACAGAAATGTGCTGCATTGTACAGATTAATAATTAATAATTAATAATCTCTCTCCACAACTGAGAGAGCATTGATACCTGAACATTTGTAACCAGTGACTTGCAATATCAAGCGCCAGTAATCCTATGAATATCATATACTCTTTTCTGAAAATCAAACAAATGAATATTAAACTATAATGATCATGTATCATACTTAAAGTAATGTTGTGAAGCTTACCTGAAGAAGTGAGAAAGGATCACTAGAAGCGCAGCTGTACTCACTCTGTTTAAGAAAATAATAAGCAAGAGAGAGAGAGAGAGAGAGAGAGAGAGAGAGGAGAGAGAGAGAGAGAGAGAACCTGTCAGTGACCATATCAAGAACAGCTCCAAATGTGGATCCTGAAAAGCAAATTCATAAATAATAATTAAACTTAATCTTATGAGCTAAAGTCATACATGTATGTGTCTATTATGTACTATGTACACTGTCTTCTGTTGAGTTATAGCGTTTATGGTGTATGCGTGTGTATCTGCGTGTATGCATTTCAATCACACACCACACACACACACATTCCCGTAGTTAATTATGAAGGTATGGTGAATGTTAGTTTCACTATACACACAGATGCACACACACGCACATATGTAGACTGAATTACGGAAGATATATAAGGTTGAAGGAATGTATCAAAAACATTGTTATAACATTTTGAAATCCTTTGTGATTGTATGCGTATGTTTGTATGTGCCATGTATATAAATATAAAGACCTTCACTATATATCTCATTTATAATATACTTACTTTGATTCAGGAGTTGTGCAAATCGACCATCAAAATAATCACAGACAAAGCTGCTCAAAAAAATTTAAAAAAAGAGATTAACTTAAACAAAAATAATTTTAAAAAAGTACCTGAAAAAATAGAGAGCAACAAATGCTCTTTTATTATCAAACAAATACCAAATGCGACAAAGTTCATAAGTATTCTTGCATAACCTTGAGAAATAAAAGTAATTTAGAAAAATAAGTAAATAAATAATCACACACACACACACGTACGCACGCTACACACGCGCATTGCTTACCAATGAGATTTGGAACATAGAGGTAGATCGGCCATTGCCTCGTCGCCATTGATCTGCCAACCCTAAACCTTTGAGTAAATCTTGTTTTGTACTCCATAAATATATCAGAATATTCCCTTTTGATAGTCTTAAAATCAAAGTTATCTTTGAAAATTCGTTAAACATCATTATTATTATATGATTATATATTACAATAAAAGAAGATGCTGTCTTTATACATACAGTTCACAACTCGTTATACATATTGACAGAATAGCGGGACACACGTCGTAGCCTTTACAAACATCACGTTTCGACCGTTAGATTGCGCACAATCATGCCTCGCAGACCGTTGGATTTCGCGCATTAGTATGTATACACAGGTACATATCCTTACAAGTGCATTATACATACATTAAACACGTCATCCATACACACAAACTACAGACACAGTCATACCCTGTGTGTGTGTGAGAGAGAGGGGAAAGATAGAAGTGTCTCATATCCATTAATAATAATAAAGAATGAGAAACAAGTAAGAAACAGCAAGGTTTACCTGTGGCGACGTAGCCTCCATGGAGCTTCAACTTCTTCCACATTTCTATGGCACATATCAACAAATGAGATTCCCGCAATAGTTCTACCCTTGAACTCACCGCTTACAAACTCAACACTGGCTGTCCTCTCATCTTCATCCCGTGCCACTATCTTCCCGTCCGCACCCCGGAAACCCCCGTTCACGACCCGCACGAGACCTCCGACCCCGGGCACGACCGTCCGTAGGTCCTCCTGCTCTATGCTGCCTAGTCGCTTGTCCAAGCTCAGCACACGGACTTTCGCACGGAAGCCGTCCTTGAATACGTCCTCGACCACGCACTGCTCTCGTGCGTATCTCTCTAGCCCCGAGGTGGATGGCTACTGAGCCGCACAATAAGGCCCACGTCCAGCCACTTCGCACCCCGTTCCTGTGCAAGGAGGTCACGTATCTTCTCCTGTTCCTGTTGTTCGATTATCTCTTCTATTGATGGCTTCTTCAGGGTCGGCTTGCGTTGAATGGGGTTCCCCGGGGCCTGTGCGGGTTGAACGGCATTCACAGGCGCCTGTCATATAAAAATACTCGTTAGAAGTGTGTGATCAAATCTAGCAATAACAAACCTCAGAGGATCTATCAGTAAGGAGATCCCAAACTGGACTCCAATGTATATAAACTGTATTCTCTGTTAACATTATCGTTACTACAGCCATTGGACTAAACATCCAAATAAGCAGAAATAAAAAATGCTTGTATCTTCTACAGAACTACTTTAAAAACAGTCTAATAAGACCTGTGTGTGACAGACGGAGAGAGAGAGATTTAAAATCCATATCTTGGTCTTATACAACTCTATATTAAAGTGGATTGTAATAAGATAAATTAAATCTCTCTCTCTCTAGATTATGCAACAATTTGTTGCCAGATCTATATCATACAAATCTTAACAGTATGAAATCCTAATAGATCTGGGCTTAATATTGTGTTTCTTATACGAATCAAGCAACCAATGGAGAATGCAACAGGCAGACAGAGAGAATCTGACCTGGGGATTGATGGGTTGAGCGGCGTTGACTTGAAAAACAGGAGGCGGGGGACTCAATTGCTTCTTAGTCTCGGCAGGCTTAACCTTGGGCAGAGAAAAAGAGACCTTCTCCGTCTTTTGCAAAACCCCAGGCTTCACAGTCTTGGGCTGCTGCTTCTTGAGAACCTTAGACGCCCGTTGGATCTGCTCATTGAGCTCATCCTCGGCAGAAGATTTGCGCTTCAGGGAAACAGTCGCCGGATCGACCATGGTAACAAAGCAGCCGCCGGTGGAGTTGTATTCCTTCCGGAGCTTGCACTTACCCTGCTTCTGGAGGTCCTCCAGGAAGGCGCCGAAGCCTGGCCAGCTGGTTTTAGCGATTGGAACATGGAATTTGTTGGAATTGTAGCTCTTGAAAGCCACGCTGCTCGGAACTTCGCATGAACCATGCGTGTTCCACATATGATCTACAAAACTGACCTCGAACTCCTCGTCCGCGGAGCTCCCGAAGATCTTCCGGACGCCATACACCTTGCTCCCGTTCATCCTTGCCCTAACACTCTGTTCCAGCGCTGCCCTAATCACAGTTTTATACCTCGCATTTCTCACTTAACGGAATCGTACTCTTGACCTTCTTTCAGTTTTTCCGCACAGCACAGGAATCGAACCGGCCCTGTGCTTTAAAATGTTGTATTATTAAATTAAATTTAATAAATTTAATTTTTTAAAATAAAATCAATATCAATTAAAATTGTAAGCTTCTTAATTATAAATATATTTTTAAACAAAATAAATAAAATTAAAAACTTGACTTGTAAGGTAACTACGGTAAATACGTAATTTACCATAGTAATTAAGGTATATACGGGGTTAATTTATAATTATAGAATAATGTATTATGGGTTTATAGGAATTACTTATATATAAATACAAAAGTTATCTTGAATTTCCCTTTTTTTATATTGTTATTGTATGTTGTCTGGGGAAGTAATATGATATTACCTTACAGACTATTTATATTTAATATATTTAAAAAGTCTTTATTTAAACTATAATAATCAAACACGTGGCAAAAAAACATATTCTTAAGATGAGAAAATTTAGTTAAATCTAAACTTATTCCTCACTTTTTCTTGTTTAACTACTTCCCTTTTTCTCAACCGTCGAGAAAGTTACACTCTTTCTTTACATTAACTCTTCACATATATATTCTTATTCTCTCCACAATAGAATGTGCTCCTAATATTTTACCTTTAATATTACAATTTAGAAAATTGTTGCAGTAAAATATTTTAAATTAAATTAATTAGGTTAATTAAAATAAAATAATTGAATTGCTGGTGGCCCATTGTATAAATTATAAGCTCCATGCATGATTATTATTATATCATAAAGCATGTGTCTGTGAAACCGCCTTTCACGCCGTCTATTTGCGAAGCATATGTGACTTGACTATTAGTAACATTAAAACCAAATAAAATTATGAAACACGTAACTAACTTTTACTATATTAACGGACAGTCGTTTCTAATTTAGATTCTCTTCTGATTTTTTTATGTACAGATCGTGGAATTTAGAAAAATTATTTAATATTTAAGTTTATCGTGATAAAAAACTAACACCAATAGAACGTTTACAGAACGACCGTACAGGCGTACACGCTACGGCATGTAACACACTATATAAGCGTTTGTGGATCTTCATATTCTCCATCTCAAATACAACATGGCTTCCTCTTCGTTTTCGGTGCTTTTTATTTTATCTGGTTAGTTTCAAGTAATTTTGTGAATCACACAAGTCCTTAAGTAGGCTTTTAGCAGCATATCTTCTCTCAGGTGTTGTTAAGTAGGTTTTAGCAGCATGTGTGTGTGTTAATAATCTATTAAACTTTCCCCATTTTCACGAATCCCAATCCCAAATACGCATTCTAATTTAGTTTATTAACTTAAGCATACTTATACAGCTCTTTTCTTGAGTGCAACATCCACCTCTTTCAACGTGGTGAACCGCTGTTCGAGCTCAATCAACGTCGTGATCAGGCAGAATCCAGGTCCCTCAATCGGTAATGGATTTTCACTCTCTCCTAGAGCATCAAGGGTTATCAATGCACCAAATGGCTGGGGTAATCTCTCTCTTTATATGTATATATATATATATAACGTACTTGGTACAGCGGGAAACTTTGGACTACAAACTCCATCCTTACTGGCTGAGTTTTCAATAAACTCAGACCGGGGAAACGACTTCTACGACCTGAGTGCTGTGGACGGATTTCAGTTGGACCGTGGGATGAGGATCGAGGGTGCAAATCCTACGGTCAGCTGCAGCGCAAGCAGGAGCATATGCCCTCGTGAGAATATTAAAGGCAGCGCGTGTGTGAGCCCCAATAGAGACAACCCCAACACAAACTACGTGAGAGCGATTGAGCGTTCCTGTGGCGACGCATACAGTTGGTCTAAGGATGATAAAGCCACCCACGGCACTCCCACCGGCAAGACTTTTACTATCATTTACTGTCCTTGAAGAAGTTTTTAAGTGGCTTTAAATATCAGTTTTAATAAATAAAACTCTTTAATTTCTTATTATATACGAGGGAGTTAGGCACATATATGTAAACAAGTTAAATCAAATTATGGATAGAGAAAGAGAGATTAAAGTAGTGGAGGTCTACAAAGGTTTTCATTTATTTTGAAATATCTATACCATGGCGCAAGGTTACTTTGTTTGCTGAATGGTCAAAGGTAAATTATAATTTAAATACGTCACTTGACACAAAGTAGATGACAAAGCATAAACGAGATAACGTGATAGAATTTGGTGCCTTCACTGGATGCACAATGTTTGATTATATATAATAAACATTGCGACTTAGCTATTAATTTACACATAATGTCAGTGAGTCATTGCTTAGCCATAGCATAAAGAGATTAATTCTACAAAACAATACATATATGCTGATGATGAGAAATGTGAATCCACTTGTTGTCGTTACATTTCCCACATACCTCGTTATCAAACCAACACCTCATGTCCAACCCGCCCGTTGAGTTTACAGAAGAGCACGACACGCACACACATACATGCTACGAAATCAAAAATTTGTTTATAACGCGTTCCTCGTCAGTTAAGAAGCTGGTGTTTCAACCAGCTTCTGGCTAATATCTTTGTGGAAACCCTGCTATCCTCGAAATACTTGCCAGTAACCCCCTTGTTATTGCGTGGTAGCCAACCCAATGACTGACATCGTCTTGACAAACACCTTAGTTTGCTTGATTTTGAAGCTCTTGCAGTGTTGTTTTGAAGACAGCATGTCCTCGAAATTCTTTTCATCATCCACGTCAATGACTGGTTTCCACGGTGTCTCTCGACCGCATCATATTGGTCACTGCTGCTTTAGAGTCCGAATCACTCTCCAGATCCTCAGCCATCCCCCTTCTTCTCTTCCTAATACGTGTGAGTTCTCTAACATCACCCAAGTTGGCTTCGCATGGGTCCATCACGAGAAAGATCTACCTTAGAAGCCTTTCTATTGTCTTTTGCAGCCCTCACAAAAGCAATGAAGCCACCTAGTTCCCTGCAATGGGACTCTTCCATGCCAATAGAATTTTAAGGATACTCTATTACATCGCCTCATGTGCCTGCCGGAGAAACTTGTAAAGATCGTCTCTTCCACTGTCTCCCCAGGTGGCCATTTTGGCCATGGGAGAAAACAGGATTTGTGAAGGAAAGCTTATACAAGGCATATCCGAAGTATGAGTCTGGATTCATGATTTGAATGATGTGTAATTCATACCTCTTCATAAAATAATGAAAGGGTAAAACCATATCATTAATCAGTTTAAATAGTCTTATTCTTCTGAAAATTGATTACGCCTCAATTTGAAATAGAGAATTTTGGGTCAATACAAGTGTTGTGTGCTGTCTCACGCATGAAGGTGATAATTTCATGTGTTTTTATGTCACTGTCGACAAGAAATAACACGCACTAGCTATCACACACACACATATTTTTATGCATTTTACATAGGGTATAATATATATACAGCTTTCTTATTTAGGATTCATTAAGTTTGAATTCTTTTTAAATTTCTAAAATTTAAAATATGTATGTACATATACATGATACACATAAATTGTGTATGTGCGCGCGCGGGCGTGGCGGGCAATGATTTTTATAAATTAATAATCATTTTAAATTAATTTCCATGCATAAGGACACAGGCACTTGCACAGACTGATGAGTTCTTATATTTGTATTTGTCCATTGTAGGTATGTTTGGTTAGAGTGCATGTGTTTGTTGGAATGTATTTGTTACTTTATTTTGAAAATAGTTGTGGCATATATACGCGTGCGTGCGTATAGACACAAATCGGCTGAAAAATCACAATGCGGTCAACAAATATAAATTTATGTAGTTAATGTTATGTTTATGTTAGCTTTTGTACACGATTAAACACACATGCACACTCACACATGAACATGTGGTCATATATATATATACATATATATATAATAACGTCATGAAGAATAGGATTAAACAAACATACATATACCTATATGACATTCCCTAGTCACGACTGGTGGTTCCCATCGTCAGAAGCAAGCATATGCCGAGCAAAAGATCCTACAGGTGTAAATGTCTCACCTCAAAAGATATATGGAGCTGGACCGACAACGTAAATTGAATCCAAAACAGAAGTTGTTCAATGGTAAGGATTACAATTGTTTTGCCCAGGTTTGCAGGGGTCACAATTTAAATGGTTACACACAATCGGTCTATAGATTAAGGATTACAATTGTTTTTGCCGAGGTTTACAAGGCTCACAATTCAAGTGGTTACACACAAATCGGTCTATAGATTAAGGTCTCGAAAGATATCATAAACAAAGCTTGTTAGCGTTGTTCACACAAGTAAATGTGCTGCTAATGGTACAAACATGAACCTTAGTTAACAAAGTGAATTCGTGACTTTTGAAGTGTTTCTCTTTTTGTGGACAGATTGATAATGGTAATTAGCAATATGGACTTTCCACTAATGAATTGCACAAAATGAAATAAATAACTTAATTATTTCATTTTGTTACCACTATTGAATATTTGACAAAGACCTCTAGTGTCATTATATACGAAACATATATGAAATGAGTTCTTGCTTATGACAAATATTATATCATTGCACTGGGATATTAAATTGTGCTATAGAATCATTTCTTGCTGCAAAATTTAACATTTTATGCCAACTACATAATCTCTCATAATGTTTGACATAAGTTTTCTTAATTTATGTTTAACATAAATTTATATCATAAACTAGATTTAGGTTCAAGCAATACATTATTATAACATTTTCGATTGAGATCTTCCAATGGCAATGATAAAATAAATTTTACCACGACTTAAGTTTGATTTTTAAGTAATACATTGTTCCAACATATTGTGCTGACTTTAACAATTGACATAATCTTTTCTAGTCACACCAATGGTAAAATAAATTTTTGCTTGCATTTTGGATTATGGGCACTAGTGGTAGAATCATTTTTATTATAACCTAAGTTTAATTATTAGGCAATGCACTTTTTCAACACATTTTATTGACTTTAATGGTTGGCATAATTTTTTAAAGTCACCACTAATGATAGAATAAATTTTTGTTACAAAATAGGTTTCTAGCAATGCACTTTCTAAAATATTATTCAACTCAAAGGTCGACATAACTTGTCCTAGTCCGCACTAATGGTACATATAGGTCACCAAATAAGCCCATGTTCAATTATAATCCAATGACTGGCATAACCTTTAAATACCAATAATTTTTTAACACAAAATAAATTTAAGTTTAATATTTTTTTAACATAAAATAGACCTAGGTTCAATTCTTTCTAACAATTTATATCAACACCCCTCCATTTAATAATCATGTTATTATTAAGTAACTAAAATCATCATTGTTTGGTAGTTATAACATCTTTATGTAATTAAATTAATTTAATATTATTATATAATTAAATTATTCCCATTTGATAATCATGGATCATTATATAATTAAATCAATTCAGTATTATTATGTAACTAAATTATTCACATTTGGTAACCATAACATCATTATGTAGTTAAATCAATTCAATACTATAACATCACTATGTAATTAAATCATTTTCTATTCAATTAATTAAGTTATCTTATGTAATTTAAATATTTCTTATTTATAATTCATGGTAGTCATGTCATTATTATGTAACTAAGTCATATATGGCTTAGTTGACATATCATTTTCATTATTATTCATTTGATGTTGACTCTAATGAATGGTATAACTTTTCCAATTAATAAACAAATTATCCCTTGTTCAATAATGAAGTCATTCATGATTTAGTTGATAATCATCCTCATCGTACTTCATGATGCCAACTTTAATGAACTGCAAAAGCTCTTCTAATTAATAAAAAAATATCAACCCTATTTGATTATCATGTTATCATTATGTAACCAAAGTCCTCCTCGATTTGTTAACTAAACCATCTTTATCGTCCTTGATTTGGTGCTACCTCCAATGAACAACATAAACACTCTTAATCAATCAAGATCATCATTCTTGTGTACCCATATCATTCCACTATTAAGTAAATGTGAATATAAAATAATTTTAAACAAGTTTTATTAAAAATTTAAAAATTATTTTCATTATTAATTTCTTATTCTTTATGTTCATTTACTTTTTTATGTTCTTTTTCTCTAAAGTTTCAAGATACTTAACAAGATTTTAAAGTGTGTGTGCATCTTCTTTAAAGATATTTATCAAGATTTTGGAGTGTATTTGCAAGTATATATAGTAGGGCATATCTAAATTAATATTAATGGGACCAGGCATGTCATTAATTTATACTAGTTAGTTAAATAATTTTATTTTAATGATTAATGAATTAATATACACACATAAACACGTATAAACTCTAATTATAAGCAAACTATTGTGAGTACTTTATTCTTTATTTTCATATTAAATATCAAATATTATAATTATCATTTTAATTAAATGTTAATAATTTCTTAAGGAATAAGAAAGCTATCAAAAAACATTAGTTTGATATTTAACACATACACAACACCAGCCTAATATACTTCTTTGCTAGTGTTTAATAAGTATTGAGATGTGAACTTATATGATTATATACTTAATATATAATGAAAATTAATTTACAAAATTGTAGGACCGATAAAGTTTTATTCATTATTAATTTGTGCAAGTTTATTAAGTTTTATATTAATTTAGACAGTGTTAATTTAGATAATAACCCACAAGCATACATGTATATATGTAATGATAAATATACTATTGTGTGTGTGTGTGTGTGTGTGTGTGTGTGTGTGTGTGTGCATATACTGAAACTGCTAGCAATCAACAATGTATATTATATACATAATCAACATAACTAACTAAATTAACAAGGTTTCATTATAAAAATATAAAATTAAACCTTAATAAAGAACCGAACATTAAATTTGTGCAGCTCAGTTTGTTTTTATAATTGAAATGCACATTAGATTTGGCCATTCACAGTTAAAAACTGTTAAGAATATGAAGGCGGCTTAATTAAATAAGAAATCCCAATTCAGAAGTGATTTTAAGTTAAAATAGAAAATAATAACTTAATTTTAAAGTTAAGTTTAAAATTATAATAAAATAAAGTATTAAATTATAATCTATTTTTATTAAAATTAATGTTCAATTCTTTATACGTAGTCAAATCCAATATACGATGATAACTGTCACTTATAATTTTAAAGTCAATATTAAAAATGGCCGGTAAACTGTTGTGTCATCCGTGTTGTGATACAGACTCTCCATAGAAAATTCCTTACCCAATAGAACGTTTACAGAACGACTATACATGCGTACACGCTACGGCATGTAACACACTATACAAGCGTTTGTGGGTCTTCATATTCTCCATCACAAATACAACATGGCTTCCTCTTCGTTTTCGGTGCTTTTTATTTTATCTGGTTAGTTTCACATTGAGTAGAAAACATGCATATCTTAGAAAGTGGTGCGTATGTGTGCCTTGTTTGATCACGTGCTTCTCATATAGTGAATCACACAACATCCTTAAGTAGGTTTTAGCTCTCTCAGGTGTTGTTAAGTAGGTTTTAGCAGCATGTGTGTGTGTTTGTGTGTGTGTGTTAATAATCTATTAAACTCAAATACGCACATAAACATCTCATATGCATTCTAATTTACTTAAGCATACTTATACAGCTCTTTTCTTGAGTGCAACATCCACCTCTTTCAACGTGGTAAACCGCTGTTCGAGCTCAATCAACGTCGTGATCAAGGAGAATCCAGGTCCCTCAATCGGTACTAATGGATTTCCACTCAATCCTGGAGCACCAAAGGTTATCAATGCACCAAATGGCTGGGGTAATTCATCTCTCTCTCTCTCTATTTATTTATATAACGTACTTGATACAGGGGGGAACTTTGGACTACAAACTCCATCCTTACTGGCTGAGTTTTCAATAAAACACATACCAGGGAAAGGACTCCTACGACCTGAGTGCTGTGGACGGATTTCAGTTGGACCGTGGGATGAGGATCGAGGGTGCAAATCCTACGTTCAGCTGCAGCGCAAGCAAGAGCATATGCCCCAGTGAGAATATTAAAGGCAGCGCGTGTGTGACCCCCGATAAAGAGAACCCCAACACAAACTACGTGAGAGCGATTCAGCGTTTTTGTCGCGGCGCATACAGTTGGTCTAAGGATAAAGCTACCCACCTGACTCCCACTGGCAAGACTATCAGTTTTGTTTTTTATAAAAATATAATGTTCCAAGACATCTATCACACAAGCACACAAACAAATGTGTGTGTATCTCGTAAGGTACATCCTATACACTGCATATGCATACTACTCACGACTGGGAAGATGTCCTTGACTGAATAAACGTTTAAATTTATTATTATAATCAAGTATTTGTCCATTGTCTTTTATAAACATATATTTTTCCAAGTCAAAGTGAGACACCCACACATACAGAGACAAGCGAACAAATGTATGTGTATGAGAATCTATATATGTGTTCATGCGTGACGTGCATTTTCTATGTACGTTTTATATACACACATTATGCATACGTGTGTATATATGATTCAACACATACAGAGACATAGATATCCATATACGTACACGCTCTAGGAAGGAGGCTACTTAAGAATCTATGGAAATGGTAGATTTTGAATTTTTAACGTGGAAAATGTATTTATGAAAGGTTAAGCTTTTTCGAGTTTTAAATTTATAATAAATTTCATTAACATATTTATTCGGAATAAATAATAAATATACTGTAAGATACTGTATATAGGTAACGTACCGTATATACGCATGTGTATATACGCACATGCGTAGTGACACATGGGTGGTGATCTGGCCCCCATGTGTCAGCGCCACGTGTCGCATGTGTGCCACGTGGCAGGAGACCTCCTGTATATAAGCAGGGTTTTTGTAAACTAATATATCAGATTTTCATTTAATATATCTGCTCTTTCATTGGTGGAGAAGTTGGGTATTCCTTTCTTCCGCATTTTCTTTTTCTTGTTTCCATGACAATGAACATGGAGACGGCTTTTAGCATTATTGCTACTGCTATTGATGCACAAACTAAGTTGTTGGAGCGCTTCGTTGAGGGTCCGTCCTCCTCTTCCCCGTCTGAGCCTCATGCCGGGGGATCTGCTTCTAGTACTCCTTCATCTTCTTCACAGGCCACAAATCCGAGGGTTCGACCCCGATCTTTTTGTGGTGATCCGGGAGATGATGTATACCACTGGTTTGATCATTTCCAAGTCATTGTTCGTTTCATGGTTGGGATGAGGCCCGTGCTCTCAGAGAATTCCCTACATGTTTGGAAGGCCCTGCGCTCAAGTGGTATAATGGATTGGCTGCGGAGATTCAAGCCAATAGTAATCGGTTAACGGAATGTCTCAAACGTACGTTTGGCAAAGTTGAGGATTCAGATGATGCTTTCCAACAACTGCATGCGATACGACAACATCCTGGTGAGTCTGTTATGCGGTTTAGTATTAGGTTCGGGGATTTAGTTCGGCGTGCGTATCCTAACATGCCTGAGCCTATTAAGCTCGGTATGTTATGGCCAACTATGCGACCCGAACTTGTTCGATTCGTTCGGGCTCTTCGTCCTACCACATTGGAGGAAGCTTTTGCACTAGCTCAACGTTTTGAGTTGGTGCCTGGTGAGGGCCGTGTTCCCCTTGGGTTACCTGCTCCTCTTGTTCAGCGTGCTGATCCAATGGAGGTTGATGCTGCTGCATATGTGCCCGCACGACAAGCCTTTCGTGGTCGACCTCGGGGCCCACCCCGTAGACCACCTCCACGAAATCGTCCTGCACCTGCTCCAGTTCCTGCCCGTGGTGGTCAAAATCCACGGATTCGTGACAGGAGGAATCGGAACAATGCAGGTCAACCCAATCAAGTTCACTGCTGGGCCTGTTGGGCACCTGGACATACTTGGCGGGCATGCGATGTGTATCCTGATTGGCGTCCACCACATCCAGGCTGGCGACCATATGTTCCGGATGGTGTACCTGTGGCGGCCATTATGTCTGATGATGAGCTTCCAGATGATGACGCTTCTCTTGCGGGTGGATCTGTTGCGGAAAACCAGTAATCGTACGGGCGACGGAGGGATCCCGTGCGATGGAAACTCCACCTCCATGTTTTTTTCGCTATGCATATCAAGGGTTGCAAGTTCCACCAAATCATCCAGTTTTCACATTTTCTGCACGAGTGAATGATGTTTCAGTCACAGTACTTGTGGATACAGGATCTAGCATGTCTTCCATAACTACTTCTCTGGCGCATCGGTGCTCATTACCCTTGAGACGAGCAGATAAGGTCTTGCACATTTTATATGGTAATGGGCAGTCTCGTGCAGTATCACAGTACACCACTTCGACTACACTAGTTATGGGTGCCAACTGTAAGTTTCCCTCTGGGTCTCTTAGGGTTGTCCCTTCCCAGGTCTTTGACATCATTCTGGGATGTGATTGGTAAAGCAGTCGAAAGGTACATGTGATTTTTCACTCTCTCCTCCTGTATTACGCTTGGAGTCTGTGTCTTTGCAGTCTGTTCCTTTACGTCCAGAGAAGTTTGTTGCTGTTTGTATCACGCATACAGCTCCTTTGATTCCGGTCTTGGGTGGTGTTCATCTCAACAGGTTCAAATGCCGGATCCGTCACCTGAGTGTCGAGCACACTGCATCGAACAACTTAAGAAACAGTATGCAAGTTTGTTCAAATTTGATCTGTCCCAAGGTGCACGTGTGAAGACTCGACACTGTATACCCACCGGCAATGCAAAGCCTTTCAAAGTCCCGGTTCGACGCAGGTCACCAAAGGAGTTATCAGCCATGCGAACAGCTGTTACTGATATGATTGGTAAACGAGTGTGTCGTCCGTCACGGAGTCCATGGGCATGTGAACCTCATTTGGTTCCCAAGCCTGATGGATCTCTCCGATTTTGTGTGGATTACCGACCTCTTAACGATGTTACCATCAAAGATGTCTATCCACTTCCGAACTCTGCCGATCTATTAGATCGTTTGGGTCAGAGTCGATGGTTTACTAAGTTGGATTTGGCATCAGGATATTGGCAGGTTCCTATGGCTGAGGAGGATATTCCAAAAACGGCCTTCCGGACACCATTTGGTCTTTACGAGTTTTTGGTCATGCCTTTTGGATTGACTTCAGCTCCTGCCACCTTTCAACGCATGATGGATGAGCTTCTTTCCGATATGCCTGATATCACTGCCGATTTTATCGACGATGTGCTCATTCATGGGTCTGGTTCTTGGGAGGATCACATTCGTGATGTACGGCGCGTTCTTGATCGATTTCGAGAAGTTGGCCTGAAGTTGAAACTTGAAAAGTGTGTGTTTGGTTCGACCGACACCACTTACTTGGGTTACCGTATATCTCGAGAGGGTTTACAGGTGGATCCAATGAAGTTGCGAGCTGTTCGAGAGTTCCCTCGTCCCGTACAGTACAGGAAGTCCAGCGTTTCTTGGGCACGGTGCAGTACTTGGGTCGATTCATCGATCATCTCACTGATCGAACTGCCCCTCTTCGGGAGTTAGTTCGTCCACAGGTATCTTTCAGGTGGACTCGCAGGTGTCAGCAGGCATTTGACCAGTTAAAAGAGTTCCTGACAACTCCACCATTGCTTCAATACCCAGATTTTACTCGTCCGTTCATTTTACGAGTAGATGCCTCAGATGTTGGTATTGGTGGTGTATTGATGCAAACTGATGCTGTGGATTCTTCAATTCGACACCCGGTGGCTTACATTAGTCGAGTACTCACGCCGGCTGAGCGGAATTATTCCACTACTGAAAAAGAATGCCTTGCTGCTGTTTGGGGTTTTGAACGACTTCATGCCTACTTACATGGGAGTGAAACACTTTTGGAGTGTGATCATGCTGCTGTCACTTCCTTATTAAAACGGAAGAATTTAGTGGGTCGCGTAGCCAGATGGGCATTACGTCTCCAGGTATATAACTTTAAGGTGGTGCACAGGCCTGGGCGAACAATGGTGGATGCGGATGCACTTTCTCGAGCACCCCTCTCCGATTCCACTTTGCCTGCTCATGCAGTAGCTGCAGCATTCGGTTTGATACAAGCCCCTCAGGTATTCGATGCCGACTTACCATCCTTGGAACAGTGGCAGGATGCTCAAAAACATGAACCATGGACGAGGCAATTACGCGATGCGTTTGCAATCCGTCTTCCGAACCTCGGTTTCGACAATATCATGCTCAGTTTCGACTTCAGGATGGTTTATTGTATTTTATTGGGACAAATCCAGAGGACAGATGGCGTTTGGCTGTACCCTCTACATATGTTCCACACCTTCTTCGAGCATATCATGATTCACCTATTGTTGGAGGTCATCTTGGTCACCAACGAGTGTTGGAGAAGCTCGCCGATCATTTTATTGGCCAGCATGCGTGGTGATGTGATCAGGTATATTCAAAGTTGTCCCACTTGTCAAACTCGGAATTCCTCTACGACTCGGGCCATGGGGGTGTTGGAATCCATCAATGTCTCTCGCCCTTTTGAGTTAATTGCAGTGGATTTAATGGGACCTTTTCCACGTTCTTCTCAAGGTAACCAGTACATCATTGTTGTATCCGATTATTTAACTCGATGGGTGGAGGTTGGTGCTCTTCCGGATGCAACTGCCATGTCAACAGCTTTGTTTCTGTTCGATAATGTGGTTTTGCAGCATTCTTGTCCAGAGCGGATGTTATCAGACAATGGCCCCGCTTTCATTGCAGAGGTATTCCGAGTGTTGTGTGAGAGGTTAGGGGTAAAACATTCATTTGCCTCTCCGTATCATCCACAAACTGATGGTTTGGTGGAGCGATTGAATCGGACCTTCAAGGGTATGATCTCGAAGTATGTGAACTTCAATCACACGGACTGGGATTGGTATTTGCGATGTTTGAGATTTGCTTATGTAACAGGCATTCAGAGTTCGATTGGTATCTCTCCATTCAAGGCATTGTATGGATATGATCCTAAGTTGCCTAGTGAATTGGGGTTATCATCGAATCTGCCACGTGCCGAGGATGCAAAGATGTGGGCTCGACATTTGGATGCTGTTTTGCCTCTTCTGCGTGCAGAGTCTGCTGAACATCTTGGTCGAGCTCAAATGCGGCAGCAATCTTCTTACAATGCACGACATCAAATTCCACCAGATTTTGCTGACGGTGACTTAGTCCTGGTACGTTTTCCCAAGCTGACTGCACCTGGGCTTGCAACTGGTTTATTACACAAGTGGCTTGGTCCCTACCGAGTACTCCGAAAGGTTGGTCCTCAGGTATATCAAGTAAGTTGGTGGGATCTCATGAGGTTGAGATAGTTCACGTGGTTCGAATGAAACGGTTTGTCGTTCGAGACTCGTTGAGTACATTTGGTCATACCTTAGATGGCCCAGCTCACACGGATCCAGGACCATCAGATCCATCACCATCTACACAGCCGCAGAGGGGAGGATAGTGTAAGATACTGTATATTAGGTAACGTACCGTATATACGCATGTGTATATACGCACATGCGTAGTGACACATGGGTGGTGATCTGGCCCCCATGTGTCAGCGCCACGTGTCGCATGTGTGCCACGTGGCAGGAGACCTCCTGTATATAAGCAGGGTTTTTTGTAAACTAATATATCAGATTTCATTTTATATATCTGTTCTTTCAGTAATCACATTTTAATATTACATGTGATGTGAATTTCAATGTGATATAAGGCTAATGATGCCTTGGTATGAGAATATAAATCCTATATAAATTTACGTTAATATTTTCATATAATAAAGTATAATTGTTGGATCTAATATAATGTTAATAATATTATAAAATATGGGTTAAGTATAGTGAAAACAAATGTTTAATTAATTAATTATCATTTTGGTTAATTAATTTAAAAAATATAATAAGAATCTTTAAGGATTGTAAGATTTTAATTCAAATTTGTCCCTTAAGATTAAAAAATTAAAAGTCATAATAAAAATAAAACATTAAAACATCCTCATTTATAGGATACATCCTCATTATATTATTATATAAATGTAGAATACATCGTTATATGAGTCACAATATAAAAGTATAATAAGTTATGCATAAATTATAATTAAGAGTAAATAAAATTAAATGCATGATTAGTAACAAGAGGAGATTATAATAAAAGTAAAAACATCAATATAGTTCAATTTTTTAATATGCATAATTTGAAAGTAAGTCATGATGATAAAAATTATAGTAAAACAAAAACATAAGTATAATTTAAAATTTAAATTATTATTAAGTATGATTTTTCTCTCACCAAAAGGTTTTTAATTATAATTGTGATACTTTCTTATAATAAATCTAGTGGGCTACTTTGCTCATAATAAATAATAGAATCTTTATTATCGTTAGGTAATGAATAAAATACATTAATCAAATCGTAAAATGTATATCAAAATATATATTAATTTAGTAGGCAAATGGATAATAAGATATATGAATTAAAATCATAATTAAAAATAAGTTAAAATATATGCATAAATAAAATTAAGAATAAGTCAAAATATTATTAATTCATTAGGAAAATTGTGTGGTTTATTAGGGATTATAAATAGGATGCATGAATAAAAGTTATAATAAGAAGATAAAATATTAAAACATTCTCATTATATAAGATAAAAGAAATTATTAATTCACTAAGTAATAAAATATAAGGATTAAAATTATAATTAAGAGTAGGTCAAAATATACGTATGTTTATGAATTCATTAATTATTTAATATTGACGTTCATGAGGCAAAATATTAACATTATCACAAGTGTGAGTTAAAGTTTAAAATTTTCTTTATTTCATGACATAAATATTTTATAATATGATTCTTGTAAATGGCAATTCTCCATAATAATATATGAAAAACGATTATTACTTTGTTAATATTAAAAAACAAAGTCTTGTTTGAAGTTTTTAATACTTATATTTATTTTTGAAATATGTAAGCACTCAAAAGTTTTGAAATAAACTTTGTAAACATGTAAATTAAATACCTCATGAGTCGATTTATTATTGTAAAGAAAAATTACTTTTTTGTTTTAGGCCATGAATATTGTTATATTTCAAACCTTTATTAATAATGAAATTTTTATTTAAAACTTTATAAGTACATTAATATAAATTTTAAAAACATATATTTATAGATTATTATTGTGTTTATGATTATAACCTTGTAACATTAAGTTGTGTTTTCTTAAGGTTGCGTTAATTAACTTGTAGTGCATATATATATAAAGACATACAATAAGATATATTTGTTTCAAGAGAGAATCGAGGTTTTTAATGTTTAACAATTACTACCTTTTATATTCAGAATTATTTTAAGTTATTTAACTTTAATATTAAAATAAACCTTATTATAAGCCTAGACCAATATTTTGTACTTTGGATTTTCTTTTAGCTTAGGACATAATTCTTTTGTTAATGTAATTTTTATAAGTGGTAACTTTTCACTAATGTGATTCTTATATATTTTGTTAGTACAAAAATTCAAAAGAATACAAAGTGGCTTTTGATATTTATATTTATGTTTTAAATTTATAAACATTCATAGTCTTTGATACAAGTTTTTAAAATATGTAAATTAAAATACTTTATGAGTTAATTTATTGCTTTGTCTTTATTAATTATAAAAGTAGATATTATTATTATTACTTTACATGGATATGAAGTGGGGAGCATGTACTTGTGAATTGTTATGGTATGTGTAAATTTGTTTGTGTTTATTATTTATGCATATATAAGTATTATCCACAATAAAGACAATGACCTTAGTGTATACTTCACAAGTGTAAAAGTTTTAATTAATTTAATAAAAAGTAACAATTCATTATACATAAAAATATTCTTTTAAGTTCAAATTTAATAAAGATATTAAACTCTTTTAACTTTGAATTTAATGTATCAAAATATATATTTCATATACAAATAATGTACAAGAGTTTTTACAAACACTTTATGCAATATATTATTTGTTAGTAGGAACAATATTAAATGATATTAAATTGAACTAAGGAAAACATAAGTTTTATAAGGTAGTACATATGAAATTTACACTAAGAAATCATTAATATCATAGTTGTCAAGCCACGATCTAAGAACAAGGAAGCGAGCAGGATTTCAAGAACAAGGAAGCGAGCAGGATTTCAAGAACAAGGAAGCGAGCAGGATTTCAAGAATAAGGAAGCGAGCAGGATTTCAAGAACAAGGAAGCTTAATTTAGAAGCAGGACAGGAACAATACAGGGAGTAGGACAGGAACTAAGAACCAGGAACAAGACAAGAACAAAAGGCAAGGAGTAAGACAAGACAAGATTGATCGTAAAAAGACTAGTGTTGATAGTAACTGATTGTACAACAATTAAGTTGAAGCTTTTATACTCACAACTCCAAGCTAATCTGGTTATGAGCTAAAAATAGTGACTCTTATCCTTTAGGCATATCCTGTAGTATATCCTATATGCATGTCATATAGGAATATCATGTAAGTATATCCTATAAGAATATTCTGCAGGCATATCTCGTAGGTATATCCTATAGGTATATCTTGCAAGCATATCTTGTAGATATATCCTTATAAGCATATTTTATAAGAATATTTTATAAGTATATCCTATAGGAATATCTTGTAAGCATATCTTATAAGCATATCCTGTAACCCGTATCCTATATCTTGCATCCTGTATTGGGTCGTGACAATAGTCATATCTAAAATTAATATATCATAATAAAATATATTAAGTTTTTAAAGTATTTTATTAATTCTAATATTTAAATATTGTATTGTAATATATATATATATATATATATCATTGATATGTATAACATGTATATGTGTGAACATGGTCATATTTCTTATTTGCATGTAACTATACATACATATATGTGCATGTAGCTTTATGTGTGGACATGATTATATTTTTTGTTGATAGAATGAGGTATATATTCATTATTTGTATATGTATTTATTTTAAATATTATTAAAAAACATATTTTCATATCGAATAAATAAATTCAAATTTGTTAAATATTGGAAGAAGTATTATTAAATTTAATATTAACTTTAATAATTGTTATTTTTGTTAATTTCTTATGCATATAAGTTCTTGTTCTTATTATACATCACAAGGAGTGTGGACATGTACGTGTGTGCGTAAAAAATGTCAAAGATAATAATATTTAAGGTAAATATTAAGTTTGATGTTACTTTTTACATTGTTATTTAAAAGTCTGCAAATTAACTTATTTAATATGGAGGTATGTTTTTAAAAAATATCTAAACTAGATATGCATATAAATATCAAATATATTACCTCACATTATGAATAAGAAATATAAACACGTTCATACGTATAGTACATACATGTATATGCCCCTATAATTATATGCACATGCTATACATATCTATAATAAATATATTAGATATTTCGTTTTGCATAAGAATATACTTTTTAAGTTCGACTTTAATGAAGATATTTAAATGTATAATCCAAATATAGATGATGTACGTTTTTTCTATAAACACTTTGCACACTACGTTGTTTGTTGTAAAAAACGTTGGAAATAAAATATTAAATATTAAATAGTATTTAATTGAATCAAGAATAAAACATAAGTTTCTTGAATAGTATTTTAAACAATTTGGATGTGATCCACATTAAAAAAAATCATTAATATAACAATTATATAAAATGAATGTAACATAATTATTAAGGAAACGGTAGTATAATTAATTTCTTTAAGTATAATTAGACTCCCTTTATAAGTTTTAATATTTTAATATAAAGAACAATTCCAATAAACACACAAAACAGATTTACTAATATATATAGAACATACCAAAAAGACTACTATTGAATATACTTTTTAATTGAATTGATTAGAATTTTCACAATTATAAAATATACATAGAGTTACCTTACTCTTGCTGTGTTGCATATGCATAAACAATTATAGGAAAATAATAGGCATTTAAATAAGAACAATGGTTCTAAGTAAAAGACAATTTTTGCAAGTAAGAAAAAAAATTTAAAATAAATTTTGCAAATAAAGAAAAACCTTACCATTGTTACATGATTGATAAGTAGGCGCTTATCATCCTGGTACTTCTGGAAACTGCAAAATAAATCTCATATACGCATAGAGAGAGAAGGGGACACACCTGTTAGGAACCACTATGTACAAACTAGAGACCCTCACAAAACCACCCGACCTCCCTCGAGCTGTCTTTAGTCTGCACATGCTCCTCTCCAAAAAGGCTTCCAATATTCATGTGCCCTTAATTCTCTTAGATCTAGGTATAGCTCTTTAAGAATATTCTAGCTTATACCTTTTTAGGGAATATTCTTTGATTCGTTATATGGGTTGTAACAATCTCCCCCCATTAGCAAGTCTTTGTCCTCAAGGGTAGTATAACTTACTCAACTGGTCCTGTATCATTAGCCTCGTACATCCACAAAGAATCTACCTGGGACTTGTTCCTTGTGAGTGCTCTCTTTAACTAGTTAACATGAAACACTGGGTGCACCCTCACTCCTTCTGGCAGCCGTAGTCAATATGCCACCTTATCAATACGCTCTAGAATCTCATAAGGACCTGAGTACCTGGGAGACAACTTATCATTGTGTCCCTTCCGTAAGGCCACAACAGTGTTTTGCCTTACATGTGTGGCAAATACCACTCAGAGATATACATAGTCTCCCACCTGGAACTCTTGGAAGCTTCTGTGCTCATTAGCAAACTTAATAGCTCGGCTTTGAACTGCTTGTAAGTTCTTCTTGCATAAACTCTGAATGTTTCTAAGCTCAACACTCAAATCTTTAACTTCCTCATCCATGTTGCCTTGAGCTTTCTTACTTGCTAAACCCAGCTCAAAAGCTATCTTGGAATGCCATCCAAAATAGCATAATATGGACTCATTCCAATGCCACTGTGTCCTTGGCAAATGGGTGACAAAGTCCATAGAGATACTGCCCCATCGCCTGTCTGGAATAGGCAATGGTACTAATAGCCCGTTTTTCCCTGGGCACCTTTACTTACTGACACTTGTCACAAGTCCTACAGTACTCTATGATATTACCTTTCATATTCCTCTAATAGAACCTTCTCTTGATCAACTCATACGTTTTCCTCCCTTCAAAATGACCAGCCTTCGGGTGATCATGATGGAAATATAGTACCTGGTTGATCAAATGGTCCACGCGAGGAAGATACACACGGCCATTGTAGTACAAAACTCCATCCTAAAATGAGAATGGTGGCTCTAGCTGTCTTCTGAGTTCCTGCACCTCAGCGTCTTGTGCTTAAACTCACTGACCGTCCTTGTTAATGCATTACATAAGCGTGTTTGGAATTCTCTAACCACTGTGGCTCTCCTAACGCGTGACAAAGCATTTACCACCACGTTAGCCTTTCCCACGCAATGCTCAATAGGAAATTTGTCAAACTCCATGAGCTTAACCATCCAGCGAGCTTGCTGAGAGTTTAACTCTTTCTGTTTGAATAGATACACCAAAGTCTTTGAAACTTGCACCATAAAGATAGTGCCTCCAAACTCATAATGCATTAACAATAGCCAGTAGTTCTTGCTCATACATTGAGTATTGTTGCTTTGCAGGATTCAAATACGGCTCTTATAAGCAATAGGCCTTCCCTCTTGCATAAGTACAACTCCAATGGCCACTCCACTTGCATCACACGATACCTCATAAGGCTTAGAGGGATTTGCAATACATAAAACTAGTGCACGTACCAAAGCTTGAAAGCTTGGAAACTGCTCTTCTCTAAAGTACTTCATGTAAAGGGAACGTCCTTCCTCAGCAACCTAGTTAACGAAGAAGCTTTCTTGGCATAATCCTTGACATACCGCCGGTAATAACCAGCTATGCTTAAGAAACTCCGTAACTCTTCTGCATTGCTAGGAACTGGCCATTGCTCCACCACTGCCACCTTCTGTGGATTAGTCTTCACTCCACTTGGCGTCACAATGTGACCCAAATACTCCACTTTGCACTAAGCAAATGCACATTTGCTCTTCTTTGCATAGAGCTTGTTCTCCCTCAACAACTGAAGAACTCTTCACAAATGCTGCACATACTTCTTCATATTCTTACTGTAAATAAGAATATCGTTGAGAAAGATTTCCACAAAGTTGTGCAAGTAGTCACTAAACACCTCAATTGTCAACCGAGTGAATGTGACTGGGACATTTGTTAAGCCGAATGGCATAACAGTGAACTCGAAATGCCCAACTATCTTGGTGAACACTCTGGCTCCACCGAGATGATACATGATAGTATCCACACATGGCATGGGCATCTTGTCCTTCATTGTTTGCTTGTTGAGAGCTCTGTAATCTATGCACATCCTCATGGTGCCATTCTTCTTCCTGACAAGCAATACTGGTGCACTAAATGGAGACTTGCTCAGT
Organism: Selaginella tamariscina; assembly: GCA_003024785.1. Lineage (NCBI taxonomy): Eukaryota > Viridiplantae > Streptophyta > Lycopodiopsida > Selaginellales > Selaginellaceae > Selaginella > Selaginella tamariscina. Next base: position 141,610 of record PUQB01000437.1, read on the forward strand.
TGTATGAAGCCATATTCTAATAGCTCCATCACTTGTCTTTTAACCTCTTGCTCCTTAGCATGGCTCAGTCGGAATAACTTACGGTAAATGGCTTTCGTACCCTATTCCAGCTCCACACCTCTTGCATGTGGTAAGCCATGAGGTAGCTCAGGAGGGAAGACATTAGCAAACTCCTCGCACAACAGCTTTGCTCAAGGTGACAGTAAAAGAACTTGTTTGGAGACTCAAGCTTTGTTCCAAACCAAGTGTCTTTCACTTCACTATACTCAAGCTTCATGTGCTTGGTGCTCCACTAGATCTTAGGATCCACATGCTCTAGCTCTGCAAGAAAGAAAGTCTCCACCAGCTGGGTTTTGCCAACCTCCAACTGTAACTCCTCCACAAGTAATTTAGCTCTATGTGACAATTGAGCCCTCAATTTCATATTAAGGCACAGTCTTTATGCAGCTCCACCAGCTGGGTTTTGCCAACCTACAACTGTAACTCCTCCACACAAGCACTGTAGCTCTATGTGATAGCTGAGTCCTCAATCTCGTATTGAGGCATAGTCTTCATGTCCACACAAGCATTGTAGCTATGTGTGATAGCTAAGCCCTCAAATTCATATTGAAGCATAGTCTTTGTGGGCAAGCTGCACTCCTCCACTAACTTTGTTGACACAAAGTTATTGTTACTCATGCTATCCACAAGGACTTGCACTAGACGCTCACCAAGTCGTCCCTCCACCACAATAGCACACGTGTGTGTGGCTCCTCCCGTGCCATGTAGTTTACCTGTTGAGCAAGAACAAATAGAAATTTACCTTGTGATTTAGAGAAGTCTTCTAAAGCTTCTTAGGCATCTACTTGTCCTTGCTGTTATTGAAACTTTTGCCCTTGGGCTTGCTTTTCTGTGGACAATTTGTCTTTCAGTGTCTAACGTCTCCATACATGTGGTATTATCCCTTCCCACTAGGCACTCATCTCAAACCTTGCTCCGATACTAATTGTTACGAATCACTACGTACAAACTAGAGACCCTCACAAAACCACCCGACCTTCCCCGAGCTGTCTCTAGTTTGCACATGCTGCTCTCCAAAAAGGCTTCCAATATTCGTGTGCCCTTAATTCTCTTAGATCTAGGTATAGCTCTTTAAGAATATTCTAGCTTATACATTTTTAAAGAATATTCTTTGATTCGTTATACTGGTCATAACAACACCTGATCGCTTCCATGAGATAAAACCCTAAGAAAATGCCATACCTACATCTAGAACATTCGTGTACAGCATGATTTCTTTCTATGTGTGTGTGTGTGTGTGAGAGAGAGAGAGAGAGAGAGAGAGTAAATGAATGAAAGAAACACCAGATATTATGTGTATGTCCAAGAATATATACATTTATTTAAGATTACATATATACGTTTAATGCACATACAAATACACATCAATGCCACATAAGGAGGTACACACAATCATAAGGCATATATACACACACTTAACTGAGTTGACAGCAGGTACTAAAAATAAATGTCCATTACACATGATGTATACTATGTTGCAAGTGTGTATTCATCTCGTACAAACATACATAAAACTCACCTTAGTCTTATTCCTGAACAGGTTTAGCACCAAGTTATCTAAAACTTAATTTAATTATGTATTTATTTGCATATTTAGTTAATATACAAAATACAGTCTATACAGTGTGTATTATGCAGCTAAATATATGTATTGATAAACACACACACCAAAAATTTGTGGATACACCACACGCGGCCGTTTCCCCTTACAATTGCCCCAACGCCATTCTTATAATTAAACATACATAATTAACTTAATGTAATGTTTAAATATATGTCCAAGAATATATACATTTATTTAAGATTACATATATACGTTTAATGCACATACAAATACACATCAATGCCACATAAGGAGGTACACACAATCATAAGGCATATATACACACACTTAACTGAGTTGACAGCAGGTACTAAAAATAAATGTCCATTACACATGATGTATACTATGTTGCAAGTGTGTATTCATCTCGTACAAACATACATAAAACTCACCTTAGTCTTATTCCTGAACAGGTTTAGCACCAAGTTATCTAAAACTTAATTTAATTATGTATTTATTTGCATATTTAGTTAATATACAAAATACAGTCTATACAGTGTGTATTATGCAGCTAAATATATGTATTGATAAACACACACCCCAAAAATTTGTGGATACACCACACGCGGCCGTTTCCCCTTACAATTGCCCCAACGCCATTCTTATAATTAAACATACATAATTAACTTAATGTAATGTTTAAATATATTTTCAAGAATTCATTAAAATCTTATAATTAATTTGTATTTTATTATATTTAGCTAACTCATTAAATATACATGTTGCAATATAATTTAATTATTTTTAAAAAACATGCCATTTCTTAAACATTTGCTACTGCGATATTTTTTTAGCATTTAACACTTAATAAAATTCATTTTATTTTAATATATTAAAATTAAAAATATATTTTAATTAATTATTATTATTTTAAAGTTAAAACACAATAACTAAATCTATGTAAGGGTAATATATAAATGTAAGATGGGTATTTTTATGAAATTAACCTGTTGTTATGAAGACATGAGTTCAATTCTTATAATTATAATAAATTTAATTAACGCATTTATCTAAAACACGCGATGACAGGCTGAAAATAGTCTTATCTGTTCTATCTGCTGGTGTGTACTAGCTCTCACGGTGCTGCTAGACATTAAACAATAAATAAATAAATAAATAAAAACAGTGACATAGTTTCTTATATAATATATTTATATAGGGCTTTAATATTATACATAAAATATGGTATAAGTAATTATTTTATGTATTTACTTAAATTGTTCTAATATATTTAATCATAAATATAATTACAATGTAAACATGTATAAATGCGAATATAATATATATCATGGTAGATCACTTAATCCTACAATAGCTTACTTGATTATATGCAATTTACATATAGCCTTCTAAATAACCACTCGACCTAAATATGAATAATGTCATGTTGAAATATTATATCTCTATATATCTTTGGAAGGGATGTATTTCATAAACATTATAAAATTTAAAAAGTAATTTATTTTTTAAAGGCTTAAAAATATATCAACCTTATAATCCTAACTATTCAGAACTCGTCCGTTTGAGAATTTAAAATCAAACATTTTAAGTCTTGATCTCCTAGTATTTTATTCATACTATTCAATCGTACTAAATATCGCTAGTATGCTATTACAATTATGTATTTATACATGAATATGTAAACATTGGTTTATAACGTGATAGGAAAGAGATATGTTATTGGTGGGGTGTTGAGCCTAGAATCGTGGTTTCAGAACTAGAGGTTATTAGAGAGATACTATCGAAGAAGGTGTCACAATTTCAGAGATCAGAAACCATGGTAAAGATTTTACCTCACCATGGTATTTTCTTATTTCTACTTTGATGGTGTAAGTGAGAGGAACTACTGATTTCATTGGTCGTGGTAAGACCATGGTAAGGCTTAAGAGTTAGTCTTACCATGGCTTACCTCTTATCATGAACAAGTATGAAATTAACATATGATAGTTGCCAACAAGAATGTGTTTTAAGTAGCCCTCGTATTGGTATAAAGGAGCAAATGAATCAACAACAAATAACGTTTTAGAAGATTATATTCTTGACATAAAGTGAATAGTTAAAATAATTAAATTATTTAATTAATAAAACTTAAAACTTACAACTTACAACTTACAACGAACCACAGAGTGATTTTCGATGCATGTTAAATAAGTCACGTCTTGTGGTGTGAATCTCAATACTAATAAGAATAATATAACGGGTTATGAAAATGTAAATCCTATATAAATTTCAATGTTAATATTTTCTTATAGTAAAGTATAATTGTTGGATTCAATGTAATGAGTTTAGATTAGAAACACTAGAAAGTAGGATAAAATGAATAAAGATAGAATAAATAGGATAAAATGCTTATTGATAAATAGGACACAAAATAAAAATCATAATTAAAAGTAAGTTAAAATAAAATATACATGATTATTAATTCATTGGGTAAATGACATGGTTTACAAAGGATTGTAAATATATAAATAAAATACATATAAAAGTCACAATAAGAAATAAAATATTAGAACATCTTCATTATATAAGTAGGATGTAGAAATAAAAATCATTTAATAATAAAATATTAAAAACATTCTCATTATATAAGTAAGATACATGAATAAAAGTCATAATAAGAAATAAAATATTAAAACATTATCATTATATAAATAAGATATACATATAAAAATTAAAATATATGCATCTACTAAGTAAATATATAAGTACTATAAAATAATCAAAATTATAATTAAAAATTATTTTAAATATGTGCATTATTATTAATTCACTAGGTGGTTTACTATAGGGATTATAACAAATACACTTAATAATTTAATAAAATATTAAATTATTAAACTTTATTAAATAATTAGATTATTAATTTATTGGGACTCTTCTTTACATATTAGACTATTTTTTACAATTAAATCTTATATGCACATGTATATATGTTCATGCTTTTGTTATACTTTATAATTTTTTAGGAATTTATATGTATGCATAAAAGATGATGTCAAAATTACATGTTAATATTTTATTTTTTATATTTAACTATATAAACACTTTTAAGGTACTTGAATGTTTTAAATTATTTAACATTGACAAAAAAGAGAGAAATAAAAATGATGTTATTATTTTATATTTTTATTATAACTTTTATTTTATGACTTTATGAAAGATTACATATATGTAAATTTTAAAAAATATATATTTATGAAGTGTTACTGCATAAAATTTATGACTAGTTAGTTTAAAGAAAAACCAATATTTTATTACTTTTAATACAACATTCAAAATTTTCAAATGTGTACGTGCATGTGCATGTATAATTATTTGTGTATATGCATATATTATTTACAATAAAAACAAAGTGATTTTAGTGTATACTTTACAATTGTGGAAGTTCTAATGAATATCGTTAAAAAGTATATCATTAATAAATCTTCTTAATTTTAATTAAAATTATTTTTTACATTAAAATATTAAAATTAAAAAAGAAGTCTAATACTTAAAGAAACTAATTATACTACATCTTTTTTGAATTACCATGCATATATAATTTTAATATTATGATTTTAGGTGTGGATATTATACAAATTACTTAAAGCGCAATTTAAAAAGGTCATATTTTATTTTCAATTTAATGTAGTATTATTTAATATTTTTTATTTTTAACATTCTTTTAGAAAAAGAATGTGTATATAATGTTTATAAATGGTTATTTACATTTAGAATATAGGTTTTTTAATATAGTTATTAAATCCAAAGTTAAATATATTCTTATATAAAAAATCATTTCATTTGTTATTAAATATTTTACATATATATAACATGTGCATTATAATACATATACAAAAATGTAGCTATGTATGTGAATATAGATATTTTTGTTTATTCATAATAAGATATATTTCACTGTTTTTATGTGTATTTATTTTAAATATTATTAAAACATACTTCTATATTAAGCTAGTTTACAATTGTTAAATGATATAAATATCATCAAAGTTAATATTAATTAATTTTAAATGATCATGGTCTTCATCATTTATGCATACATAAAATTTTGTTTCTTATAAAATATAATAAGAATAATACTTTTTGTGTTATTCAATAGCTTTGAATAAACTTACATAATATAAAAATATATATTTTTAATAATATTTTAAAATAAATATGTATAAAAATAGTGAAATATATATTTCATATTATAAATAAAAAATATAATCATGTTCACACATATAATTACATATATATATACATGTTATGCATATATACAAGTGAGATTATATTTTTAATATTAAATTTGATAAAAATATTATTAAACTTCTTTAATTTAGATTTTAAATTTGATAAAGATATTAAACTCCTTTAACTTTAGATTTTAAATTTGATGAAGACATCGAACTCTTTTAACTTTAGATTTGATATAGTGCACAAGCCTTTTATATAATGATATATGCGGTAGTAAAAAAATGTTACAGATTAGTAATTAAATTAGATTAGTAATTAGTAAATTAAAAATTAATTTAGTAATTAAACATTTCCGTAGCATTTTTTAACTACGGATTTAATCACTGCTTTTATAACCATTTTATACACAACGCTACTTATTTGAAATAATAAGGTTAAAAAACATTAAATAATACTAGATTGAACCAAGAGCAAAATTTAAAACTTTTAAAATTGTATTTTTATATAACATATATGTGATTCACATCAAGCAATCGTTAATATCATGATCATGTATAAGAAGATGGCTTGATTATTAATATAATGATAATACAATTAATTAATTAAATTAAATATTAAACTCTTTTTATTAATTTTAATAATTTTGTGTAAGAAAAAGTTTTGATATCCATACCAAATTTACTAATAAGTACTTTGTTTTTACTAGATTTTTACTCAATATCAATATACACTGTTTATAAACTTTGTAAAACAGAGTTTGTTTTTAAGAATTCAGTATAACAATTGAGATTTGAATGTATATGTGCATTCACTAATGTATATAACTTAAGCACGTGTTCTGTTTTGCATCACACACACACACACACACACATCTGTACATGATATGCCTATGTGTGTATTTATGTATTAGTGTGCATATACATGTTTAAACAAATTTATTTTTGTACAAACATCTGTGTTGCAATATTTTTATTTTATAAACCATGTTATATTTTTCTCTTGTTAAGTTGAGTTCAGGTCTAACAAACACATTAGCAACGGGAAACGTGCTCCATAGGCTCACATAAAATACCAAAAAATGTAAATTTAATATAGATGTTTTAAATACATTTAATATTCTAAATAAAAATAAAAAATATTTAATATTTTAAATTATTGTTGTCAACAGCAGGGCCCAAACCTACGCGGGCAAAGCCCAATAGATTTCAAGTCTATCTCCTTAACCACTCGGACATGTTGACTTACTAATATTAATTAGCAACAATGTTTTTTTCTTTTCACGATATTAAATATTTCACTAAATTATTTACACTGCTAAATTTAGTGAAATATATTTATGAATATATTCATGACTTACTAATATTAATTAGCAACAATGGTTTTTTCTTTTCACAATATTAAATATTTCACTAAATTATGTACACTGCTAAATTTAGTGAAATATATATGAATATATATGAATATGAGAGAGTTCACATTAGCAACAATGTTTTTTGTTTTTACGATATGAAATATTTAGCAGTGTACAATTCCTCCCAATCTGAATTCATAAATATAATTGTAGAGTTTTGCATATGTGAATTAGATCAAATTTATTGTTTTATATAAAACTTAAATAAGTTTGCATATAGTGAACAATAAACATATTTCTTTTTTTCTTATTTATTTTTTATTTATGATATAAAATATAGCATTATTTTAATTGGAAGATTGACATACATGTCATAATAAAATGTACAACTACACCATTACAATGCACGCGCGCGCGCGCGCACACACACACACACACACACGTTTATTTAATAAATTTAAAATGGTGAAATTACGTTGAATAATAATATCATTACCTTATTTTATTCACTCATATATATATGTGTGTGTTTGTCATGCCTGTGATCGGGCGCAAGTACAGGTAAAACAGCAAAAAAGTATAGTTTATAAAGTGTGTATTAACTAATTAAATTTAATAATTTATATTTACTTTATAATATAATAGCTATATGTTGTATCTCCCATCTAAAGTACAAAAGTGTGTCTTCTATTCCTTGTTTTACAATCATTTATTACATGATTTTTATAATATATTCATTAATATTCACAATCCAGTCCCCCCTTAATCACAATTAATTAAGATAATGAATTTAATGATTTTATATGCATCCAGAGGATATAAATTAAAAAGACCTTTGGAGTTAATGCATGTCATTTATACATGATTTGGTATATATAAATTTTATTTAAATACATAATTTTTTTTAGTTTTTAACATTTGCTAATTAATTAAATTTTAATTACCATACAAAAGGGGGCTGGATTGTGAAGTCGTTCAATATTTAAAGATATTGATGACATTTTAGTTGGAATGTTAAATAATATTCCAATGTTAAACTTTATTATCAATATTAAATTAATATATATTATTAAAACTATATATGATTATATATTAAATAAAATATTTATTATGTATAATTTAAAATATGTTCATAGTGTGTTCATTAATATCATTTTCTTAATTATTCGATGTTTGTTTTGCACACATATATAAACACAATCATAAATTTATATACACGTGCACACGCATTAGAAACACTTACAGATACACATATGCACACACATGCATAAGCCGATGAGTGGATCACAATATAAATAAAGCATCTAACTTTGTATTTACGATATAGAGTTTAAAATCAAAACCAAATTTTATAATTACACACACTCTACACTGGGACTTACATATGTTTAGTGTTTAGAGTAAATTTATATTAAATAATTAGAAAAATGTGCATGCATTTAGTTTATATTAGTATAAAGATTTTATTCTAAATATATATTATGTATCATATAAAATTTAATAATAAAATATTTGCATTGGGTTTAAACCCTAAACCAAACCGGAAAGATATGTTGCTTCTTTATTAAAAACATCATGTTCAACGCATGATCCATATGTACTCAGTTTGTGTGTATGTAACATATTGAATTTACACATGTAATATGTATGTATGTCTATGTGTATACACGTGTGTATGTATATATGTGTACTAATATATGCAATGTGTACGAAATTAATTTGTTAACACTTTCTCTCTTCTGTCATACATACACACCATGCATGATTCATAATATGTACTCTCTCAAACATACACACCATGCATGATCGATAATATGTACTGTCTCTCTTCTCTCATACATACACACCATGCATAATCCATATAATGTACTCTCTCTTAAACATACACACCATGCATGATCGATAATATGTACTGTCTCTCTTTTCTCATACATACACACTATACATGATCCATAATATGTAGTCTGTCTCTCTTCTCTCGTACATACACACCATGCATGATCCATAATATGTACTAATGTTACAATATTATGTACTATGTATGCATGTTGTAACTAAAATGGGCATGGTTATAGTCCTATTTCCTAATAATTAGTAATTTTAGCTATTTAATTAGCATTTTCTAATATTAAAAGAAATTCTTTAAAATATATATTTGAAAACAGAATATTCTTTAGAATATTCTATTTTGTAATCAACCCTTTAATAAATTATAGCATTCATTGAACAAAAATTAATAACATTATAAAAGTAGAAGGTATTAAATTATATAATATATTGCCTAATATAACAATTAAGGAAGAGCATAAGAGGTACATTATATAAATATTGATGTTGTTATTAAAATATTAATATTTAAATATAACATTATTAATTAAAAATTTGTAGTAGTAATAATATATGTATATAATATACAAAATCCTATAATAATATAGTCAATCTTCATATCGTTTTTTAAATTTATATAGTTAAGTAAACAATTTGGTACTATTATTAAAGAGTTTTATAATAATTATGAATATTAAATATATGATATTTTATAATTTTGTAATTGCTTTAAGCTTTAGAAAACATACATTTCCTTGCAGTTTTATTAATCGTGACTTTATCAACGCTTCTTGACATTCACCCATATCAAATGGATTTAACATTTATAAAACATACTGGGTCTTTTTGATTGGAAGACTATGTTTTCTGTAAGTGTTAAAGGTAAAATATTAGGAGCATAGGACATCCTACTGTAGAGAGAATAAGGGTAGGAAGGTCTGTAGTAAGCATGGAAAGAAAGGTTGTAAAGGAGGAAAATCCTTACCGAGAGGAAAAGGTGCATAAGGAAAAGGAAAGAAAGGCTGTGAAGGAGGAAAATCCTTACCGAGAGGAAAAAGAAAAGGAAAAGCATGACGTGGCGAGAGGAAGGGTAGTTAAGAGTAGTTAGGGCAAGGAAGAAGGGGTTTCCAGAAGGGTCTCCATAAGAAGTTTTAACAGGAGAGAGGGTCTCCATTTGAAGTTCCAGCAGAAGATAAAGGTTCTCTACACTTTGTTTTTTGTATTCATGTTAGTAATGAGAGGTGCATATTATAAGATCTTGTGTGTATGTATGTGTACTCTCAGAATGGATCTAACAAGGCAATAGCCAAAATCCGTTCTTGCCCTTGACTTCGGAGACCAGTCATTGTGGCTTTAAGAGGAGTTTTAATATATGTGATTGTGGAGAGTAGAAGGAAAGAAAGTGTGTAGCCTTTCCTAAAGGCTAGGAGAAAGGAAACCGGTTAAACAGGAAAAGGTGGGGTTTTCGGTTTTCCTGTTTAACATTTGGCGACCATGGAGGGATTTCGCCATTGCAGTGTTAGCATTCATTGAGAAAAGAGGCTAAAAAGATAAAATTCTCATTCTGAAAAAGACTCAGAAGGTGTAGAGCCGGATGTGTAAAGGAGAAGGAATGAATGGAACCTTGGAGGAACCATCGTCCTAATCCAGCCTTAGTTGATTAAAGGAATCAAAGGCAGGCCAATAGAGTGGCTGCCCAACAGCAACCTAAAATTGATGAAAGACGTCAAAATATCCTTGGTAAGATAGTAAGAGGATATTGCAGAAACAATACAAAAATCTGAGGCTGATCTAGAGAATTGGAGGCAGTATCAAACAGCTGGTTTAGAGGAGACTGTGAGAGGAAAGGAAGGAGTGCCTGTTCATAAACCGAGATTGCAAGGAGAAGGATCTCCTAAGAACTCCCAAAGAGGAAGGGAGGAAGGTGTAAGAGGAAATACACCAGAGCAAAGGATTATTACAAATATGGCATTTTTTTCGAGAATGTTTGGGGGTACGGTGATGTATCCCACATTCTCTGCAGGAAAGAAGAAAATCCGAAAAGGCACTTACTATCACGACCCGATACAGAATACAGGATTCCGGATACAGGATATGGGTTGCAGGACTTTCCTACAGGATCCCGGATACAGGATATGGGTTGCAGGACTTTCCTACAGGATATTTCTACCAGGATTCCGGACACAGGATACGGTTGCAGGATATTCTTACAGGATATGCCACAAGATATACTTAGAGGATAAGGGACATGTGGACTCATCTTAGCCTCTGCATGCATGCAGTCACTTTTGCATGCATCAACCACTTTTAGCACTCATGCCTAGATTAGCTCTTGGAGTTGTGAGCATAAAAGCTCCGACCTAATTGTTGTACAATCAGTTACTATCAACACCAGTCTTACTATGATCAATCTCGTCTCGTCTTG
>PUQB01000437.1:156039-211802 GCA_003024785.1 Selaginella tamariscina
GTCGGAATCCTTGTGTGAGCTTTCTTAACTTTGTGCATGCGAAACGGTACTTATTGGGATCTCCAAAGTAGGCTTCAAAAGCAACCACAAATCCTTCAAAGTCTTCCATTAATGGTCGTCATGCTCCAGCAAAGGGGCAACCCAAGCCCGTGGAAATCCAACTAGTAGGGATGCCAAAAGGCCAACCTTTTGTGCATCAATTGAGTAACAGTGTGATTACATGCGGATCAAAAGCCTGATCTAACTTAGGAAATCTTGGAAATCTACACGATTGCCACTGAACTTCTCTGGCATACTGATCTTTGGTTCTGAAGAAAGGTTTGATGGAGAGGAAACCACGGATGCTTGAGAGAGAGCCTGCATAGCAGCCTTGGAGGATGCATCAGCAGTTGCATGCGCCGCATTGGTGGAACCTTATAGATCTGTGGCCATTTGGTGCAAAGTGGCCAGCTCATGAAGCAACATTTGGTACTCGCGTTGAAATTGTTCAAAATCTGCCATGATCCGTGAAAGAAAGAAAAGGAGAAAAACCAAGGGAGAAGAACCAAGAAAAAAAAGTAACTGAAAATCGGAGAGTTATGAAAGCAGTTACTATCAAATTGTCAAGCCATGATCCAAGAGCAAGGAGGCTTGACTTAGGAGCAGGACAAGGACTAAGAACAAGATAGGAGCAGGACAGGAATTAGGAATATGACAGGAATTAGGAGCAAGACATGAGCAGGGCAGGAATTAAAAGCAAGATAAGGAGAGAATAAGAAGCAAGGAGCAAAACAAGAACAAACAAGATTGATCGTAAAAAACTAGTGTTGATAACAACTAATTGTACAACAATTAGATCGGAGCTTTTATGTTCACAACTCCAAGAGCTAATCTGGTCATGAGCCTAATCTAGTCATGAGCTAAAAATGGTGACCCTTATCATGTAGGTATATCCTGTAGGCATATCCTATAGGTATATCCTATAGGCATATTTTGTATGCATATCCTATATCCTGTATCCTGTATCTGGTATCCTGCATCCTGTATCGGGTCGTGACAGCATATCTTGTATCCCATATCCTGTATCTTGTATCATGTATCTGGTATTCTACATCCTGTATCGAGTCGTGACACAAGGTTGATCAAAGGAAGTCTACCTCTAACTACATATTCACTCTTGGAAGCAGTGTTGTCACGTGGTGTAGTAAACGGCAAACAACTATCATGCTCTCTTCGACACAATAGCTAAGGAGTGTACTAGTTTTGCCAACTATTGACGAACTTGGTTATCCTCAAAGTGCAACAACAATGATTTATTATGACAATCTTGGTGCGATTGCTCTCACAAAGAACGCTCGGTATCACAAGCACATCCAGGTGACTTTCATTTTATTCAAGATCAAGTAACTTAGAATGTTCTTGAGCTAGTAAACTACCGCACAGAGGACCAAGCCACAAATATCTTTACCAAGGCTCTCTAGCTCACATTGTTTCAACGACACATCAAGACACTCGGCGTTTAGCAAGATTTTTTTGCTGAGCAGAGCATGCTGTGCTTGAGTGGGAGTGATACAAGATATTCTTGCACAACATATTCCTTCTAGTAGTTGGCTAGGTAGTTAGTAGTTTAGTTAGTATATGTAGCTTTTTTCTTTAGTATAATATATAAGGGTGGGTGTTCTTCTTTCTCTCTCTTTTTGTTCGTATCATGGTATTAAATGAAACCACATAGGTGGCATGGCACTTACAAGAAAGGTGGTGCAAGAAGCAACAGTACCTTGCAGACATGCAAGGAGCCCGAAGCTAGAGGTGGCATGCAGCAATGTGACATGTGGCAACCACGTAGAAAACAAGATGGTATAAGGCAACAATCAGAATCATGTCATATCAGTTCAAGGGGAAGTGTTGAGAATATACAGGCCTCCGCACCCACTTTTTTTGACACTTTTTTGGCCAAAAAAGTGTAAAAGTTGGTTCTGCACCAGAGTTCAAAGAAAAGCTTACTTTTCTGCTAAAAAAATAAAAGGAATCTTACATTTAGGGCTGGTTCTGCACCCAAATAAAAGATTCTTTTATTTCTGGCATATACTCAAGCATATGCAAAAAAAATAAAAGATTCCCTCAAAAAATAAACGTCCTCTGGAGGACGTTTATTTTTTAAAAGTCACTTTTTTCCTGCCACGCTGGCAACACATCAACTTTTTTTTTTTAGGGTTCTTGAGAAATGGGGTCGGCGCCAACATCTCGCGCCATCTCCAAATTGATTCAGGGAGGATGGAGCGACGATCAGATGCCGAATCCATTGATCTTACAGGCTTCTCCGGCTACTCGAGTTCTCTGGCATCACCGGCATCACCGGCATCACGGATGAGGGGAAGGTGGTGCAAAATGCAATTGCTCAGTGGATTGCTTGCCGCTCTTGAGCTTGAGTTTGAATATATAAATTTGAAATTTGAATTTGAATTTTCAATCCAAAAATTTTAATTTAAAAGGGGTTGTGTGCAGAGAGGCACTTTTATAGAGAATCTTTTAATTTAAGTGCAGATTGAAATCTTTTTTTGGTACCTTTTAACTTTTCTTTTAAAAGAATATACTTAAAAAGTAAACTCAAAAAAGATACTGGTATATTCCACTTTTTTGACTGGTGCAGAATGAATATTAAAACCCAAAAACTTTTTGAAAAGTTTCCATTCAAAAATAAAAAGTGGGTGCGGAGGCCCCTATCATCCTTGTATGACATGAGATGTCCAACATGGATGACATGGATAAAGCAACTAGTGGTGTTCCTGTTGAAAAGAAGTAAAAGACATACATATAACTTATTGATGTATATAATCAACTTATACATGATGTTTTAAATAAGAGAAGTTTTAAGTGATATATTTTTCAACACCACCAGCCTTTAGTGGACCTTATACTAATGTATCATAGACCTTGAGAGACCTCCCACTGACCTTCGGAGGACCTTCCGCATACCTCTAGTAGGCCTCTTAGTGAACCTCCTATGGTCTCTTAGTCCTTTTGAGGACCTCTTACGAACCTCTTTATCCTCCTACAATGTAAGAAAATTCCTCTGGATCTCCTACAATATGTTGAACCTCCTATGGTCTATTAGTTTGGACCTTATGTAGCCACTAACTAGATGACCCATCTAATCCTGGCTATGTCATGGAACCATGGCATACCCGTCATGCCTTGGCAATCATATGTTGCTAAATTTCATCAATCGGCACTAATGTTGCCTTCTTCATTGTGTCTTGTCATTCATGATTTTTCATTTGACTGATAAAAAAAATGGCAAAGTAATACTTGGAACAAAAATAAAACTAGCACTACTACTAGTTGACAGTGACTATGGTACACAGGTCTAACAATTCATAGCAAAGGTTTTTATTTTTTGGATCGATTTCTTTGCCTTTGACATAAAGGTTGTACATGGTGGATGGAAAGTGTAATGCTTCCTCAAGTCAGTTTACTTAGTGAAAATCTAACCAACATAAACAGCTTTGTACATGTCTAAGACAAGATTAGAGTGGACAACAATTGGGGTCAATAATGACAATTGCTATTCTTAGCATAGAGAGTGCCTTAACTTCTTTTGAATGTGATGCCACCAAGCCAAAAAGGTGCCTCTTCATCCCTGTAGGCTCAATTAGCCCACTTTGAACTCTTGGGTATGCCTATAGCCAAGCAACCAAATGTAAATTACAATATGTAGAAGTTAAAACATCCTAGACAAACTTCGTGAGAATGCAAATGGTAAGAATGGCAAGGTAGCAAGCATCATGGGTTGTAACAGAGGATTCTTGGGAACAAGGCATGTGTGCATAGTTGGTTAGTGTTCATGGGTATTTGGAACCACCATAAATTTGTAAGAAAATATTATCAATCAAATGCTACAAAAACACTAATGCATATTCATTACTTCACAAAAGCATAGAGTGATTTCTATTTTTGAAGTAACTAACAATATGGTCTACTTCAAGAGATGGTAGGCAATCAAAGTTGGCATAACATATGTAGATGGAATGGATTCAAACTCTTAGCAAAGCCTCATTTTATAAGAGGCCTTGTTACAACCTTGCATATAAGGGACAAAAGAGTTTCTATTAGAAAGTTAATGGGCAAATGTATTCACCCTTGAATATACGCACTTCAATTTCCCAGTATACATACATTACAAGCTACATATTCACCAAATTTTCTCATCGGCATGACATATGTTATGTTAACTTAAATGTCATGAACCCACTTGTCACTTACAATGTGCCATGTAGTTGTTACAATGAATGCTCTAATCTTTATTGCATAAAAATGCATATGTACAATAGATGAACTGACACAACTCTACATTTAGGATAGATGAGATGCCATGCTGAGGAGGCACGGAGTGAATCTCCAACACTCCCCCTCACTCCAGACACCGAAAGAAATCTGATCTCACAGCTCAACAAAGGTTATCAATTGGTGCTCTCTCAGCACTCTTAGCTCCTATGGATCTAATGTGTATGTGTATGTAGAAACATAAGTTTTGACTTCTTGTTGAAGTTTCAATATGCAAAAACCTCTCTTTTGCTCTACAATAGTGTGGAGAATGTCTTGGTGTCAACTCCTCTTGGTAGCTACTCACCTATAATCAATTGTCTTTGTAGTAGCACTCAAATGAATGAGGTCTCCTCTATGTAGAGGGTTGTTTTTGCACAATAGCATGTGTAGAAAAGTTGTTGGAATCAGCTCCCTGCAAGTCAACCCATTTTCTAGAGCTATGCACGTGCATATAAAGTGATTGGTAACAAGAAGCTCCTTGGCTTCTTTCTGGATGTTATTTTCCAGATATGACAGCTCTATAGCACCGCTCTTTGCTCGCTATTAGGGCACCACACCTTGGTGCTCCTTGAATGCTACTTGATCACTAAATCTAGTGACTAGCAATTTGCTCTTTGGCAAGCAGCTCCCTTGACTACAATTTTATGGTGCTATCATTTAATCATAGTGCTCTCATTAGAGTTTTACTTGCTATTGGTCAATCACCATCCAACCCTGCCTATCCTAGGGAATCTTATGGGTTTCATTCAGCAAATTTAAACATCCCAAAGGTGGGATCAATTGCCAACAATTGCTTCTACTTCAGGGTTAAATTAGGTCAATCAACTTACAACCTAGCACAACCTAATCTAAGGCTGTTCTATCACTACTCCCTTCTTGTAAACTCATTAGGTTCCAAGATCTAGTGGTTCATCATCTTCACTAGCCTCCTCACTAGCCATTACTACAAGTCTAGGATCAACACCCTTGGGGCTTTGATACCATGTTACGGTGAGTGCTTTGATCTTCATTGCATAAAAATGCATATGTACAAGAAATGAATCAACACAACCCTACATCTAGGATAGATGAGATGCATGTTAAGGTGGCAAGGAGTGGATCTTCAATAGTAGCAATGACTCTTCGTAGTGATCAATGTAAATCAAAGATTTACTTGGACCTAAATACTCCATACCCACTTGCCACTTATAGTGTGCCATATAACAATGACTCTCACAATGAAGAGTGTAAAATAAAGATTTACTTTGATTTTTTATTCACACAAATAATGTTGCATTTGAGCATCGAATAATCAGTAGTTGCACCCATTGGTCAATTATTATATCATGCTCTCCAATTCGAAGCATGTTCCCTCATACTCATCCATGTCACGCATCTCATATGAGAGCATCCCTATAGCATTGGATATAATGCATGGTTGGAAAAGTTTATGATTGTGATTTGTTTATGCATATGTATCAAGCTTACACCCACTCATAAATTTTTAATTAAATATCGTATTATAGACATTTGTCTGGCCAAAATTTGAAATAACATTTCAATACATAGAATTACACATCATCATACTTTTTTTATAGCTTTTATAAGAAAGTAAATCCTACTTATTCCACTTCTTTATTTTTATTAAGCATATGAGATTAATTATTAAATATAACCTATTTTTGATATATTAATTATAATGATATAAAGGTTAATTGTGATATATTAAGATCCTTTATGTAAGACAGGTTAAAACATATCTTTTTCTATAATAATTTATAAGTTTTATTGAGACAAAGGAAATATAAACTTATACAATCACATCAAGCATATTACATAGCTAAATAGTTTATATACATATTAGAGGCATGTTTACGAACACACATGTATAAAGGATTGAAAAAAAAATGGTGAAATTTAAATGTGTGATTAATCTACAATAGACACGATTAAGCATATTCTTTTATGGACACGTGTCATATTGCCACAATATATCATCATTCCACATGCATAAGCCCATAAATAATCATTTATATAACTATTGTAAGGGTTAATTTGCTAATGTGTCTGTCTGCTTCAAGGTGGGAGTCGGCATGGGTACATTACCGGACGGTTGATGTTATCCACGACTGATAATGGGTGGTGTATTCCGTCAGGCGGGTAAACCGAACAGCGTGAAGCTTCCCCTCTCTCCAGTGAAGGGATCACAGGCTTTTTTGAATTTACAAATATATAAAAGAATTACCTCATGAAGGCTAATCCTCATGATGGATTTGTTAATCGCTTTCAGGTTATATCTTGATCAATCATCTGCATGCAGAAATACTATCTGATGAATTTCCGAGGGATTTTCTACATAAAAGTATGGATTTCTGCAGAAAATCCATCAACACTATGGATAGAAAGAAGAGATTTTCGACGATTTTTATGAAAATTATATACATTTTTGCAATGATGACCCTGAGCAACGAGTTTGTGAAAGCGTGTGTTTAAGAATATGCGTATATAATCGTTTTAATAACAGTATACTCATTTGCAAGCTACAAACCGGATATAATATTCTAGCAGGACAAAGAACCTTTGGATTAATACCCATATAAACTTCTTTGAGCATCTTTCTAGGCATCTCAATTAGCCACAAAAAGAACTAACAATATATGTGTCAGTGCGTACATGTGTGCTTGTCCTTAACACGTTCACAGCCCATACAGACAGGCACGGGGAGAGAGAGAGAGAGAGAGAGAGAGTTTTACGTAATGGTTGAGGGAATTACGGGCGTGCGCACTTTAAAGAGAATGAGCTGCTGTATGTACGTGTATTATTCTCTTCGTTATTTTGAGTCTGTATATTACCGGTAGATAAATCTTTTCAACGATTTAGATATGTCATACGTAGAAAAAAATTAATATATGCTAAATGTTTTTATATGTGCAAACTTAAAAGGAATCGATCGTTTCATTTTTAAATTATATGTTACATAGTATAATTTAAAATATTATATTAAATATATTACATTCAATTAAAATTATATTATTTAAAATTAATTTATAAATTATAAATTTAAATAATTTAATTTTAATTTTAAAATTAACAGTAAGATTTTCATATTCAAATATAAAGTCCACTATTAATTAAACATTATAGCTAATATATTAGAATTTATAAATTTATAATTGTATTGTTACTTTGTTGTGGCCTAAATATGTCTTGGTGATTTATAAATAAAATACCATATAATACGATTAAGATATTAAAACATAATAAAAATTAAGTTGAATTCAATGCAACACTATCTTGGAATAATACAAAACGAAAATAATTCCTAAAACATGTGTAAATATTTAATTTAAATCTTAAAGAAATATTTTAATATTAGAAGTTACTTATATCTTGCTTTACAAAGAACAAACATTTAATTCAACTTATGAATTTGTTAACTTATATTATTATTCCTTCTTAATCTTCCTGGGTTTTTAGTTTTTAACATATCATGTTTATACTCTAACTAACTCTTTCTTATTTAGTTTTTTAAAAGAAACTTCTGTTAAACTTACATGTTAGAGCATTCTTTCTTCTTTGTTTCTTGTTCCCATGTCAAACTTGAACTTTAGTGAAAATCTTGGTAAACCTTTCACATGTTATATTTTGAAAAACCTTAATTTTCCTGTTGTATGTGTGTCTTAAGCTTTGTTTGCATAGTTAACACTAAAGAATTTAAAACCTTTGCACATTTTGTAGTAGTAAGAAGACACTCACTAAGCTTTTTATTCATTTTATTACTTATTATAGGGTATGGATATTTGTTTACCTAGTTATATGTATAACTTATGCATGGTATATGTTGTGTGTGTTAACCATGCTAGAGTGTTTGCTTGTTACATTTACTAAAGGATCTATGTGTGTTTGCATGTATTTATAAGTGTAGCTAGTTATATACTAATGTATAAATTCATTCTTTTTAATAATGACCCTCCCCTGGTTTATGCCAGTACATGTGAGTAATTTCACTTTTCTCTAAAGGTCCCTAAAGTTATATGTACAACCTATTACATATAATATAAATGGCATTAACATTTGTTGTGCATGTCTTAAACAACTTTGTTTTATTGTGAAACAAGTGAACATATCTTATAAATTATCTTTAACATATTCTTTCATATTTAACAATAAAACAAGTCAAAACAACTTAAATTATTTTTAATAATACCGATACAATTCTTTCATATTTATGTGTTGAAGTGCACTCGTTAGGTTATCCCCAATGGTCCACTATAATCCATAATAACATAAATTTTTAAATTAATTTTTTTAGTTTTTAGGCACCATAAACTGATCATAAATTTATAAAACTGTTATAAATGCTTCAACATTTATAAATTTATGAATTGTATGGGAATGCCTTTAATTCTTAATTTTTGAACTAAGGGCGTAACCTTTAATTACTCTTTCCTTTCTCTTTCTTATTTAGTTTTTGTTAACGCCTTAGTTTTTGTTACTGATGGAATCATATGCTTTAAAACATTTATGTGTAAGTTTTAATGTTGTTTTCTCTTTTTACTTTTGAAAATACTTTCTTTTAAATTTTTGTCATAATGTCACATCATTTTTAATGTGAAACTTCCTTTGTGCTTTGATAAACGTAACATCCGTTTTCTAATCTTGTGTTTTGTATTTATTCAAAGATTACGTTAAGATTTGCTTGCATAGTTTATAGTGAATTATTTTCCACCTTTGCATGTTTTTGCCATAATTATTAAGTATATATAGTTATGCATGTTATGTCACTTATGGTAGTCTATCGAGCCAATAATAGTTGAAAAGTATTTTAATTTAATACATAAAACTTTTTTAAGGATAGTTTAATGTTTCATGACATAATATGTTTAAACATAAAATGTCTTGTGTGTTTTGTTATATGTATACTTTAAACATGTGTGTTATTTTATATAATATCTTTAAACATGAAATGTCTATTATATTAATTAGCATTTCCCAACCTAGCATGTATGTACGTGTAGGAAATGTGTTAGATTATGAGGCTCTAATATGAACATACACACGTGTATGTGTGTGTGTGTGTGTTGTGTTTGTATTTTAATTTGTTATGTGTATAAAGTATGTTTGTAAAATAGTAATAACAAAAAAGTAGAATCTAATAATAAGAACATAAATATATAAAATAATTATATTATAAATATATAAATTACATCAGATAAATATATGTTAAAATTTCATTTATTATTTTACATGTAAATGGTAACCTAAGGGTTAACTAATGAAAAATGTATAAATAAATAATTTAATTTAAATTTTATTATAATTCACATTTTGTTGAATCAAATGTAAAAGTGCATTGAACGTTTTAAAAAAAAACGCTAATAATGCTATTTTATATCTTAAACATGTACCTCATGACATTTGTTAGAGTTTTAATCTAAAGTGCTAACACATGGTAATAAATGATTACCAAGTGAATATCTGACATTAACACCTTGTGTGAGTAATACTAAGTCTTTCAAATAAGCATGAGACTTGGTTTTTATATTAAATTCCCTAGAATGACTACCCTCTGAACTGTAAAGGATAACCCAAGTAAACTTTAAAATCCTGCCTCAAGAGATCTACCTAACCCCACCAAGAGATGTGTCCCACACATACCCCCATGACATAGATGAGGCATTATCACTTATTCCTTGAAGAATCACCCTCATCCACAACCCCTTTTGAGTAACAAGGGGTACCATGAACCACGACTAACTCCTAAAAGTTTGAGTGGCCAAGTCATACTTTAGACCTAGGGTTAATATTTACTAAGGACACGAGTGTGAGCCATATGCAAACATGAGTGTTTTGCTAAGAGCTTAGGTCATTCAACATTTGGATCCCAAGGAGAACAACCCCCCTAGCCGAGTGTGTTAATAACACATTTAGTTACAGGACCTAACCTCCCTTAAGCAAATGCATAAGGCTTAGCACCCAGATGCGAGCACAAGCATATTTACTTGTTAAATTATCCAACCCCTCGGTGTTAAGCTCATGAGACAATCCTAAAGGGTGTGCCTTAGGCATTATACCATGTATCATTTAACATAGTGTCACATTTTCATATGGCACTATTTTCCAAAATGTGGGCAATCTCACCATAACCCTTTAGATTCAAGGGTTACACTTGGTGCCACGAATGTGGTTCACAAATGTCACATCTAGAAACCCTTTGTGGACTCTCGAAAACTTGGTAAAGAGAACATGTCAACCAAGATTCCAAACCCACAATTGGATAAGGACACAAATGTGTCTTACTTAGTTTCAAGTGTTGTTCTTAACTTGATGTATAGGAGGAGGCTGGAAACATGCTTCAATCTATAACCCTTGGAATGTGCACTCTGATAAGACCTTCCAAGCACGGCTTTACAAACGTTAAGAGTAAGTTACCTCGAAGGTGAAACGTACCCTTATTATCTAAAAGTTGAGGCGGCACAATAGAGGGTTGTGCCTTAATGATATAAGTTAGAGCTTGCACTGATAAAAGAATAACGAACTCAATTATAAACACGAGAACTCTTACTACATATCATGTTTAATATATGTGATAAAGCCCCCCTTGTTTTCTTGTTTGTAAAGTGAATTAGCATAGAATATCATTCCCAAATAAGAATATACTTAGTGAGTTCAACCTGAGGGGTTTAGTGCATGGGTTAGGGAAACCCTAGGGTGATTTTATTCTTATTTGATATGTCAAACTCACCAAAATTAACCCATAATCCAAACTGAACATGAAAAACAAGGGTAAGAGTTTTCTATATGAAAGTGTTAGTTTCGCCTAGAGTTTTTTGTAAATACCTTATAACACCATGCTGGATCATCACTAAATACCTAAGTGCACTAAGCAGGCTTATTTATTTTATATCTAAGGCTTATCAACATAGTTTAATAAGTAATAACAGTTAACTCCAAAATAAAAATAAAGGTCATAATAAAAACTTTAACATTTTCTCTCCTTTGAAAATGTTATCATACTTGTTGATGGATAACTCTAACTCCGAGACTAGATAATGTTAAAATTAACTAAAACTAATATATGTTCTATGCGAAGTCAACAAAAATTTTACATTATGTTATTACCCCCACATTACACAAAGCCAAGTACTTCAAAATTGTTTTCACTGAGTTATAAACTCAATTATTAGAGGCACCACTTGCGACATTACAAATTTTGTCACCTAACACATATAATATAATGGTTAATTTCTTTACCTAACTAGAATTTATATTGAAAGTTTCTAATTATTTTTAATTGTCGTTCCCTAAGTTAACAAGAAATAAAGTTTTGGTTTATTTCTTAACATTAAATGCACTTGATGACCTTGTTGTCTTGCACATAACAAATAATTTGAGTCCATCTCAAATACTTAATTTGGCGCCTTCATGTTTCCTTGATTTTTCAACATTTTCACATCTTCACATGTTATGGTATTATAGCTTCACATTTTTGCATCCCTTAGTGTTTCTCATTATCCCTTGCATAAGGGTTTGCTAGTATACTTATCCCTTGTTAGTGTATAATTATGCCAAACTAGCTATGAAATATTTATCGGAATCAAGCTCTTTTCTAATACAAAAGTACTATTCCCAAAACCCTATTCTTTATAGACATGTCATTATGGTTAGAGGTGATTCCAAAGATGCATGATTATACACATGTATACAACAAGGTCCCATTAACATGAAATTAGTCCATCCACTAAGTGTGTCATTGACATAAATTCATTCCCGATGGAAATCAAATTCAAGTCAAACCTGTTACCAAGTGTCATAATATATCATTCACCTTTCACAAATGGCTTTTGTACTTTTTCATACGCCGACTAATTTAGGGAGTAGATATAAGCTAACATATCTTTCTAACAATCTGATGTAAAGCCAAGGAAACTCAACTTGTATATAATGCTTCAACTAATGATCTTTAAATATCATGTGTTTAAATTGACCCATTCCTATTGAACTCATTCAAAGAGCATAATAATTAAATTCATTTAATAATTCTTAACTCCTTGTTACACTAAGTTGAAATATTGAATTCCAAACACTTAGTTATTATAATAAAAGTCTTCATGAATTCATAATATTATACACCTTTGCAAAATTATATTTATTCCTAACTCTTAAATTGATTATGTAAACATTTCTCCCTAAGTTATGAAGTATAACTTCTCTACTAATTTGAGTAATTAGTGTTTTAACAAGCACCTTTAAATTAATTCTTATTTCATGAACAACTGCATCTTCGATATTGATACATTCTAACTCATGTATATCAACTAACCTTCAAATCTTAATTTTTCCAACAAGTTATATTTAATGGATATAACTTTATAATTGTATCAATTTATTAAAATGTAAGGGCTGTACTATGAATATGAATTTAATTGAAACAAATTAAGCTTTAGTTTTGAGATGGAAATATAATGTTACTTGAATATTTTGAGGACTAAAAAAAATCATAAATCAATGTTTAATTCATCTAACTAATTTACTAAAATATTATCTTCTACACTAATGTTATCATGACACTAAAATGCCATATTAACTTCATGTTCTAATTATATCATAATTCAACAAAACTCCCAAACATAAGTAAGATGTTTAGTTTGATATGTCAAACTAAGATACATCACTCATTTTGAACACTTAGCAATTCCACAAAGTACCACATTGCTCCCCAAACAATGCATTCTTTCTCATTTCTAACTAGCTTGAAAATTGTGTTTCAAGTTACAACACTAAAGTATTACCTTATTAAAGTGTTAAACTCATTCCTTCTTTTAAGTCTTTCTATCTCATGATTATGCCTACCCCTAACCAAGTCTCAATATTGAGCACTTTAGTTTCTTTCCCAAGTCATTTATAACCAATCTTAAAAGGACTATCATAAATATTTTCAAAGTCTAAAGTATAAATATCTAAATAATTAAGGTGATAGGAAATCTTATGTTATCAAATCAAATATCAGACTATATATTAAGAACTTGAATCACGATCATCAAGAAGGAAGACCATCTTTTGAGTTAATTTAGCAACTCGGTATCATACTTTCATGGATATTGAACCAAATTCAAATAACACCATCAATCTTTAAAATAGAACCAACAATGAACCGAAAACACACCATCAAACCTTGAGTCATGATATTTCAGAGGACTAAAGCTACATACTTTGTATGTTTTATAAGTGTCCACATTTGTAACTATGATACAAAGTATTCGACTTCAAGATGAAATCAATATTGGAAAACCAACATTGACTTTTCAATTCCACTTGATATTGACTTTTCAAAGAAAAAACCTTCATATATTCAAATGTTCCCGCATCACAAACATTTTATACATACTTAATAAAACTATCAAGTTTTTTTACTTAATTTTTAAGCAAAATGAAAATTCTCAACTTAAAACAAGTAATCACCCTTGTTTAAGAGATTAAACTAATCAATCTCCATATTGCAAATAACGTTACATATTTCAAGCTTAAAAAGTTAATAATGAAATGCACAAGTGTGCATCGAACATCTTCAATATGCAGGTCCTCTATACTCAATAAACTAAAAATATAAATGTATGTTTTAAACATTTTTGTTTCTGGTATATCACGCCATCTACCCCCAAAATTGTACTAATAAAAATGTGAAATTTACAAGCTAAGTTCCCTCATGATCTCATATGAGATACCACTATAATTAAATTAGTTGAATTAACTAACCTGAACCTTGAGTGCACGCTTACAACTAACAAAGATTTGACATTATACTTTATTCAAATCATGGAACTTGAACTCAACAATACAATTAACCTAATGTCACTTTAACTAATGTCATTAAATACTACAAACATCAGATAATCTTTTTGCATTTTTGAACCAACTGCTTAACATATTTGTCATAGTTTTTACTATGACTCAACCCTTTACTTTGGACGTTGGCTGTTTCTCACTACGTCTAGGGCTTGTCAACATAGTACAATAGGTAACAATAGTCAACGTCCAAAGTAAAGGGTCGAGTCTGCAAAGTCTGTCACCTGACACAGACAACAAGTTAGTTAGATTCTTTAAGTTAACTAGAATTTATATTGGAGGCCTCTAGTTAAGGTTGTCTGTCGGCCCCTAGGTTAATAAGAAATAAGTTCACTTTATTTCTCATCATCATTACTAACAGTTTGAGACCTTGCCTCAAACTCCTTCACTATCTCCATCGCGTTCTGTAGATTATCCAATGGTTTCCATGTCGACTCGTATGCCGGGTAACCCTTCCACTTAACAAGATATTCTCGTTTATGTTTTCGCATCCCTCGGCGTTTAATATCCTTTGCATCCAAAACCGACTCAACTTCAACTCCTTCGTATCACCAACTAGCTCAGGAAGCGGACGTAAGTTTTCATATCTCTACGGATGTTTCTCATCCTTGTGGAATGGCTCGAGTAAATTGACATGAAACACATTGTGTATTGTTCCCAACTCTGGAGGAAGATCTAACTCATAAGTCACTTTCCCTACTTGCTTCACCACCTTGTATGGACCTATGTAGTGCGATGGAAACTTCCTCGAAAGAGTTGTTGGAACCTTCAGGTTTTTGGTACTCAACAATACCATATCCCCAACCTGATACTCTACATCCCGCCGATGCTTATCGTACTGCTGACGATACCTTTCCTGTGCTGCAGCCATCGCTTAACAGTAGCTTCCCACATTCGATACAATTGTCTCGTGAATTCGGGCAATGCCTTTGAGCTTGCGAGCAGGTTTTTGGACCAAGGAATCTGACTAACTCCTTAGAAGTGACGTGCCCCTATCTCAAAGGCAAGATCCTCCTAACGATAAGGATAGTCTAACTCTAGGTGGGTTGTACCCCTGTCGTGTGGAAGTTAGGGCGGCACAACGGAGGGTTGCACCTTGTCGACACAAGCTTAGCTTGCACCGGTAGGAGGTTAACGAGCTCTCTTTTGAACCCAGGAAGCCTCATTACATATACTCTACCTTATTTATGTGACGGACCCCCCCCCCCCCCCTCCCCTGTTTACCTAAATGAGTAAGTGGGCTGGCACGGAAATGCCAGCCCTTAGAGAAAATGGTTGTCCTAACCTAACCCTAAACCTAACCCCTAGGGGGGGGTTTAGGGCATGGGGTTAGGGCAAGCCTAGGGTTAGGTCAACCCTAGGGGTGTCCCTAACCCTTTTTGACAAGCTATATTTAACGAAAAACCTATCTTTTGTAACGTCAAACTGGGGGAGAGTTTTCTAGAGGGTTCGAGGTACCTAGTGACAGCCGGCCGGACTACCCCTAAACACCTAAGTGCACTAAGCAGGGCTGTTTCTCACTACAACTAGGTTCGCCACACAACTCGGTAGGTAACAACAGTCAAACCCCAAAGTAAAGGGTCGTGTCATAGTAAAAACTATGACACACTCCTCGCCTTTGGAAATGTCAACGTCCTTGTTGATGTCTAACTCCAAGACTAGACTAGGTTAGGAAAAAACTAACACTAATCACTCTATGCGAAGTCAGCAAAAAGTTCACAAGTTTTATTACTCCCCTTGCATTACGCGAAGCCAAGTACTTCAGAACCGTCGTTCACTGAGCAACAACTCAGCTGTCGGAGGCACCACCTACGACAAGAAGTCACTTGGAGACCTTTTACACGTTTGCAAAGTCTGTCACCTGACACAGACAACAAGTTAGTTAATTTTTTTAAGTTAACTAGAATTTATATTGGAGGCCTCTAGTTAAGGTTGTCTGTCGGCCCCTAGGTTAATAAGAAATAAGTTCACTTTATCTCTCATCATCATTACTAACAGTTTGAGACCTTGCCTCAAACTTCTTCACTATCTCCATCGCGTTCTGTAGATTATCCAATGGTTCCCATGTTGACTCGCATGCCGGGTAACCCTTCCACTTAACAAGATATTCTCGTTTACGTTTTCGCGTCCCTCGGTTTAATATCCTTTGCATCCAAATCGACTCAACTTCGAACTCCTTCGTATCGCCACCAGCTCAGGAAGCGGACGTAAGTTTTCATATCTCTGCGGATGTTTCTCATCCTTGTGGAATGGCTCGAGTAAATTGACATGAAACACATTGTGTATTGTTCCCAACTCCGGAGGAAGATCTAACTCATAAGCCACTTTCCCTACTTGCTTCACCACCTTGTATGGACCTATGTAGTGCGATAGAAACTTCCTCGAAAGAGTCGTTGGAACCTTCAGGTTTTTGGTACTCAACAATACCATATCCCCAACCTGATACTCTACATCCCGCCGATGCTTATCGTACTGCTGACGATACCTTTCCTGTGCAGCCATCGCTTGACGAGCAGCTTCCCATGTTCGATACAATTGTCCCGTGAACTCTGCTACAGATGGAACTCGATTGCTATCGTCTTTCGGTAACACCATACTCTGAGGAATACCACCCTTATTCCCAGTTAACACTTCCATCGGGCTACATCCGATTGCAGTGTGCATCGAGTTATTGTAACATATCTCAGCCATATCTAAGTGTTCAGCCCAATCAAGTTGATCACCTTGAACATAGCATCTGAGATAGTCCTCGACTTGTCGGTTCACCCTCTCCGTTTGACCATCAGTTTGCGGATGGTAGGCTGTACTGAACTTGAGCATTGTACCAAACTGCTTAAACAATGTTCCCCAAAACTTCCCCGTAAACCGAGGATCTTGATCTGAAATCATGGTTTCCGGTAGTCCGCGCACTCTTATGACTTCGTGGAAGAACAACTTCGCTGCTTGAATTGCATTCACTGTCTCTACAGTTGGAATGAAATGAGCAACCTTTGAAAACCGATCGACTACCACCATGAGCGTGTTAAAACCACAAGATTTTGGCAATCCCATGATAAAGTCCAAAGTAACACTTTGAAATGGCCGCTCTGGAATCGGTATACACTGCAACTTCCCAGCTCGTTTTTGCGATCGGCTCTTTACTTGTTGACATGTGGGGCATGTCTTGACATACTTGGCAACATCATCTATCATACCCGGCCAATAGAATCCCTGTTTCAACAAAGCCAACGTCTTATGCCTTCCACCATGTCCTGCCAAAGGAACGTCGTGATGCTCTCTTAACAGCCTCTCCCTCCATGTCCCTTCTGGAACATAGAGTCTCTTTTCTTTATAATAAAGAACTCCATCTCGTACTAAAATGCGCCTGTTTGAGTGCATCCATTCGACTTTCTATTCCTGCTGGAATATTACCATCTCTTCGTAACTGATGAACTTGTTTCCTCTTTGCCACCAGGCTCAAAGCCTCCTTAGCAAACTTGTCCTGAGGATACGCCGTCACAAATTCATCCACCAAAGTTGACATGGGTGCTGACATAATCCGAAGATGACCCTTTCCTACTGCATCAGCTACCACATTGTCCTTTCCCGCTTTATGTTTGATTTCAGGCTGAAATCGTGCCAACTTCTGCTGCCATCTAGCATACTTCCGATAGCTTCGGCTGCGTTTCAAAATACCTTAGAGTTACACTATCTGTCCAAACCACAGTGCCATGACTTGGAAGATAATGACGCCAATACTCCAAGGAAGCAACAATAGCATACATCTCCTTTTCGTGAGTAGGCCATCGAGTTTGCGCGGCATCTAACTTCTTCGAGAAAAAACTGGATGTCCTTTCTGTTGCAATACACCACCAATTGCAAAGTCGGAAGCGTCACATTCTACTTCAAAGGGATCTTCAAAGATGGGCAACTGCAAAACTGGCTCAGAAGAGATAGCCTCTTTGAGTTTGACGAACGCACGTTGGCACTCTGGAGTCCAATGCCATGGAATGTTTTTCGTAAGATCTGTCAATGGGGCCGCTATTTCCGAGTAACCCTTTATGAATCTTCGGTAATACCCTGTCAGACCAAGAAATGATCTAACTTCATGCACGTCTTTTAAAGTCATCCACTCGTAATAGCTTGAATTTTCTTTGGGTCCATGGCAACCTCCCCACCTGAGATCAAGTGTCCCAAGAAATCTATCTTGGTTTGACCAAATGCGCACTTGCTTTCTTTAGCATACAACTGGTTCTCTCTCAACCTCTGAAACACTTTTTCTAAGTGTTCCACATGTTCCTCAATTGTCGAACTGAAAATCAGAATGTCATCAATATACACCACTACGAACTCGTCTAATAGTCTCTAAACACATCATCCATCATTGTGCAAAAAGTTGCTGGAGCATTGCACAACCCGAATGGTAAGACTAGAAACTCAAATGATCCATAACGCGTTCGAAAAGCGGTCTTCTCAATGTCATTCTCTGCTACCCGAATTTGATGGTACCCGATCTCAAGTCTATTCTTGAAAAATACTTTGCTTTTGATAGCCTATCAAATAAGTCGTCCCACTCGTGGAAGAGGATACTTATTTTTGATAGTTATCGCGTTTATGCTCGATACTCCACACACATTCGCATCGTACCATCCTTTTTTATATAAACAAGATAGGTGCACCATACGGTGATCGACTAGGTCGAATGTGTCCTCGACCAATCAATTCTGTCAGCTGTCTCTTTAGTTCTACTAATTCTTGAGGATTCAACCGATATGGGGCTCTTACGGTGGAGATGAACCTGGCACAATCTCTATCCTGTGATCCACAGCTCGACGTGGAGGTAACTCGAGCGGCAAGTCTTCTGGCAACACATCCTTAAACATGTTCAAGACTTCCAAAATAGGTTCAGGAACAGATTCTTGACCATCTTCTATTTTGACTTCACCAGTATCCAAAACCATTGCAAGAAACACACGTTCCCGATGTCTAGCTGCCTTATGCAACTGAGTTAAGATAAAGAACATAGGATTCCAATCCTTATCAGTTAGCGTTTCCATTTTGAGCGTGGTCTTTCTAATGTCTCTTTATCTGCTGCAAGCGTGATTCGATTATCCGGAACCCCTCATTTCGATTACATGTTTATGGAACCATTCCATACCCAAAACAAAATCAAACCCCGTCATATTCAAGACAATTAAGTTTAGCTTAGCCTTCCAATATTTGATTTGGACAGGAACTGCCCTTGCTATATTATTAGTATTTTGAGAACCTTTGCCAAAATTGATCTTTATTTCACACATCTTTATTACATCCAAATTCACGTGAGGTGAGTGCTACCTTCGCTTAGAGTTTCTCGCGATATCTAAGGATAGTCGGTCAGACTACCCCTAAACACCTAAGTGCACTAAGTGGGTCTGTTTCTCACTACATCTAGGGCTTCTCAACATAGTACAATAAGTAACAACAGTCAACGTCCAAAGTAAAGGGTCGAGTCATAGTAAAAACTATGACATATTAATCATATGTTAATCTAACTTTCGTTGTACCATAAGTCCAGCATCATAACTTCTTAAATTACACTTTTACAAACATGCACTATAATGAGTACTCATTTTGCACTTTCTATAAAAATGTAGTGTTCATTCGTTATGTTTGAATATGCCCCTTTTTCTAAAGTTAAAGATATACATTTGAACCAAAGTCTTTCCCGTTTTAAATACCATTATCAAAAGCATTATTGAATCTTGACCTAAGCCAAAACTTAATGAATAATGTTTGTTTTTAAGCCAAAACTTAATGAACATTGTTCATTCTCAAATCATGTGTTATCCCAATTTTATACACCTTAAAGAAAAAGAATAAATTTTCAATAATGTATAAGCTTAGCATGTCACATTATTTACTTTACAAGACTTAATTTATAAACTAGAACAAACTAACTCGTCATGTCTTATGGAAGTGTATAATAAACTAACTTGCACAAATCTAAGGTAAAGTAACTTAAATAACTATAATGTAAAGTAACTTGGCAACCATAAGGTAATGTAACTTAGCACATAGATGTTACATGGATGTTGCATTTTGAGTGTTACCTTCAATACTAAAGTCAAAATTCACACCCATTTACATAATAATATTTTATTACATTAGGTATTTCAAAACTCACACCCACTTTCATAACAATACTTTTTTCATTATAAATTATTATTATTGTCCTTACTATTGGTTTCTATGCATGCACATACATAATAATTATCAAAATATTACAAATTTTAATTTTTTAGATATGTTATACAATAATTCCTATGATAACTTGTAACTTCGGTGGACTCATAAATTTATAAGTTATCAAGAGATTAAAAGTTATTATAAGGGATGAATAATTTCATGTTTCTCCATGATGATCACATGTTTAATTAATTTTTGGAGTTACTAGACAGGTTGTGAAGGAGTCTTTTTTTTCATAATAATATATCTTCCTTCTACATTCACAAGATAGCTTTACCAATACATAAATATTAAAGTTTCTTAAGCACATAGGCCTACATCCACACATGAACCAAGAATATCTAATTGCATGAACCCAAGACAAATTCAGCCTACTCTATGGCATTTCACATGTTGCCATCAGTAACATCCATTCTCTTTCTTTTCTTTTATTCACTTTGATAACACTTAATTTTATCTCCTCAATATAACTTATAAGTTAGAAGCTACTTACATTGAATAAACATGATAGACACCAAAATCTATAAGTTATCGGATGATATAAGTTATGGAGAGATAAGGTATAATTATACTTGTGACTCACGACAATATCTTAATAAGTATATTCTTGGTTAATAAGTAATTCTTGATTAATACATTTAGTAAATATTCATTATCTGACATTTAATTTAATATAGGTACAAAGATTGACCTTGTTATGTTTTATGTTATCAAAATGAGTGCTAATGATGATTTTTCAATAGAAATTATGAAAGTAAAAGGCAATGCAATCCTTACACAAATACCACAAAAGTACGTAAAGCATTAAAGAAAAGTGTTACTAAAAAGCTTTTCATTAAATAGTTTAACACTAGGACAATAAACTAAAAAGAAAGACTACCAATGGACACTAATATGAAGAAAACAGTATTAATTTGAGAGGATACTAAAAGCATATAATTACATGTCAACAACAAGGTTTTCGCAGATATTAAACAAGAAAGAAAAAAGAAAAGGCAATGAAAAACTACACACATAAAGATTGCATTAATTAAAAATTTGAGAAACCACTGGAACACATAAACACAAAAAGATTATATAAACATGTTAAAGACAATTTAAACTTTTTTGACTTGTTTCACAATAAATTAAGCCATTAAGACATGCATAACCAAATCATTACTATATAGTATATATACTATATCTAATAGATTATACCTATACTCATATGAGACTTATGTAGAAAAGTGAAAAGACTCATATATATTCCTTTACAAATGGCATAGCAAGCATAAACTAGGGGAGGGTTGTGAGAAGCGTAGCAGAAATAGTTACATATGAATAAGTAAAATAACTGAATATGGATAATTAATTATAACATTATTATATAAAGATAAAAATAATAGTCGTGATTCAACACTTCTATAAAAAATAATGACATATGAATGTTTCAACACTATCCTTATCTTTTTAATTATAAACTTTAAGAACTAATTAGTATTACAAGGTAGACTCATACCTTAGTGAAATAATTATATCAAGTATCACAGTGTTTAGAAATGACAAGTGTAGTTATATTATATCTACATATGAATCGCTTTCTCTAATGATGACCCTTCCCTCATTTATGTTTTCTATGCCATTTGTGAGAGGAATGCATGTGAGTATTTTCACTTTTCTACGTAAGTCCCATACATGTATAAGTACAAAGTATTGCATATAGTATATACTATATAATTGAATTAAACACTTGGTCATGTAGGTCTTAATAACTCAATTTATTATGAAACAAGTAAAACAATTAATAAATTATTTTTAACATAATGATATAGTCTTTTTGTGTTTATTTGTCAAAGTGTGTTTATCCATTCTCAATTTTTTAATTGAGGCTGTCTTCTCTTGTGTAGTCTCTAATTGCCTCTTCCTTTTTTTTTTTTCCGTGTCTCATTACTAATGTAGAAATAATATTTTAAAACATTTATATATCCTCTCAAATTACTATGTTGTTTTCTTCATACTACTTTTGAAAGTAATTTTTCTTTAGTTTTATTTCAATATCGTACCATTTGATATGAAACATCCTTTGTGTTTTTATAAGTATGATAAAGATTCTGAATTTCCGTCAATGTCTTGTGTATTCCTTATTGTATTGTGCAAAAATTGCATTAAGCTTTGCATATTTCTACCAAATGATCTTCCACCTTGGCATGTTTTACATGTATATTGTGATATGCGTGTGTGTGTGTGCGTGTGTGTGAAATATGTATAGAAACCAGTGGTCATGGCCAATAATAATCTTTCATTCGAGCTTTGAAATGTATTTTATAATATCAAAAATTCAATACACAAAACTTTTTTTATAAAATAATATAAAAATTGATAATATTTAACTAGGATATATTTAAAGTAGAGAGTTTAGATACTTATTGTTAAGAATTTATATTTCTGTAAGATGATTTAAACTTTATTCAACTTTAAATTTCCTTTAACAAAAAAATTCATATAATCTAAAATAAAAGAGCTTAGAAAAGGATAATATTTTAAATATATAATCTACAACATTAAATACATACTAAGTTATACCCTAATTAAATTTTATGTGATATATAATGTGTGTATATGTTTACTTATTAACTAATGTGTTAAAATTGCCTTATATGAAAATATAATTACTGTTTTACATGTAAGTGAGAAATTAAGAGTGAGGAGTAGAAACCACTAATAGAATTTCTAAAATTAATAAATTATTAAATTAAAATATAAGATAAAAGGGCTTAGATCTTAATTAAAATATGCTTAGATCTCAAACTTTATTTGAAATGGTAACTAATGTTTAACATAAAAAAGGTATAATATAATGTTTTAATTATATAGTACTTTCTCAATTGTAAATCTTGTTAAATTTTAACAAAGAAATAACAATAATAAAAATTTAGAATATATAATATCTTGTGATACCAATTAATCTATTTTAACGGGGTGACTATTTTGCGCATTGTTCCATACACAAGTTGTGTAGCATGAGCACACGACCGTACCATTTGTGTGTAAATATTCTTTTTAAATCATCTCAACTCCTAGTAATATTGTTCGTTACAAAAAATGCAAAGTTGTAACTAAAATGGGCATGGCTATAGTCCCATTTCCTAATAATTAGCAATTTTAGCTATTTAATTAGCATTTTCTAATATTAAAGGAATATTCTTTAGAATATATGTTTGAAAAGAATATTCTTTAGAATATTCTATTTTGTATTCTACCCTTTAATAAATTATAGCATTCATTGAACAAAAATTAATAACATTATAAAAGTAGAAGGTATTAAATTATATAATATATTGCCTAATATAACAATTAAGGAAGAGCATAAGAGGTACATTATATAAATATTGATGTTGTTATTAAAATATTAATATTTAAATATAACATTATTAATTAAAAATTTGTAGTAGTAATAATATATATATAAAATCCTATAATAATATAGTCAATCTTCCATATCATTTTTTAAATTTATATAGTTAAGTATACAATTTGGTACTATTATTAAAGAGTTTATAATAATTATGAATATTAAATATATGATATTTTATAATTTTGTAATTGCTTTAAGCTTCAGAAAACATACATTCCCTTGCAGTTTTGTTAATCGTGACTTTATCAACGCTTCTTGACATCCACCCATATCGAATGGATTTAACATTTATAAAACATGCTGGGTCTTTTTGATTGGGAGACCATGTTTTCTCTAGGCATCCATTATATCTTTCGCTCTCCTTCTCGTGTCGCCTTTTTTGTGGTTTGAACCATGCAACCTTAACAATACTATTTTTTGTGATTACTTCAGGTGTGTCGATAATTTGACCCATCCAAATAGGCTGATTATATGACGCATCTGGAGTAATGAGAACCATCATTAGTTTTTGAAGATCCTTGGCAATCAAAGTATGCTTTAGGTTTTTGGTTCCTTTGTCCAACAAAGTGTGGGGTTTGCACTTCCACATCACTACTGGCTTCTATGTCGTCTGTGCTCAGTGATGTCATTTCAATCTCCTCTCGCCACCTTGTTTTAGGCCAGAAAGGGTGTTGCAATTCTGTACTTGTGACAGTAGGCCCTTCCAACTCTCGAACAACAGTCTCCCAATAGTCGACCACATGCTTATATAGTTCTGAGTAACCAGTTGCCTTATCAGAATTCTTTGGCATCGATTTTTGAACCCATGCCACATATTTTTTGATGCCATCAATAATAACCTCTTGTTCCTTGAGCTGGGCACTCAATGGAATAGGGTCTGGTTGTCCTTCTGGGAGAAGTGGCTTTCCATCCTCTCCACTTTTGAAGAGCATTAAGCCCTCTTTCGGTAACCACTCCTGCTCTGATGGCCGTAACTTGTACTGCATAATAGGTATACCATCTCGTATGGAGAAAAAGAATTGTAGCGGCACAAGGTGACCAACTAAAGAATCACTCCCTTCTTTTATATACTCCTTGAGAAATTTTTTGAAGTCTGGCACCTCAGTCACAAGCAAAGCACAACTTTTTTTGGAGATGCAATTTTCAAAAAGATTCATCATATGCGGTAAGGTAAGTGCACTTGTCCTTTTTGTAGAGTTGGAGACCTTGCTGAAGAACGCATCAATATCTTCATGAGTGTGACCAACCATAAGGAAACTGAGCGTGATTGTTTCAAACACACCTTTGGCAACAAGCATTGACAAGTATGCTAGCACATATCTAGAAAATAAAAGTAAGTATGAGCTTGAGAAACCCTTAAGTAAAATGATTTACCTATTTTTGTTCTCGCCTGCACAATTATCCATCTGTAAAAGCAAATGACGAGGAAGCTTATTTGATGTTGAGGACACATGTACACTATTTGAGCTAGATCCCTCCACTGAACCAGAACTCTCAACAGGGCCATCTGTTTTTTGTGCAGGCTGTTGACAATGCCTCTCATATTCCCAAGTAGCCTCAAGTGCAGATGTTTCATGAGAGCATTATGTAAAGGTTGAAGGTGTTGTTTCTTCACTTTGAGATCACTGATAGGACTTGTCTGTGAGTGGGCTTCAAGGTTTCTGAAACACATGGCTAACGACCCAATAGTGAAATTGGAGTCGCTAGACCAATGTGGAAGTGAAAAGTGTCCATATGACTCACAACCGTGTCCATGTGTTAGCACACCTGTCAATGAAATCGGAAGTTTCATGACATTTCCAAGGCACTTTGGTGTTGCAAAGAGCTTTGGAATGCTGGTCTTTGAATGATCCATCTTGTCATGGATCAAGCACAGGTACTCTGATGGGCGTGACACAGAAAGCATGCGGTGTGCATAGTACTGAGACCGGCAAGTTTGTTGTGCAATCATGTGGGCCTCCATCTTCTTTGAATGGTAGTGATCTCCACCAAGGTTTTTGCACAAGCCTCTGCAGCCTTCAATGATGTACAAGTGTCACACTTGAAAAGCTAGAGTGTTTTGCAATCTCCACATCCTTAAAATGAGTATTCCATATGTTGTTGAAGGTACCAGTGCAGATTGCTTGGAGCCCCATCAAACTGAGGCACTTGTTCACATGTTCACACAGCTTCAATTGAGTGTAGATTGAAGGCAAAACCTTGAGATTTTCCCTGACCCCTGCATTTGTGGTTCGGCATTTGTGAGGCATCCTGTCTGCATTTGCTTCCACAAAAGCCTTGAGTATCTCTATGGCTGCCATGATGTGAGAGCGGGTTTTGACCAAGCGAGTGTTCCCATGAACTGAGGTTCGCGCTCCATCTAGCCACTCATCCCTCCGACGGTAGAACGTGGTCTTTGGGATCCCGTATATACTGTACCAAGCTTTGAAGCAGATGGCCACCTTATTAAATACCATGGATGTACTCTGATAACCTGTGTCCGAGGCCATTCCATCAATACACCCAGTTAGTGCAGCATATACAAACTCATGCCTTTGCTTTTGGGTGAGCATACGAAAGACATGTCTACATTGGGTAATTTCATTCCGGTCTGCCATCTGACAACACTTCTTCTTGCAACAGTCAATCGTGGAAATGCTCGTAACACTTTCGGAAGATGTAGGATCCATCTTTACCCTCTTGCTGAAACTTGCAGGGGAAGATCTACAACCCATGAATCGCCTTTTTCTTACAATAGGACCAATGCAAGGAACCTCTTCAAATATGAGTTGTTCTTCCGGGTTGTTATTATTGAAATCCAACCCAGAATATGTTGAACCATCTTGCCGTCTTAATTCAGATGTTCGCCACCTCACGAGGGATCCAGGATACAATGTGCCATTAGGTGAAACCTCTGTCACAACTACACCCACGAAGTCGGACCCTAGTTTCTCTTCTGACACTGCTTCCATTGGATTTATAGCTGTGATGATGCCTCTTCCGACTTCAATCTCACGAAGAAAGAGAATCACCTCATCCATCACAGCAGGCAAGCCATCATCTGGTAAACTCGTGCTACTATTTGTTTGTGACTCTGCATATTCTGTGTCAGCCTTGACTTCATCCAAATTCCACAATACAGGAGAACCCTCCTCAAATTCCATTCCCAGAACCTCAACATGCTTGTAAATGGTGTTCACCCATACGTACACACAAGATCCTTGGGCAATATTGTGACATGATGCATTATTATCTCGAACTTCCACAGTTCCAGTGCCAACTATCTCGTTGTTCCGAAGAAGACATACTTTATCTCCAGTATTAAACATATTGTCCTGCACATAAATAATTGTATTATTTATGATATCTGTTTAAATGAAATCTGAATTACGGTTACTTAATAATATGCATATGCAATAATACATAATTATGTTTAGAGATAATATCTCATGTTTGATTAATACAACTGATGGGCGGGATTAATCCCGCCCACGAATCCCTCCGACGAGGAACGGTCGGCGGGATTAATCGCCGCCGACTCAACCCCTTCGGAGAGAGTCGGCGGGATTAATCCCGCCTTGGACTCCCTCGACAGGAAGAGCGGCGGGATTAATCCCGCCGCTCTTCCTCGGGGGAGTCCAAGGCGGGATTAATCCCGCCCACAATTCTTACGACGGGGAATGGGTGGCGGGATTAAACCCGCACATAACTCTCTCCAAAACTATGATTTCAAAGAGATCTCGGGATAAATCCTGTCCCCAAATCCTTAAAACAGGGATGTGGTGGCGAGATTAATCCCGCCACCCCTTCCCTGCCTCCTAAAATGGTTGGCGGGATTAATCCCGCCGACAACTCTTTCTAATAAATTCTGGTAACTCTTCATCAGTTGAGAAGGTTATCGGCGGGATTAATCCCGCCACTCTTTTTCAGTGGCGGAGAAGCATTGCCCGAGAGATGGTGGCGGGATTAATCCCGCCACCTCTTCGAAGAGGCGAAAAAGAAATGGCCGGATTAATCCCGCCGCCCCGGTTAACCTAGAATATTAAGTTAAAAGGATATTTAAACGGGATAAATCCCTAACGGAATATATTATAATCCTAATGCATTCCTAAACCCCTAAATTGTAATTTTAAGAGAGAATGTAAGAGAGTGAATCTTTATAAGTATTTTTAAATTTGTTTATAATACTTACTTGTAAACAGCACTGAAGGCGCCGTGCTTTCCTATAAAGAATAGCACCCAATTTAATCTCGCTCCTGAGATGATCACTATGAAGAAAAAAGAAGATCTAAAGAGTGAAAAATACAGAAATGAAGAAACCCTTGCCGGAGAAAGAACCAGATCTGAATTTGAGTGGGAAATTAAATGCATTTTCAAATTTACATGTCAGACCGACAATACATATGTCAGAAATTCAAATTTTTTAAAAAGAACAGAAAATAAAATTTAAGATGAGTTGACACAAATCCCGACACTCTGACATATATACTCTCCAGTTCCAATGAGTATTTTAAAATTGCATTTAATGTTATTCAAGTGATTCAAGCTGTTTAATATTACGAAATTTTAGACTATATTCTACATTCTTAGTATTCAAGTATATTTATATTATATATATATATAAATATATACTTATACAATAAATAAATTGATATATTATTATGTATCATTTAAAATATATTCATAGTCTGTTTATTATTATTATTTTCTTAATTACTCGAGTATTTAGTTTTCATTTCCTAGTATCAATGGGATATTCTTTATATTTTATTAATATTTGAAGAATATTCTAATATTAAACCTGATTATCATAATTAAATTAGTCTTGTTCTTAATTATTGCAGTAATTATTCTACATTTGTATATATTAATGGGATTTTCTCAATTAATTTGTTATTATTTCAAGAATATTCATGTGTTAAACCTTATTATCAATATTAAATTAATATATATTATTAAAACTATATATGACTATTATTAGATAAAATGATGTATTATTATGTATAATTTAAAATGTTCATAGTGTGTATATTAATATCATTTCCTTAATT
This sequence comes from Selaginella tamariscina, assembly GCA_003024785.1. Classification (NCBI taxonomy): domain Eukaryota; kingdom Viridiplantae; phylum Streptophyta; class Lycopodiopsida; order Selaginellales; family Selaginellaceae; genus Selaginella; species Selaginella tamariscina. Next base: position 184,801 of record PUQB01000437.1, read on the forward strand.
ACTTTGTAATAATTAATCTTCTTTATATTAATGGGATATTCTTTATTATTTCTTATTATTCCAAGAATATTCCAATATTAAACATGATTATGATAATTAATTTAGTTAATTATTTGAGTACTTAATTTACATTTGTATATATTAATGGGATTTTCTCAATTAATTTCTTAATTTCAAGAATATTTCAATGTTAAACCTTTTATCAATATTAAATTAATATATATTATTAAAACTATATATGGCTATATATTAGATAAAATCATATATTATTATGTATAATTTAAAATATGTTCATAGTGTGTTTATTAATATTATTTTCTTAATTATTCGATGTTTGTTTTGCACACATATATAAACACAATCATAAATTTACACACGCATTACAAGAACTTACAAAAACACATATGCACACACATGCACAACCCTAAACCAAACTGAAGAAATATGTTGCTTCTTTATTGAAAACATCATGTTCAACGCATGTATGATATATGTACTCAATCTGTGTGTATGTAACACATTGAATTTACATGTGTAATATTTATATTAAGCTTGTTGGAGCAAACCCTAAACCCTAAACCCTGTTGTATCATCACATGCATGTCATCCTAAACCCTAAACCTAAACCCTAATATGTAACACAATGAATTTACTCATGTAATATGTATGTATGTCTGTGTGTATACACGTGTATATGTATATATGTGTATGTCTTCTCTCATACATACACACCATGCATGATCCATGTTAATATGTACTGTCTCTCTTCTCTCAAACATACACACCATGCATGATCTATAATATGTACTCGGTCTCTATAATATTATGTACTAATATGTATGTATGTCTGTGTGTATAATACACACCATGCATGATCCATAATATGTACTGTCTCTCTTCTCTCATATACTATGTATGTATATCTGTGTAAATGTGTAAGTATATATGTGTACTAATATATGCAATGTGTACAAAAATAATTTTTCAACACTCTCTCTTCTCTCATACATACACACCATGCATGATCCATCCTAAATCCAAAACCCTAAACCCTAAACCCTAAACCCATGTAATATGTATGTATGTCTGTGTGTATACACGTGTGTATGTATATATTATGTGTATTAATATATGCAATGTGTATGTATTGATACACATGAAACTTTAACACTCTCATGGACACACACATGTTAAATCCCTGCATGATTTATTTTTTGGGTGTATGTGATACACCCACGCACACGCACGCGCTAATAATATAATGAAAGAATATTCGTTTAGGGCGATCTATATTTTATTCTTTTAAGGGTTTAAGTATATTCTCAGAAGGAATATTCTATTAGGGTTAATATATATATTTAATTCCTTTAGGGTTTAGGTATATTTAGGGTTTCAAGAGGCGGCGGCTGTGAAATCGGCGGCGGCGGCTGTGCACACAGGTGAGATCTGTGTGGTGTGTGTGTGTGTATGTATGTATGTATATATGTATAGGAGTGTGCGTATAATTTTATGTGTACCAGTATCTATAAATTTGTTTTTATTGATCTATCTCTCCACACACACGCACACTGCTTTATATATATATATATATATATTATATAATCAATGCATATTAACAAATAGTATACAACACTAGTTTATATATATGCTTTATATTCATATGGGTTATATATCTATTACACACATATATATATGTGTATGTTTATCTGTATATTTATTTATTAGTTTTATCTCTCGCACACACACGCACACTCCTGTGTATATATATGTGTGTGTGTGTGTTTGTTTATCTGTATGATTTTATTTGTTTCGCTCACACACGCATACACACAATATACATATACACATATATATATACCTATATACATATACATACATATATTATGTGTACCAGTATCTATATAATTTTTTTATTGATCTATCTCTCCCACACACACGCACACGCTTTACATATATATTATATATATAATCAATGCATATTAACAAATAGTATACAACACTAGTTTATATATATGCTTATATATTCACAGACTCTCTCTCTTTCTCTATGGGTTATATATCTATATACACACATATATATGTGTGTGTTTTATCTGTATAATTTTATTTATTTATTAGTTTTATTTTTCGCACACACACGCACACTCCTGTGTATATATATGTGTGTGTGTGTGTTTGTTTATCTGTATGATTTATTTGTTTCGCTCACACGCATACACACGATATACATATACACACATATATATACCTATGTACACACATATATTGTACCAGTACTGTATAATTTTATTTATTTATCTATCTCTTGCACACACTGTACACTCCTATACATACATACTACATACAACACACACACACACACACACACACACACAATATATATATATATATATATACACACATATATATATGTGTGTGTTTTTATCTGTATAATTTTTTATTTATTAATTTTTCTCTCGCACACACACTAAGCCCTTGAGTGGCGGATTAATCCCGCCGCTCACCCATGCCCTGCGCGAATGCGGCGGGATTTATCTCGCCGGCAATGGCCTGTGTGAAGGCCCTAATGGGCGGGATTAATCCCGCCGGATTCCGCGCAGGGCATTTACAGGGGATGGGCGGCGGGATTAATCCCGCCGCTCATGAGGCTAACCGAAGAGCCTGCATAAAGATCCTGCACAGAAGGCTAACCGAAGAGCCTCATGACATGTCCTGCGCGTAAGGCGGCGGGATTAATCCCGCCGCCCAGGAATTCACGCAGGACATGAACGGCGGGATTAATCCGCCCCACGCTCATGCCCTTCGCGGAGGGCGGCGGATTAATCCCGCCGCTCAGGCACTTCCGCAGGATATAAGCGGCGGGATTAATCCCGCCCCCACCCATCCCTGTTCAAAATGCCGCAGCCAATATATATGTGTGAGCGCATGATTTACGAGAGGGCGGCGGGATTATCTCTCCGAACCTTCATTGCCCGGTGGCGGATTAATCCCGCCACCCTTTTCCTCCATTGGTATGTTGAATCAATCCCGACTAACTCTGTCTGAGACGGAGAAGGTTTACAAAATACCAATGGAGGGAACTGAGAAGGGTGGGGATTAATTTCACCATCCCTTACATGGTGGGCGGGATTAATCCCGCCGCGTACGCATGCCCTGCGCGGAATCGGGCGGGATTTATCCCGCCGCCATTGGCCTGCCTGAAGGGCCTAGGCGGCGGGATTAATCCCGCAAGATTTCGCACAGGGCATTGGCGTTCGGCGGGATTAATCCCGCCGACTAAGGCCCGAGTGAAGGGCCTGGGAGGCGGGATTAATCCGCCGCGACGCATCCCGCGGAATCGGGCGGGATTTATCCCGCCGCCATTGGCCTGCTGAAGTGCCTAGGCGGCGGGATTAATCCCGCCCGATTCCGCGCAGGGAATTGGCGTCCGGCGGGATTAATCCCCCGCATAGGGACGAGTGAAGGCCCTTTCCTGTTGGAGGAATGAATCTCGCCACCCTTCCTTTTCCTCCATTGGTGAGTGGACCAATCCCAAACGTTTCTGTCTGAGACGTAGAAGGTTTACAACATACCAATGGAGAGAACTGGGAAGGGTGGGAAATTCATTTAACCATCCTTACATGGTGGGCGAGATTAATCCCGCCTCCTTTCTGGAGTCACTGAAGGGGTGTGAGAAATAAATCCTGCCCAGTTCTCTCTGAGACCGAGAAGGGTGGCAAGATTAATTCCGCACTCCCGTTCAAGGCCTCCAGAAAGGTGGCGAGATTAATCCCGCCCACTCTTTCAGGAGGCATTGAAGGGGTGGCGAGATTAATCCCGCCGCACCTTCCATGTGAATATATATGTGTATTAGTATATATAAGTTGCATATCTCATTTTATTTACTTTTATCATCTTATCATAATATTTCGAGTAAAAGCTAGGAATCTATGTAAAACTGTCCAGAGCTCACATTTGTGGTGGTTCTAAAACGAAATGTTATCTTTCTTTTGCACTAACACAAATGTGAGCTTCGGACAGTTAATTACGTCTACTTCTCTCTGTGTATTATTTTTGTATATTCGGGTTTATACAAGTGTGTGTGCGTTTTTATATAATTTTATTATAGTGTATTATTTTAGAGAAGGACGATTTGATCAAACAAGGAGATCGAGTCATTAGTATGGAGTCGTCGTCAAATTCTGGGTAAGAATTAAAATAAAATCTGTTATACTCGGATACTTGAACTAATCATTTTTGTATTCAGATGTGGAATTGAGGTGACATTAAAGACAAGAGCAGGAGAAGAGATGGGCAGGGGGATTCTGGAATCAACTTGGCCATATTTTAAGATAAATGGGAAGCGCATTGGAGCAACCATGGTTGCTGTCAAATTAACCTCTGTCACATCTCATGGACAAGCAAAACAATGGAAAGTAGATTCGCTAGTCAAGCACCCGAAAGCAGGCTGCGAACCCAGATTGGACGATGCTCGACAGATATGCCTTGTTCCATCCACGTTCTCGGATCCAGAGGTCGTCAGTTACAACATTAATCTCGGGTGGTTTTGTCGACTTGTGGATAATGACGTTCACGTGTTCACTAATGATGTTGACCTTGGAGTTCTTCTTCAACTCAACGAAAGCCCATCTATGGAGGGGATCCATCTGGATGTCTACTTCGAAGATCTTCAGACTCATCGAGTAGGTGTATTGTCAGGAGATATTGCTTCACAATACAGAAAATCAGCAAGTGGAGCAATCTTCCCTCTTCACATTGAAGAAGAACACAGCGACATCATAAGGAGATTGAGAGGTGGCTCGGTCTCAGGTTCTCTACAGATCACGTTCAATTTGCTTAGGAAGTTTCGGGAGCTGGAAGAGTGTGCCGAGAACACTAGAACAGCTGCAGTCGGGGATCACACATGTTGATTCGGATCGCAAAAGAAAATCATCAATCGTTTTGTCAGCTGCACCTGTGGCATCTCATGCTGCAATAAGTCACAAGGAAATGATGTTGGATGATAAGATTTATCCTTGTAGGGTTAAATATTGCAGCGTCAACCCAAACTTCAATTACAGGCCACTCAACCAGGAACGTGTAGCTGAGCTCATGGAGAAGATGAAGGACGACAATTCTTATACCGTTCCACATAATGCTGTTTTGTGTCCATACTATGAAAAAGGAAGGGCGCTGACAAAGTCTGGATCACAACACCAGAACAACTCATGAAGATTCAGACGGAGAATAAAATCTATCAAGTACTACATCATTAGTGGCCAGCACACAATAACGGCAGCCCAACGACTTCTCGATGAACACAACAAAGGAACGATGGCAACAAAACTTTCCGAGCATACCCGTGAGAAGCTGACAAAAAGATCGGCGTTTTTAGCTAAGCCGAATCTCACAATCGAGCAGTACCATAAGTTATCGGCGGAATGGGACGCTGCCGACACCAACCACTACAACAGCAAAATATGGGAGAAGTTTAAACACACGCGAGCCGTGTGGGAATCTCTTCAGCGACCACAAAGAGCTACCGCAGGGAATACACAATCTGCGGAATACCGGGTAAGCAAATTGTTTGGGCGGGATTTATCTCGCCGGTATATTAATCTGTCTTTTTCCTCAGAGAGTTGAAGAAATTGCAGCAGTTGATTTTGCCCAGGTGGGCGGGAAGGAAACATCCTTTCTGATGATGTTGATTTCTTGCCCCGAAGATAGGATCTTTGCCAAATGGTTGGGGATTATGGAATCCTTTTCAAAAGGAACACTGAAGAAGAAGCAGACAAGTGAAGGGGAGCCCTCAGAAAAGTCTGCAAAGAAACCCAGTAAGACGCCGAAGGCTAAGTCTGTTCAATCTACAAAGGATGTAGACAACGATTTCAAGCTCACATGGTTGAAGCCTTTAAATGGAACAACGATGGAGGAGATGGAAGTCTTGGCTGATTTGGTGATCGATGGCAAACTACAAATTAATAACAGCAGCCCAACCTCTCCTTTTCATCTCAAGGCAATGGAGTTGAAGACGGTCAGGCATTTCAAGGAGTGGTTGGGAATACACTGCCACAAACTGGGTTGGACCTCGACTTCAACATATGAAGAGGTCAGCAAATATTTGCATGTGACGAACGATGATATGCTTGTCGAATGGGTGAACCAATCGGAAGATCTAGGCAAGAATCTATTGCACGCCAACGCCAAAAAGGAGAACATTGGGATGACGCCTTCTCTTATGGCAGTCCTTCAGCAGCGGAGAACCGAATTGAACCTTATAAAGGAGGATGCTACGAATCACGACAAGCCCTACAGATGTTTGTTGTTAGATTCGGAGACTTTATGGGGTAACATCACTGCTTGTAGGAAACCGTTTCAATTGTTCGTGATGGATCGGCGGGTGTCAAAAAATCTTTCGACAGATAGGGCACTAGAGGATCTGGTGGAGAAACTTAGCCGTGCAAGCATATACATAGAAGGTATTTATTATTGAATTCATGCTTGCGCTCTTCACTGATACCTACTTTTTCAGGTATTTATTTCTTGATTCTTGCTCATGTCACCGATACTTTTGCCTTCGCCTTCGCCAAGAAGAATAGACATCGTTGGACAGGATTTTATATGAACGATGCTAATCCCAAGTGCATTGATACGTTGTTCACTTGGTTGTTAGGAATGCGCCAAACAATTTCAAGCTTCCAAATGACTGGCCAGGCATCTGTTTGCACTCCAACGGCCCTGAACCTCCATCCGATACACCGATAGGTATGAGTGACGTATTCGGCAATGTACGTTATCCAAACATTACAAGTCAAGCGGCACGGAGCATCGTCAACTTGATCAGGGGTCCTCACAGTGATGCGTGGGTTTTTGACTACTGCACTAGGGGGTCCGTCTTGAAGGAGTGTTACCTTCGGCATACATGTGTGTTTGCCGTTGAAAGGATAAGACCATGGTTGAGGACCTGAACAAGTGGATAGATTGGGTCTCAACTGAGTACCCCAACGAATCCATAAAGGCGTATTTGAGAAAGTTCCCTCCAGATAAGTGCGATAGCTCTGAAGGTGAATCTGGTTCAATCTCGGAGTCTGAGAACGAACTTCAATCAGATATTAGACCGGAAGTTATCTCGAGGAGTACAGAACATTCGCACACTCCAGGACCCATGGAAACATCAATAGAAGATGCAGAAGATCTTGAACCATCTCACAAGCGGCTTAGACCTTCTTCGCCTCACTCAGAAGGTAATAGCGAAGAAGAATTGATAATGAATTGTGATGAATAGTTGTAAATGAGTGTAACATAAGGCATTTTTGTATATTTCTTTTATATTTGTACAGAAAATAAATTCTCAAGGATTAATGAAGCTTTTAGTTCAAACATGGGTCACACATTAACAAGGTAAATAATATACCTTGATAATTTTAAGGTCAGCTAATTATCATTTTGCAGATGTAATGAAATAATTGAGAACATGGATTTTCAGCATTGCCATGAGGTAAGAGAGGGGTTTGGCGACAATTTCTTGTGCCACATGTCAGAATGACAGAGTTCATGCAGGAAATGGATAATAATGCAGCTCAAAACATCGTTACCATGGGGGCCACTTCATCATCATTTTTATTGGCTTCAGTTCCGAAATCAATTTCTTCAGCGCATGCAATATCTGAATCTTGTAAGGATGATGTACAATTAAATGATGAAGGGATAGGCAACGAGATAGTGGCAACGGATAAATGTGAAAGGGAGCAAACAAGTGATTTGCAAAGTATTCAAGAGGCAACGCTATCTCATGTTACTCATGGCCATATTGTGTTGTTGGATGTCAATGGTGTTCTGCTTCATCGACAAAGGCCCGAGGATAGAAAAAAGAAATCAAACAAGGAGATTTCATTCCTTGTCATGGTAAATTTCGATATGATATTATTTTTCGTCCAGGGTTGGATCGTCTCTTTCAAAAGCTTAAGGAGATGGGTGCGCTTGTGGGGATTTGGTCATGCATGCAGATTCATAACTTAACACCGCTGTTGATTTACTTAAGAAACATTGTAGTGTTGCAGAAGAGGTGATTCGTAAAGATTGGATTTTTGACCAGCGAATATGTTATAAACCTCTCGAATTTCACAATATAAGAAAGGAAAGCAAGCCATACTTCTTCAAGAATGAAAGAATAATTGGGACTCATGGGGAGATCAGTCGCTTAAGGATAATGAAGAATGCACAGATTAGTAGTAGACGACTCTCCTCAGAAGGCTATGCTCAACCAAAACATTGCTTGTATTCATCCAATCACTTTCGATCCATATTCTGATACCGATATCATGGATGAGCTAGTGAACTACTTGGATACGTGCCTCAGAAAGAAGAATCTCGAAAATTTTTGTGAGCAGTATCCACCGTATCATACATTTCCTGAAGCTTTTCTTTCTCGTGATATTGAATTTTATAAAATGAAGGATAGCAACCGGGCGCTTTATAATATTATTCTTAAGGAACGTCAGTTTTTAGATGAGCCTTTATGCAGACCTTCTCTTATCACATCTTATGTATTAACAAGGATGGCAACTCCCAATTGCATTCGTGAGAGTGTTAAGTGGTGGCAACAACATCAAGATATTGACCAAAATGATTTGATTAATCCGGAGAGTGATGATTTAGACAAAATGAAAAGATTTCTTTGTATGATAGAAAGAAAGTATTTATAAAAAATTAACATGTTGATAAGAAAATGATTTCATTTGTAATTATGTTTGATAGTATTTCTTCATTATTGTAAACTATTTTTAGAATAATATGAATATTCTAAGATATTTTAGGAATATTCCTTACTAAGTAAGGTTATTGAAGGATTAATTAATTAATTAATTAATATTTAAGGCTTAATTACATATTAATTAAATGATTAATTAATAATTAAAACTTAAGTATTAATTAGTAATTTATTTATATTCCCATTTTCACGTATCATGCCCACTTTAGTTACAACGTGCATTAAAATTTCTTTATAGAGCTCGCCAACAATGTCCTATGGCATCAAGGTATAATATGAGATAGGTGAATGAATACATTTTGCATGGTCTGTGCTAATTAATGATATAATAATTTCTGTTCTAAATTAACAACATAGATAGTCAATAGATTTTTGATGCTCCTTATAGAGTTCCATATTCTTTAAAAAAGAAATCTTTGAAAACACAAAACATCAAGTAAATGTCATTGTGAAAATTAATGGGCAAAATGATGTTTACACATTTGTTATAGAAGATACATACCTTAGTTATTTCAAAATATAGAAAATATACTTGTTAATCTACGTACTACCCATTCACTTGCCTTTTTTGGAACATCACCCTTTATCATTGTGTTGCAAATAATTTTCTTCTTCTTATTATGCAAAATTTCTTTCTAGAGTTTCAGCTAAACCTTGTTCATAAGAACCTTTTGTTCTTTCTTCTTTTGTACTTGATTGTCGTCCTCATAGGCACTCTTTTGTTTGTGGGTGACAAATTTCTTTTTTTGTAATTGCTTTTCTTGAATTTATGGTTCTTCATCATGCTTGCCCTCATCATTCACCTTATCGGTCACTTCATCTTTCTCCTTAATTTCCCCACCATTACTCAATGTTGCTTTTGGCTCTTGTAATGGTTCCAGGAGGTTTGCCAAAACTATATTTCTCACACGCGAGTAAAGTAATGAATCTATGTCCACCCCAAAAATATTTCTTCCATTGCATCACCAACAGAAAACATTTTCCCTATTCCCGTGAACAAGTTGAGAATGTAATCTCCCAATTTGGTTAGTGTTGACAAAATCTTGGTGAATAGGGCAGACAATTTTTCAGATCCTCAGCACTTGAAAAAAACCATAATTAAGTATAAAATAGAGATACTTAGTAATACTAGTATTTTCCATCGTTTTGATATTTAATGTTTTCTATTATGGTGTTTGGATATATATAGATTTGAAACAGATTCATGATCCCCTCTTCACATCATCATGAACAAATGGATATCAACACACTACAATGATAAACACCCCATTGTTAAAATAGCATAATAAAACAATTATGTCAATCACTCAATCAATAGGGGCATTGTTCAACAATCAAGAATTCCTCAGTGTCGAGGAAGCCAAGGTCTACCAATATTATCCTTGGCACCGAGGATAAATTTATTGTAAAGTTCTTGGCACTGAGGACTTGGTAAAAGAGTAAAAGAAACCTCAATGTTGAGGGATTGATATAAGCAAATTCGGCACCAAGGATAATCAAGGAAAACCTCAGTGCCGAGGACTTTCTTAGAAATTGTCATTGTTTTTACTATGACTTGACCCTTTACTTTGGGGTTTGACTATTGTTACCTACCGAGTTGTGTGGCGAACCCTAGTTGTAGTGAGAAACAGCCCCACTTAGTGCACTTAGGTGTTTAGGGGTAGTCCGACCGGCTGTCACTAGGTACCTCGAGAAACTCTAGGCGAAGGTAGTACTTACCCTCTAGAAAAACTCTCCCCCAGTTTGACGTTACAAAAGATAGGTTTTTCGTTAAATATAGCTTGTCAAAAAGGGTTAGGGACACCCCTAGGGTTGACCTAACCCTAGGGTTGCCCTAACCCCACGCCCTAATACCCCCCCTAGGGGTTAGGTTTAGGGTTAGGTTAGGACAACCATTTTCTCTAAGGGCTGGCATTTCCGTGCCAGCCCACTTACTCATTTAGGTAAACAAAAGGGGAGGGGGGGGTTGTCACATAATAAGGTAGAGTATATGTAGTGAGGCTTCCTGGTTCAAGAGAGAGCTCGTTAACCTCCTACCGGTGCAAGCTAAGCTTGTGTCGTCAAGGTGCAACCCTCTGTGTGCCGCCCAAACTTCCACACGACAGGGGTACAACCCACCCTAGGTTAGACTATCCTTATTGTTGGCAGGATCTTGCCTTGAGATAGGGGCATGTCACTTCCAAGGAGTTAGTCAGATTCCTTGGTCCGAAAACCTGCCCCAAGCTCAAAGACATTGCCCGAGTTCACGTTCCGCAAAACTAGTGGTTGAGGCCTTGCTCCGGCCGCCTCAACCACGCCAAGCTAGGAACGACACCTAAGCTCGGCTAGTCCGTGTATCCTGATTCACAAGGTGAGTCTCGTTGTGGACTTAGTCAGTTAGGGTTTGACTTCCTAAGGCTTGGGTTCCTAATACGGGTTACTTTACCAGATTCCGTGGGGTTTCCAGAGAGGGGATTCCAGGGTTGGCACCTGGCAAGCCGCCTTTGTGGCACCAGGTAAAAACTCTGACAATTGGTATCGGAGCAAGTTCTCTGCGGTCAGTAGGACTGCCTTAAGTCGTAGGGTGTTTCAATGTTTAGATAACTCTAAATTCTTGATTACTCTATTGCTTTCGGTTGACATGTCTGTATTCTGCGCAGAGAGTTTGATCCTGTGAGTTGTCAAACTTCGGAGAACACTTGCTCAGTGAGTCGGCGTGAGATTCTAGGTATGTCCGAAAGTCTTATGCTAGTTTAAGCTGATGTGTGTGGGTGTACAACCTGTGCAGGGTGTTTCCAGTTTCACATTGGGAATATTCCAAGCATATTCTCCGAGTGTTGACTAGGGTTCAATACGATGAGCAAAGAAAGCAACCAGAGCCTGAGGCAGAGAGGGCTGTCGCAGAGGCTCAAAATGAGAGATGGATGAGGCTGATCCAGGTCGACCCCCTAGGGTTAGACAACGACCTGGTTGGCGAGAAATAATGATGGATGCCCTAAACGAACTTCGAGGGGATTTTGGGGTTGAACGACCGAATCGATAATGTTGCCGTTCGGATTCCAACGAATACAGTGCCAGATGTTCCAACCAGACACACGGAAAAAGAAGAAGAAGCATGACTCAGAGTCAGGTTCCTCTGAATCAGATTCTTCGACGGAAGTAGTGGTGGAGGTCCCAGTAAATTCAAACCGGTAAAGCCTTCGAATTTCATGGGTTCAAAGGATTACAAGGTTTTGGATGACTGGTTGTATGATATGGAAAGCTATTTCGAGGCTGCTTCCGTGAGAAAGACAGAAAAGGTTGCATGTGCCAAGCAGTTTCTTAAAGAAGAAGCTAAGACTTGGTGGCGAATTGTTGAAGGTGAACGTGGATACCGAAACAGCTGGAAGCACATGAAAAAGGAGATCAAAAAGCAGTATATGCCGGATGATCTCGGTTTGCGATTGCGTGCTGACCTGGCACTTTGTCAACAGGGAGTTCGGGGAAGTCCTATGGACCACGTTTATCGATTCGAAAGTGTACGGCGATTGGTGCCAAATATGAGCGATGATGAAGCTCGAAGTTGCTTCATGGCTAGCTTGAATGAGAAAACGCGAAGGAAATCTTAAGGTACAAGCCAACAAGCTATCGGGAATGTCAAGAGGCAGCTCAAAAGGTTGCTTATGGCATGTCGTTAGAAGACTTGTACAAAGGGGAGGAAGCAAAACCTAAACCAAGGAAGTTTCCTCCAAAGTCTGGGTTCAGAAGGTTTGATAGGCGACCAGATCAATCGCCATCAATTCGAAGTGCAAGTCCCTTTTGGCAGTTCCAAGTTTTCGGACACATCAAGACCCACCGGATTTCGGAAACCATTGGCGTTACCACCTCCTCAGCAGCCAAAGGATCGGCTCCAAAGTCTGCTCCCCCGCGTTCCGCAGGCGGGGTCGTGAAATGTTATAATTGTAACAAGCCTGGTCATTTTGCTAAAGAGTGTCGGCACCCTCACAACAATCAGGACATTTCAAGGCGATGGTAGAAGAGGAAGTTGCTGAACCAGAAACGCTTGAAGATCCGGAAGATGAGTCAGAAGAGGTAATGTTGTGCCAGACACAACCTGCCTTATTCGCTATTCAAGACAAAACTGACCCTTTGCTATATTTGACAGGAAGGATACGAGGGGACCGAGTCCGAATGATGATCGATACTGGAGCAACATACAACTTCATATCGACTAGTCTAGCTCGTCGATTGAATTTGGATGTAATAAAGATGTGTGAAATAAAGATCAATTTTGGCAAAGGTTCTCAAAATACTAATAATATAGCAAGGGCAGTTCCTGTCCAAATCAAAGATTGGAAGGCTAAGCTAGACTTAGTTGTCTTGAATATGACGGGGTTTGACTTTGTTTTGGGTATGGAATGGTTCCATAAACATGTAATCGAAATGAGGGGTTCCGGAGATAATCGAATCACGCTTGCAGCAGATAAAGAGACATTAGAAAGACACGCTCAAATGGAAACGCTAACTGATAAGGATTGGAATCCTATGTTCCTTACCTTAACTCAGTTGCGTAAGCAGTTAGACATCGGGAACGTGTGTTTCTTGCAATGGTTTTGGATACTGGTGAAGTCAAAATAGGAGATGGTCAAGAATCTGTTCCGAACCTATTTTGGAAGTCTTGAACATGTTTAAGGATGTGTTGCCAGAAGACTTGCCGCCGAGTTACCTCCACGTCGAGCTGTGGACCACAGATAGAGATTTTGCCAGGTTCGTCTCCAGCAAGAGCCCCATATCGGTTGAATCCTCAAGAGTTAGTAGAATTGAAGAGACAGCTGACAGAATTGATTGGTCGAGGACACATTCGACCTAGTCGATCACCATATGGTGCACCTATCTTGTTTGTAATGAAAAAGGATGGTACGATGCGAATGTGTGTGGACTATCGAGCGCTGAACGCGATAACTATCAAAAATAAGTATCCTCTTCCACGAGTGGACGACTTATTTGATAGGCTATCAAAAGCAAAGTATTTTTCAAGAATAGACTTGAGATCGGGGTACCATCAGATTCGGGTAGCAGAGAATGACATTGAGAAGACCGCTTTTCGAACGCGTTATGGATCATTTGAGTTTCTAGTCTTACCATTCGGGTTGTGCAATGCTCCAGCAACTTTTTGCACAATGATGGATGATGTGTTTAGAGACTATCTAGACGAGTTCGTAGTGGTGTATATTGATGACATTCTGATTTTCAGTTCGACAATTGAGAACATGTGGAACACTTAGAAAAAGTGTTTCAGAGGTTGAGAGAGAACCAGTTGTATGCTAAAGAAAGCAAGTGCGCATTTGGTCAAACCAAGATAGATTTCTTGGGACACTTGATCTCAGGTGGGGAGGTTGCCATGGACCCAAAGAAAATTCAAGCTATTACGAGTGGATGACTTTAAAAGACGTGCATGAAGTTAGATCATTTCTTGGTCTGACAGGGTATTAAAGATTCATAAAGGGTTACTCGGAAATAGCGGCCCCATTGACAGATCTTACGAAAAACATTCCATGGCATTGGACTCCAGAGTGCCAACGTGCGTTCGTCAAACTCAAAGAGGCTATCTCTTCTGAGCCAGTTTTGCAGTTGCCCATCTTTGAAGATCCCTTTGAAGTAGAATGTGACGCTTCCGACTTTGCAATTGGTGGTGTATTGCAACAGAAAGGACATCCAGTGTCCTTTTTCTCGAAGAAGTTAGATGCCGCGCAAACTCGATGGCCTACTCACGAAAAGGAGATGTATGCTATTGTTGCTTCCTTGGAGTATTGGCGTCATTATCTTCCAAGTCATGGCACTGTGGTTTGGACAGATAGTGTAACTCTAAGGTATTTTGAAACGCAGCCGAAGCTATCACCGAAGTATGCTAGATGGCAGCAGAAGTTGGCACGATTTCAGCCTGAAATCAACATAAAGCGGGAAAGGACAATGTGGTAGCTGATGCACTCAGTAGAAAGGGTCATCTCGAATTATGTCAGCACCCATTTCAACTTTAGTGGATGAATTTGTGACGGCGTATCCTCAGGACAAGTTTGCTAAGGAGGCTTTGAGCCTGGTGGCAAAGAGGAAACAAGTTCATCAGTTACGAAGAGATGGTAATATTCCAGCAGGAATAGAAAGTCGAATGGATGCACTCAAACAGGCATTTTGCGGTACGAGATGGAGTTCTTTATTATAAAGAAAAGAGACTCTATGTTCCAGAAGGGACATGGAGGGAGAGGCTGTTAAGAGAGCATCACGATGTTCCTTTGGCAGGACATGGTGGAAGGCATAAGACGTTGGCTTTGTTGAAGCAGGGATTCTATTGGCCGGGTATGATAGATGATGTTGCCAAGTATGTCAAGACATGCCCCACATGTCAACAAGTAAAGAGCCGATCGCAAAAACGAGCTGGGAAGTTGCAGTGTATACCGATTCCAGAGCGGCCATTTCAAAGTGTTACTTTGGACTTTATCATGGGATTGCCAAAATCTTGTGGTTTTAACGCTCATGGTGGTAGTCGATCGTTTTCAAAGGTTGCTCATTTCATTCCAACTGTAGAGACAGTGAATGCAATTCAAGCAAAGTTGTTCTTCCACGAAGTCATAAGAGTGCGGACTACCGGAAACCATGATCTCAGATCGGATCCTCGGTTTACGGGGAAGTTTTGGGGACATTGTTTAAGCAGTTTGGTACGATGCTCAAGTTCAGTACAGCTTACCATCCGCAAACTGATGGTCAAACGGAGAGGGTGAACCGACAAGTCGAGGACTATCTCAGATGCTATGTTCAAGGTGATCAACTTGATTGGGCTGAACACTTAGATATGGCTGAGATATGTTACAATAACTCGATGCACACTGCAATCGGATGTAGCCCGATGGAAGTGTTAACTGGGAATAAGGGTGGTATTCCTCAGAGTATGGTGTTACCGAAAGACGATAGCAATCGAGTTCCATCTGTAGCAGAGTTCACGGGACAATTGTATCGAACATGGGAAGCTGCTCGTCAAGCGATGGCTGCAGCTCAGGAAAGGTATCGTCAGCAGTACGATAACATCGGCGGGATGTAGAGTATCAGGTTGGGGATATGGTATTGTTGAGTACCAAAAACCTGAAGGTTCCAACGACTCTTTCGAGGAAGTTTCTATCGCACTACATAGGTCCATACAAGGTGGTGAAGCAAGTAGGGAAAGTGGCTTATGAGTTAGATCTTCCTCCGGAGTTGGGAATACACAATGTGTTTCATGTCAATTTACTCGAGCCATTCCACAAGGATGAGAAACATCCGCAGAGATATGAAACTTACGTCCGCTTCCTGAGCTGGTCAGCGATACGAAGGAGTTCGAAGTTGAGTCGATATTGGATGCAAAGGATATTAAACGCCGAGGGACGCGAAAACGTAAACGAGAATATCTTGTTAAGTGGAAGGGTTACCCGGCATGCGAGTCGACATGGGAACCATTGGATAATCTACAGAACGCGATGGAGATAGTGAAGGAGTTTGAGGCAAGGTCTCAAACTGTTAGTAATGATGATGAGAATAAAGTGAACTTATTTCTTATTAACCTAGGGGCGACAACAACCTTAACTAGAGGCCTCCAATATAAATTCTAGTTAACTTAAAGAAATTAACTAACTTGTTGTCTGTGTCGGGTGACAGACTTTGCAGACGTGCAAAAGGTCTCCAAGTGACTTCTTGTCGCAGGTGGTGCCTCCGGCAGCTGAGTTGTCGCTCAGTGAACGACGGTTCTGAAGTACTTGGCTTTGCGTAATGCAAGGGGGGTAATAAAACTTGTGAACTTTTGGCTGACTCCGCATAGAGTGATATGTTAGTTTTCAGTTAATTTTTCCTAACTATCTAGTCTTGGAGTTAGACGTCAACGAGGACGTTGACATTTTCAAAGGCGGGGAGTGTGTCATAGTTTTTACTATGACTCGACCCTTTACTTTGGGGTTTGACTGTTGTTACCTACCGAGTTGTGTGGCGAACCCTAGTTGTAGTGAGAAACAGCCCCGCTTAGTGCACTTAGGTGTTTAGGGGTAGTCCGGCCGGCTGTCACTAGGTACCTCGAGAAACTCTAGGCGAAGGTAGTACTTACCCTCTAAAAACTCTCCCCCAGTTTGACATTACAAAAGATAGGTTTTTCATTAAATATAGCTTGTCAAAAAGGGTTAGGGACACCCCTAGGGTTGACCTAACCCTAGGGTTGCCCTAACCCCACGCCCTAATACCCCCCCTAGGGGTTAGGTTTAGGGTTAGGTTAGGACAACCATTTTCTCTAAGGGCTGGCATTTCCGTGCCAGCCCACTTACTCATTTAGGTAAACAGGGGGGGGGGTCCGTCACATAAATAAGGTAGAGTATATGTAGTGAGGCTTCCTGGGTTCAAAGAGAGAGCTCGTTAACCTCCTACCGTGCTTATTAGATTCACAATATGAAGAAATCTAGAAATAAAATGCTTAATGTTTTAAGATTTAATGTTTACATTTCAATTTTTTTATATAAAAATCAATTAATTAATTTGTAATACTCTTGTAGGGAATGCATTTCTTATTTATCAAAAAAATGTGCATTTGCATTGAGGTGTGGATTATGAGAATCCCTTAATACTATTTGTTATGAGTGTTAATATAAATAGTGAACAAAAATGCTTGTTAAATATAAAATAGAGGTGTGAGTTTATTTATACAAATTGTTATCCCATATATTATAAGTTGTTTATGATTTGTAGCTAAGCTTGTGTCGTCAAGGTGCAACCCCCGTTGTGCCGCCCAAACTTCCACACAACAGGGGTACAACCCACCCTAGGGTTAGACTATCCTTATCGTTGGCAGGATCTTGCCTTTGAGATAGGGGCACGTCACTTCCAAGGAGTTAGTCAGATTCCTTGGTCCGAAAACTTGCCCGCAAGCTCAAAGACATTGCCCGAGTTCACGTTCCGCAAAACTAGTGGTTGAGGCCTTGCTCCGGCCGCCTCAATCACGCCAAGCTAGGAACGACACCTAAAGCTCGGCTAGTCTGTGTATCCTGATTCACAAGGTGAGTCTCGTTTGTGGACTTAGTCAGCTAGGGGTTTGACTTCCTAAGGCTTGGGTTCTAATACGGGTTACTTTACTAGGTTCCGTGGGGTTTCCAAGAGAGGGATTCCAGGGTTGGCACCTGGCAAGCCTGCCTTTGTGGCACCAGTAAAAACTCTGACAGAAATTCCTTGGCATTGAGGATAACTAAGGAAAACCTTGGTGCCAAGTTTACTCAACAACATTTTCCATTACTAACCTTAATTTTGTCATTGTATCTCTAACCATGGAGATTTGACTTAGCAAGACCAACCTCTTGGATCATGATAAAGTCCTTGGATTGAATACTCTAGATTATCTCACATAGACCAATCAAGACTACAAAGCCCTGCTTATGAAGAAATTCCTCACAACATGTTAGGAATGACCTTTGCATAAAATATGACCCTGTTCTAGTTCTCTAATAGTCCACTTGGCTATTGAAAAAGACATGTTGGAAAGTCTCCTACAATCAAGTCATATTCCCTCCTTTGTGATTTCATCGGCTGCTCAGTTATGTATTGTGGAAGCTAAATAATCCTGTCAACTCTTTCCTTAAATTTGGGGACATTTGATGGTATATTTTATACTTCAAAGGCTTTACCCAACACCAATATGTTGCAGCACAAGATCTATACAAAATCTGGCTCCTTCTCAACTAGTGTAGTAGAACAAGAGGACAATTAATCATCAATATAGAATTTCTTCCTCTTCCCCTTGCGCAAGCCACCACTGCTGCTAGCTTCATTAATAAACAACTTCCTCTTTCCTGACTTTGATTATTGACCTTTAAGTAGTCCAACCTCATTGTAAAATTGCATCTCATCGTCTAGGACACATTTAAGCTCTAAGTATAGGGGCAAATCTTCTATTTCATTATTGATGATTTTGCATGGAAACTTCAAATACAACTCTGATTTAAAAGTGAACTATTTGGTTTGCCTATGATACACAACTCACCCAATATGTTGCCAAAGCTGTCAAAGTTGCATTTCCTTTTGAAAATCTATAGAAAAGGATGACTTGGATATATTGTTAAGAACATGAATGCAAAACATACCACATAAGCATACATTCTATAACATGTTGCACGTGGTATTGAAAAAGATCATCTTCATCTTTCTTTGGGATGACAAATACCTATGCTATGTATGGATACAATCGTCCATATGTGCCTTCCTTTTGATCTCCTTGAGAAAAATATGCATGCCTACACATAGAATGTTTGCCTCCTTTTGGTCCTTAATGATTTTCCCAAGAGTGTCTATGCATATCTTCTTAATCTTTTAGTTCATTCACTTCACCATGAGCCACTATTTAAAATATTTGTTTGTTATGGGAATGATATTGTTGGCAGTGGCCTCATTGAATAACTTATTCATAACCTTCATTTTGAATGTATGTCCCTCGAGAATGTTCATTAGGGGCAACAAGGCAAGTGAGGTCATTTCTTAAGTCCAAGTTGCTTGTTAAAAGCATCCATCTAGCTAAATCTTATTACTTTATTGACGAATTCAATACCATTCACATCTTCATCTATGATGGAGAAATATTGCCCATTGTCGTCATCCAGTTGTTTTTCATATCTAACTTCGCCTTTTGAATGTTTGTTGGTGTCCCCATTCCCCTAAAAACAAGTGAATTGATCATGTTTTCATCCTTTCAATATCCAAGTTGCGTACAATAAAACAAAAGCACATTAAGAATAATGTAATTTAAGCAGACCTTGTAGCCAAGGTATGGCATACACAAATATCGTTTTAACATACCCCAAAAAGTATAAACATATGAGTTGTTGTTCTCAAAGATTCTCTTGACTTTTGTTGTTCCTTGTCAATGACTCTTCTATCTTTTGGGGAGATTAATCTTAAATAATACTCAAAATTGTCATACCTCTTACATTGTCTCAGAGTCTTTAAGGCAACTCTATTGAATGTGATGTGTAGATAAGATTCTATAACGAAATAGTTTAGTTATGTGAGAAGCAATAACAAATACACTTACTCATTTGTTCTCCTTAGAGACTGTATTAGTAGAACTGTTCTTCTTTATTGATGATTCTCAACCATTGGAGCTAATGATTTCCATCTCACACATTAAAAGTTTTGTCAACAAGGACAGCTAGTCAACATTGTTCCCAAACTATTACTATGAATGCATGTGCAATGCTTATGTAAGTGTTATGCCTAAATGAGTCCATGAGATTGTTCATATTTCTCACAAGCGATTGTACTTGCTCATTAGACTTCAACAAAATAAGAAGAATTCTAAGTAAATTCCCCCACCCTTCCTCTCCAAACTATCAAGTAAGTCTACCAACAATGTCCTTACAAAGTCAATCGACAATAGTGCTTGTTCTTGTCTTGGGGTTTTGTTGTCATCCTTCAGAACTAATGGAATTGCCACTTCGAGTTATGTCTTTTAGACCTAAAAAGAAATGTTAAAATCAATTATTTAGATTAAAAGACACTCGATGCTGAGGTTTTCTAAAGTAATACATCTAAAAATAACTTGTGGAATCTGGCCACACTCAACCAAACATATTAAATCAATTTAGAAACAAACTTAAATCTAGAACCTTGGCATCGAGGTTCTGAATGAGAGCCTTTGGCTTCGTGGTAGGAACCCAATTCCAAAACCTCAGTGCTGAGGTTGAGTTTCAATAACCTCAGCGTTGAGGTTGTTGAAACTCAACCTTGGCACCAAGGTTGCAGAAACTAGGTTATCATAGTACCATCAAACTAATCCCCAATTAAAAACATGTGCAAAAATGATTCAATATGACGAAAATCACAAGAATACCCAGTTGGTGTAGACATGCCTAGATAATTTCAATGTCTTAACTTACATCCTCGGCACTTAGGTTAAATATAATAGGTAACTTATTGATTAGACTGCTTCATTCCAAAGATTATCCTTGGTGTCAAGAAATATATTAATACATTAAATGTCATATTTTTATTATGACTCCTCTTTACTTGGACATTGACTTTTGTTATTTATTGAACTATGCTGATAAGCTTTAGGTGTAAAGAAATAAGCCCGCTTAATGCACTTGGGTATTTAGTGATGGTATGGCTAGGTGTCATTAGGTATTTGCAGGAAACTCTAGGCAAAGCTAGCACTTCTATTTAGAAAATTCTTACTCTAATTTTTGTGTCTCAATTAGATTTTTGAGTGGTTCCGGTGAGTTCGGCATGTTGGATATGGGTATAGGGTTGACCTATCCCTAACCTCATGCCCTAAACCCCTTGAGTTAGGGTTTAGGGGTCAAATTAACTCACCAAGTATATTCCCTTTAGGAATGAGATTTCGTGGTAGCCCACTTTTAGGTTCATTGCGGTGCAAGCTTTAGCTTGCGTCGTTAAGGTACAACTCTCTGTTGTGCCGCCTTAACTTCCAGATAATAAAGGTATGTCCACCTTTGAGGTAACTTACCTTTAACATTATTGAATCCAGGAGGTCTTGTCAAAATGCACGTTCTAAGGGTTAGAGGTTGAGGCTTGTCTCCAACCTCTTCCTCTATATCAAACTAAGAGCAACACTCACAGTTAAGCAAGGCATGTTCATGTCCTTGTTCAATTGTGGTCGTGGGTTCTTAGTTGATAGGGTTTCTTTACCGAGTTCCTAAGGGATAATAAAAGGGTTTTAGAATTGGCATTAAGAACCACATTCGTGGCACCTAATGCAACCAAGGGGCTATGGCATATCTGAGAAACAATGTTACATCTTCATGTGACACTAACCTAGATGGCACACAATACAACGTGTAAGGCACACCTCTTAGGGTTGTCTTTAGGGGTTAATGCTAAGGGATATACTTGTGCTCACATCGACTCAAGAGAGGCTAGTTCTCATAACTAAGTGTGCTAATGGCACACTTGGCTAGGGGGTGTTCTCCTTGGGATCCAAGGGTGAACAACCTAAGTTCATTAGTGAAAACCCTTTCGTGACACACTTGTGGGGCTATATACTTAGGGTTATTCAAACCTAGTCTTGGGGAGTTTGCTTAGCAAAATGTTCATGTTCGCCTACAATGCATATTTGTGTCTTTACTAAGTACTAGCCTAGGACTAAGGTATAACTTTACCACTCAAATCCTTAGGGGTTAGTCATACATAGTAGTAGACCTAAGTTCAATTTTTAAATGGTTAATGTAAGTTTTTTGAATTCAATTGAAATGGTTAATATAAGTTCTTTTAAATATTATGTTAACTCAAGTTTCACTTTAGCGATCCTTGACCTTTTAAATTACTTGAAGTTATTAAATTCTTTCTTGGACAACAACTTGTTGCACCTTGATCTAGTAAGGTTTGATGAGGCCCTTTAATTCACAAGTATGCACTTGGTAAAAAATGTTGGTATTTGAAAATGGTTATGTTGGTCTTCACAATGATCTCAATGATTTATAGAGTTGTACATGCGTTTGAAGTCATCAAGTTAGGACTTTCAACGATTTATTTCATTCACCGTGGGCGGACATCATCAAGGGATGAAGGTATTACTCATAAATGTTTTCTTATCTTTCATGAATCTTTGCTAGTTATGCTGCTTGTTCAAACCTTTGAAAATCTATCAATTGATAATTCATTATGACTTGGGAGCATAGTACTCGTGGACATATCATGCATCATAATAAGATTTTTTGTAGTAGTTCTCTTCTAACTATGTACTTGTAGGCTTCCTCTACAGTCCAAGAGTGTGCAACTTATATAGTTTGTGCTTACAAGGCCAAGCAATTTGTTTCGGATATTGAATCATCTTGGGTTAAGGATTGACTTGGGTAGAAACGTGTTGGAAACATAATAAGATTTCGAGTTGATAAAGATTCCCAATGCAAGAATTACAAGTGATGTTAAGCTTAATAAGATATATCGACTCAACCACATTTCAATGCTACTCAAATAAGTGATTTTAATATTATAGCACTATTAAAAAAGAAGAGAAATATGTAGCAAGTGTAGTCTAGAATATTTGTGTAAGTTACTGTATATTATATTATGATTAATATATTAGTGTATAATATTTATGCAAGCTATTGTTACTGAATAACTTATGGTATAATATTTATGCAAGTTCATAACTTTGCAATGTGATTGAAGGCATATATTTGCCAACCATCGAATATTGTGCCGACCAAAGAATATTCTATTAAAATTCTAAAATATTCTATGAATATTCTAAAATATTCTAGACACAACTTCCTTTCTGGCGGGACTTTAACTGTACCAACATGTTAATGATGAATTTTAGTTCTTTGTCTTCAAAAAATTAATCTTGAATTACTGAATATTAAATATTCTATATTTTTTTAAAAATAAAAAATTTAAAATGTCACGAAATTAGTTTTCTATTGAGTAATCAAATACTACTCATTTTTTATTGTAAAACATAGTTCACGAGAAGCACACAATATCTACAGTCTGTTTGAGGCCAACTTATGTACACAAACACACGCGGAGGTATAGGAATGTGTACATACACACTGTTGTTATAAATTGGAAAAAAATGAACTAAAAACGTTTTAAACCCGTTCTTTAATAAATTTTTAAGTACCATATATTTTGATTTATTATGTTAATCCAGAGAATCTTGAATGCAATCCCATTCTCTGGACTCGCACATGTAGTGTGTGTATTATAATGAGTTATCTTATGTTGTTATTATAATGAACCCTATATTTGTATATACATGAACGATTAGTCTAAAAAAATACACAGCATTTTACACGTATGCATCTCTTTCTTGAGCATGGTTAGCTTGCATTGGGTGCGTGCATGCGTGCGTGTGTGGGTGTGGGTGTGGTAAACAGAAAAACCTACTCAAATCTGATACAAATCTTCTCATTTAACATTTAAATTTATGTCTGTTAATGCTTTAACTAAAATTTAATTAATTTAAAGTTCTTTTACATCCTTCTTGTTTCCATTCGAGACGAAACGTGTTAGAGCAGAACGAGCATGTTACTTTGTATTAGAAAACAGGATATTCCGGTAATCTTTTAAAATTTTATTTGTTCACTCGGAGCCATGTGAGACTTCTGGTTGTGACCAGGTGATGGTAATGGTGAAGGTCGAGGAGAATGTGGTATTGGGGGCGATCTCTTTGTTGAAGGTGGAACTGCTACAGCTGGTGGTGATCTCTTCAAAGGAGGAGATCTCTCTGGTGGTGGTGGTGATCTCTTTGAAGGTGCCGGTGCCGGAGATCTCTCTGGGGTACCGCTGGAGATGGTGGTGATCTCTTTGGAGGAGGAGGCCTCTCTGGCCGTGCCGCTGGAGATGGTGGTGATCTCTTTGGAGGAGGAGACCTCTCTGGTGGTGCCGCTGGTGATGGTGGTGGTGATCTCTTTGAAGGAGGAGATCTCTTTGGCGTGCCACTGGAGATCTATTTGAAGGAGGAGATCTCTCTGGCGGTGCCACTGGAGATGGTGGTGATCTCTTATAAGGCATTGGAGTGATCTCTTTGAGGATGGTGGTGGTAGTGTAGGAGATCTCTTGGGTGATCTCTTAAGGGATGGAGGTGCAGTGATGACGGTGGCGGTTTCACACCTGGGGAATGTGAACTTGGTGACGGTGGTGTAGGCGGTATGACAATCTCATCCGGGGCGGGAGTCGAGATTCAGGAGCAGGTTCTGCATACGATGGTGGCGGTGGGATAAATGGATTAAAGGGTGAGCTCCCAAGAGGAGAGCAATCCCAAACCCCGGAGACGGGAGCGGGAAGACCGCCGGAGGTAGACGGTATGATCGAACCGTCGACTGTTTCTTGTTTCAGCGATGTGCATCTCGGCTTCTCAGGGCGAAATGCAAACGGACCGACTGAGTATATGAGCTCGTTTACACCTGAGCCTGCTCTCTCCGACAAGGGTGCACCAGACAGGCCGTTTCCAATGTTGGTGGGTATCGACAGTTCCTGTCGGGGCTTCTTATGATTCTTACCAGGCAGTTCTTCCCAGCGTGACGTGCATAGTAGTCTCCTTTGATTGTTAGCTTGAAAACCCCATTCTTGTTTGATATTCCAGAAACGAGCGGGTGTTTCTCTGCCGTGCACTCTAAACTCACTTCGGCCCCTATAGAATTCAAACACTTCAGTATCTATACAAATTAGATATAGTGTGCGTGCGTGTAATGCTCTTTTAGTGAGTTTAGTACCTGGTAAGGGCGTAGTGAGTTGATTATCGAGTGACCCTTGAAAGCATTTATCGCAGAAGATTATGCCAGTAACGGTGATAGTCGGAGGTGGCTCTGTGGAGACATAGAGAAAGTGGAGAATGAAGAGGAATAAGCTTATGAAAGCCATGTCTCCGTGGAGCACCATGGCGAGCAAATGTGAGAGGTATTCGTTATAGTTTACATTAATATTATACACGTTACTTCTCCAGCTACATAGTATACATGGCAAAATCTCGTAGACGATGATGTTTTGCACAGGTTCACGTGTTTCCTTGGAAAACCTGCAGGATGTACAGTGTACATAAGCTTAATCCAGGATTAACCTGTTTAAGCAGCAGTTTTGCTGACAGTTACCTGTCAACCAGCTAAAACCCAGATGTTTGTTGTTTAGTCTACTGCGTCTCTTTATAAAAAGACACAAACGCGCGCACACACACCCAGAGTTGATTCAGGGTTTAGGGTTTAGGGTTTAGGGTTTATTTTGAATTGAATATAACGTTAATATTTATAATTCAAACTTGACTTGCTCGTATGCAAACAAGGAAAACATCAGATTCTCTTGTATAAGTAAGAGAATATACAGGATCAAGAGACTGAACACGATTGAATCAAATATATATAGAAAAATCCATCGTGGTGCTGTAGAGCATTAAATGCGCAGTTTATATAAACTTTGCTTAATTAAATTAATCCAATTTTATATGTAACTTAAGTAGCTACTAATCATTTTATAAATATTTTGAAACCGTACACGGGGGATTATTATCTATGGTGGCTTGCCATTGCCACCATGTTCATATTTATTTAATTATAAGTATTTATGAAGGGAGTTTTTTGCTTAATTTAATTCTGGCCAACAAACTTAAGATTTGCTATATACTCCAACGATCGGAATATTAATATTTACAGTTTTAATCCATTTAGTAAGTTGTAGCGAGAAATCTGGCATGGGTTTTATCGATTTTTTTCTCTCTCAGCCCAACGTTCACACGCATGAATCGATGAATATCCCTTAAACATGCCGCATTTCATGCCTTGATCAGATTTTTTCTTGATGGGCAGTGAGGAAACATGGATTTCTTAGTTGGGTTGGAGCGGATTGCGCATCCATGGAAGATCAAAGTGATTGGACTCGATTCTGCCACTCCATGGCTGCCAGTGCTTGGAATGCAGCTCCCTTGGGATGAGAGGGGATCCGATGGGAATCCTGAGAGTGAGCAGCTCAAGCCACAAGTAGAGAGTGATTCAACTCCTGACAGCCCGTCCCTCCACGAACAATGGGATTCATGGGATTCCTGAGAATGTTTGCCCGGAATGTGGGGGAAACCAGACGGGAAACAGTGGGCAGAACGAATCCCAACAGGAGCAACAGGAACATAATCAGAATATGGGATTTCCCAAGTGCAATGTCTGTGTGGGGATGAAGTCTCGGTATGAGCAGCTTTCTACTGATCCCATGCTCTTCCCAGAATCGCTCTGATGGTACATATGTATATTATATATACATATATTATAATTTACTCCTTTTGTTTGTATTTGGTTATAGTATGTGTTTTGTCTCTTTCCTGGTGTGTGTGTGTGTGTTTATATAATATATATATATAGAGAGAGAGAGAGAGAGAGAGAGAGAGAGAGAGATTAGAAAGTGTATTGCAGGTAATGGTGTTTTTGGTTATAACCGTACTATCAGTGAGCACATTCTACGTGGCAGCAGCACAGATACGTAGGACCTTCGTACCAATCGTTTCATCTCCGTACGGAAGCCACGTACGACGTACGAAGACCGCTCGAATATTCCATGAACTATACTCGTACTTCTGTTTCCTTGCTTGCTCAGCTTTTCTCTGCGTCAGACACGACTCCTCAGGTATAATACATACAACGTATACGTATATATATGTGTATACTTGCAGCTTCGGAATATACTCTGGACGGGCTTCTTCTTAAGACCAGGAACAACATGGGCGGGCTTTGTTCAACAGACGGAACACTCACAGCGTACACTAGGAACTCCAGCAGAACATATTTCATTTACCTCAAGAAAT
>PUQB01000438.1:0-188615 GCA_003024785.1 Selaginella tamariscina
GGAGCGGAAACAGAGCAGGAGGCAAGGAGCAAGACAAGACAAGAAAAGAAAGGAACAAGAATGATCGTAGAATGACTGGTGTTGATAGTAACTGATTGTACAACAATTAGGTCGGAGCTTTTATGCTCACAACTCCAAGCTAATCTAGTCATGAGTCTAATCTAGTCATGAGCTAAGAATAGTGTCCCTTATCCTCTAGGCATATCCTGTAGCATATCCTATAGGCATATCCTATAGGAATATCCTATAGGTATATCCTGTAGGAATATCCTGCAGGCATATCCTGTAACCCGTATCCTGTATCCGAAATCCTGCATATTGTATCCTGTATCCGGAATCCTATATCCTGCATCTTGTATCCTATATCGGGTTGTGACAAAAGCCACACGAGATCACCAATCTTGTACGCAGGTGCCGGCTGACGATGAGCATCAGCATGACACTTGTACTAATCATGTGCCTGCTGAAGATGAACTTGGAGATCATTCTGTACCTGACAAAGATGCTGAAGACGGTCCTGTACTGCAGGAGTGGAAGAAGGAGAAGCATGAGGAACAAAGTTAAAACATGGATGGTAGCCTGTAAGAGTGAATAAAGGTGTCTGACCTGTAGATGTGTGAATGGAGTTGTTATAAGTAAACTCCGCAAGGTCCAACTAGTTGTCCTATTGGTAATTAATGAAGCAGCAAAGATACTGCTCCAAGGTCTGAATCATGCGTTCTGACTACCCATTAGTTTGTGGATGATATCCTGAAGAAAGTTATGCTTTAAGTTGTAGACTCCGGAGAAGTTCTTGCTAAATCCTTTGTGGGTCTCAATCAGAAACAATGCTCTCAGGAAAACTATGATGTCGGAACACTTTGCGGATCAACAACTTAGCAGTTGTCTGGCCTATAACCGTCTTATTACAGGATAGAAAATGAGCCTGTTTGGTGAAACGACCAACCACCACAAGAACTACATCAAATCCCCGAGGAGGAAGATCTGTGAGGAAATCCATAGAAATAGATCTCCAAGGAGCAGAGGGAACAGGAAGAGGACAGAGAAGACCAAAGGGTGTGTGATGAGACATCTTTGACCTGTTACAGGTGTCACAACTCCGTACAAACTTTTCCACAAAACCTTGCAACCCAGGCTACCAATAGTTGCGAATCACCAACTCAATTATCTTAGCCACACCAAAATGTCCTATAGCCGAGGTATCGTGACAATCATGTACCACACGAGTCTTATAAATACCAACAGGAATGTACATGAGACCTTCCCGGTACATGAATCCGTCCTGTATGGTAAACAACTTGTAGTCTATATGGGAACTGGAAGAAGAAGAGCTTGCAATGTTAGGACTAATGTGTGAGAACGCATTCTTTGCCAAGTCGTATGTAGCCAATTGCAAATGGATGCCCTGTAGAAGTGTTGAATTCGCTGGAGCCTGATGAACCTGTAGTGCTGCAAGCCGAAATCGATCATGACTCAAGAACACTTGTTTTTGACAATCATATGCAGGATCGCCTGGGTCAGTGCAAGGTAAGAGCGCCTAGACAATGCATTCGCTTTGCCATTCTGAAAACCAGGCATGTACATGATGACAAAATCAAAACGTGATAGGAATTTTGCCCACCTAGCCTGTTGCCGAATGAGAACTCGAGCTATTTGAAAAAACTCAAGGTTCTTATGATCTGTAAGAACTTGTACAGGATGCGCAGCACCCTCCAAGAAGTGCTGCCACTCCTCGAACAAATCCACAATGACCTTAAGTTCCTTGTCATGAATCTCGTAATTAATCTCTGCCGAAAGGAACTTACGAGAGTGAAAGGCTACAGGATGGAGTAACTTGTCTTCTCCAACTTGTAATAGGATAGAACCTACTGCAAAGTCTGAGGCATTTGCTTCAACGAAAAAGGGACGAAAAGGATCAAGATGTGCCAAAATCAGAACTGTCATGAAGGCGTCCTTGGGTGTTGTGAATGCATGTTCCGCCTTGTCGGACCAAGAGAAATCCCTTGTGTGCTTGGTGAGTTTCGTGAGTAAAAGTACACGCTTGGAGAAGTCATGTATGAATCACCTGTAGAAGTTTACAAAGTCAAGGAAACATTGTACATCTCATACAGACTTGGGCCTCTTCCACTCCATGATAGTCTTCACCTTGTGCATGTCCATGGAAACGCCAGCATGAGAGACGATGTAGCCCAAGAACTCCATAGTATCCCTGTCGAAAAAACACTTCTCCAACTTTGCATACAGCCCATGCTCGCGAGCTTCTGTAAAACTAGTCGTACACGCTTTTATGTGTTGCCTGGTCCTTGGAGAAAATCAAAATGTCATCGAGGTATATCACCACAAACTGGTCCAAGAAGTCGAGAAAGATGTCGTTCACCATGTGTTGGAACATGGCTAGGGCATGTGTAAGTCCGAAAGGCATCACCATGTACTCGAAATGTCCATACCTTGTATGAAAGGCAGTCTTCCACTCATCGCATGAACGAATTCGTACAAGATTGTAGGCCCCTCGTAAGTCAATCTTCATGAACACCTTTGCTCCTCGTAGCCGATCGAAAAGTTTCGGGATCAATGGCAATGGGTATCAATTCCGGATGGTGACTTGATTCAAACCCCTATAGTCCATAACCAAACGCAAACTCTAATATTTCTTTTTGACAAAGAAGATAGGTGCTCCTGCAAGGAACTTTGAGTGACAAATGAAGCCGAATGCCAAATTATCCTCGATGTACTGGTAAAGAACCTCCAATTTTATAGGTGACAGGGCATAAATTGATCCAAATGGTGGAGTCTTCCCCTTCGTAAAATTGATAGGACAATCATAGGACCTGTAAATAGGAAGAATTGCAGCATTGTGTTTATCAAAAACGTCCTAGAAGAGTGATACTTGGATGACAAAGAAAAAGTAAAGGAGGAGAAGGGGATTGAAAAACAGGAGAGGTAAAAGAGGACGTAGGAGTTATTTAAAAAGCAAAGAGATAAAAAAGAGCAGGATCAATGGCAAGTTTATGCATAATAATGGTAAGAACTTGGAGAGGAGCTGTGAATGAAAAAGAGGAAGGATCTTGGGAGATGGAACAGAAGCAGAGTAATGAAGTCTGTGAATGCACAAAAGTAAGGAGAGCCTACGAATGTCTGACAAACTGACAGGAGGTGGATCCTATTAAGGAGGAACCTTTAACACTGATACAGGATTGGAAAAACCCTATATAGGAATCCGTGAACTTATAGAAGGTGGAGAGAGCCTGTGGATGTGTTGATGAATTGACATGAGGTGAATCCTGTCGAGGAGGAATCTTCAACACTGATACAGGAATAGGCACAGTCAATCTTGTAGCTTGTGCTGCCTTAGACACTAAGGTTATATCCTGCACGTAGAAAGGTACATAATTAATCCTGGCTGCCAGAGAGAAAAACGTGAGCGTCCTGAACCTTTAATCAATCTAAGGATTTGCAACCATGAACCATGGCATGCCCAAAACAATGAAGTCGTCCGAGTCTTGATCAAGTTGAAGAAAATCGAATAGTTGAATGCGCCATGAGTGCAAGAGAGAGAGTGTGGTAACATGGGTAACTGCGCCAGAAGCAATCAGACGACCATCTGCAACCTCTACAGGAACTGCACACTTCAACTTCACCATCGGAATACCATGCTAAGTTGCAAAAGTGTCATCCATGAAGTATGCATTTGCACCAATGTCTAACAAGGCAGCTCTTGATTATTGAGGCGAATATGTACAGGAAACTTGAGTGATGAAATGGTGTGAGCAGCACCAATGGAGCCTACACCTATGTCCAACTTTGCAGCTCCTAGACGAAGTGGACATTGAAGCTTTTCGACTGAATTTCAGCTTCAACTTCACGTGTCTTGAACTTCCTGGCTTTAATAGGACATTTTACCACCTTGTGTCCTACTTCACCACAATACAAGCATAAGTTCTCACCGTGACGACGTTGCTTCTCAGCAGCTGAAAGTGGGCCACGCTTATATTTGTCAACCTCCATAGGAACTACTCCAGAAGGTGTCGTAGGAACATGTGTTACAACTACAAGATTGGCTTGCAGGAATTGTTGACGGGATTTTTTCTGACGACGCTTAAACAAACGGTTATTGCAGCGAACGGCCTGTTGCATAATCTCCGTTAAAGTTTGGGCGTTTAATAACGTAAGGAGAAGGTCCTTCACGTCATCCCTCAACCCAAAACAAAAGTGTTCGATCAATGCAGTCTTGTCTCATGAAATGTTCGTGCAAAGTTACTGAAATTCTGATGCATAGACGGAAGCTGGTCAGAATCCTTGTGTGAACTTCCTTAACTTTGTGCATGCAGAATGATACTTATCAAGATCTCCAAAATAGGCTTCAACGACAGCCACGAATCTTTCAAAGTCTTCCATCAATGGGTCGTCACGCTTCAGTAAAGGGGCAACCCAAGCTCGTGGGGATCCAACTAGTAAGGATGCCAAAAGGCCAACCTTTTGTGCATCAGTCGAGTAGCGGCGTGGTTGCATGCAGATCAAAAGCCTGATCTGGTTTAGGAAACCTTGAAAATTGACGCAATTGCCACTGAACTTCTATGGCATGCTGATCTTTGGCTCTGAAGAAGAGTTCGATGAAGAGTAAACCATGGATGCTTGAGAGAGAGCATGCGCAGCAGCCTTAGAGGATGTATCAGTAGCTGTATGCGCCGCGTTGGTGGAACCTTGTAGATCTGTGACCACTTGGTGCAAAGTGGCTAGTTCATGAAGTAACATTTGGTGCTCGCGTTGAAATTGCTTAAAATCTGCCATGATTTGTGAAAGAAAGGAGGAAAACAAAGGAGAAAAGCTAAGGAAAAAAAAAGTAACTGAAAATCGGGAAGCTATGAAATCAGTTACTATTAAACTGTCAAGCCACAATCCAAGAGCAAGGAGGCTTGACTCAAAAGCAAGACAAAAACTAGGAACAAGACGAGAATAGGAGGCAAGGAGCAAAACAAGAACAAGACAAGAATGATCGTAGAATGACTGGTGTTGATAGTAGCTGATTGTACAACAATTAGGTTGGAGCTTTTACTCACAACTCCAATAGTTAATTTAGGCATGAGCTAAAAATAATGACCCTTATCCTGTAAGCATATCCTATAGGTATATCATGTAGGTATATCTTATAGGCATATCATGTGTCCCGTATCCTATATCCTGTATTCTGTAGGTCGTATCATGTATTCTGTATTGGGTCGTGACAACATCTTGTGTCCCATATCTTATATCCTATATCCTATAGGTTGTATCCTGTATTCTGTATTGGGTCGTGACAACATCCTATATCCTGTATCCTATAGGTCGTATCTTATATTTTATATCGGGTCGTGACATCATAAACTAGTGTCTGGTTCATCCAGATATATGAGATACAATTGAAATGTGAAGTTAGTACGACACTTCGGTATCATTGTAACATTAATGTGGATGTTAATATATGAGTTAAACTCCCTAAACATGAATAAGATATTTAGTTTAGTACATCAAATTAAGATACATCACTCATTTTGGACACATAACAGCAATCCCATAAAATATCATCTTACTTAACTAACTTGAAACTCCTCATTTCTTAACTAGCTTGAAGACTCCAAGCTACAACATTCTTACCGAAGTGTTAAACTCAAATCCCTCTTTTTGAGTTTTTTTTATCACATAATTATGGCCACATGTGATCATAACTAAGTTTCAATATTGAGTGCTCCAATTTCAATATTCAATAGGTATCATATTATACTTTATAAAGTTATTTATAACGAATCTTAAAAAGACTATTATAAATACTTTCAAAAGTCTTAAAGTATGATTATTAACAAATGAGGTTATAGGAAACCCCATATTTTTAAACTTGGATATCGGACCATACGCTAGGGACCGATCATCAAAAGAAACACCAACTTCTTGAGCCAATTTCGCTACTCAATATCATACTTTCACAAAAATTGAATTAAACTCAAGAAACACCATTAAACATTGAGTTAAAAAAGTCCCACTTCTCGATATTCTAAAGAATTGAAGATACATACTTTGTATGTTCTTTAAGTGCTCACATTTATGATGCAAAGTCAAAAAATTAAGTTTTGAATAACCATATTCTACTTTAAAATGAAGTTGATTTCGAAAATCAACACTAACTTTTTAAATCCCACTGGATACCAACTTTTTAAGAAGGTACATGTACTTAAACCTATCCATCCATTTTTGGCTCATGAAGCCCTCCAAACATAACTTATCAAACTTAGTAAGTTTTTTTTATTTAATAAGCAGAGTGGAGACTCTTAATTTCTTACTTTTATTAACTAAAGAATCACCCTTGTTTAAGAGCTTATCCACATAGTCATATTTCAAACTTACATATTTAACAATGAAAATGCACAAGTGTACGCTGAACACCTTTGCTCATTACTTAATAAACTGAAAATGTAAACATATATTTCCTATATTTATGTTTCTAATAGATCATGCCATTTACCCCAAAAACTACATTGATAGGAATGTAGCATTAAATCCTTTTACTGTCAAAAGCTATTATTTTATTTCATTCTCATGATCCTACGTGAGAAAACTTCATAATCAAGTTAGTCAGGCTAGCTAACTTGAATATAAAGTGTGCACTTACAACTAACTAAAGTTTTGTGTTATACTTCGTTTAAACCTAGGAACTTGAATTTAGCAATACAATCAACCTAATGTCACTTGTAGCTAGCGTCATCGAAATAGTGCAAACATCAAATAATATTTTGACTACATTGCACCTTCAAACTAACTGCGTAACATACTAATTATATGTTAACACTTGATTTTCCATTGTACCATAAATCTAGTATCATAGCTTGCTTTTTAAGTTACACTCTCAAAAACATGTGCTATAGTAAGAACTCATTTCGCATTTTCCATCAGAATGTCATGTTTATTCTTATGTTTGAGTATGCCTTTTGCCTAAGTCAAAGATGCACATTTGAACCATAAACCTTTCCCCATTTGAACATTATTGCCGAACCCCGATATTGAATCTTGACCTAAGCCAAAACTCAATGGACACTGTCTATTCTCAAATCATGTGTTATCTCAATTTCATACACTTTAAAAAAAGCAAGAAAATTTTCAATAATGTGCAAACTTAGCATATCACATAATCCACTTCACAAAATTTATAAGCCAAAACAAACAAACTCACCATGTCTTGTGGAAATGTTTGGTAAATTAACTGTGCAAACATAAGATATAGTAACCTAGACATCTATAGGGTAAAATAACCTAGACAAATGTACAATAAAGTAACCTGACATGC
The DNA here is from genome assembly GCA_003024785.1 of Selaginella tamariscina. NCBI lineage: Eukaryota > Viridiplantae > Streptophyta > Lycopodiopsida > Selaginellales > Selaginellaceae > Selaginella > Selaginella tamariscina. Next base: position 7,313 of record PUQB01000438.1, read on the forward strand.
AGCTTTGAAGTTGTCTTTTGAATGCTACCCTTGACATTGGAGTCCATAACCCACACCACACTTACTAAGTAAGTGTTTTCTAAAGAGTTATACATCTCAAAACCAACTCTCCCGTAGAATTTAAACATATTAACTGAAAGTGATAAAGTACTTCAAGAATTTAGAACTAACTAAAACTTAAAAACACACTACACTTTAGGCAGTCCTATTGACCGTAGAAAATAGGCTCCGATACAATTGTTAGAATTTTAATATGGAGAGCTAACACGTGGCTACCAAGTGACCATCCGACATCAATACATTATGTGAGCAACGCTAAGTCTTCCACGACAACCCCTAGAGCTTGACTTAAATGCCCAAATATGTACAAGATTTAGAGTTTCACCCTAAGTCCTCTAAATGATTATTTCCCAAACCTTAAAGGATAATCCGAGTAGACTTTAGGATCTTGCCCAAAAGACCTAGATAGACTTATGCCCCAACCATACTAAGGAGACATGCCTTGCACATACCTCGTGACATAGTCAAAGCATTGTGACTTGCCCCTTGAGGAATCACCCTCATCAAAGAGTATAACCCTTTAGGGCCCTGAACCACAACTAACCCATAAGGGTTTGAGTGGTCAAGTTATATCTTAATCCTAGGGCTAATACTTAGTGAGAACACAAGTGTGTACCATAGGTGAACACGAATGTTTTACTAAGCAAACTCCCCAAGGCTAGGTTTAGATAACCCTAGGTACACAACTCTATAAATGCCTTACAAAAAGGTTCCTACTGATGAGCTTAGGTTGTTCAACCCCTGGATCCCAAGGAGAATACCCCTAGCCAAGTGTGCCAATAAGACACTTAGTTATGCCCCCTTGAGCTGATGTCCAAGGCTTAGAACTTAATGTGAACACAAGTGGCACACCTTTTAGGGTTGTCTCATGGGGTTAACACCAAAGGGTTGGATACTCTAGTAAGCAGGCGTACTTGTTATATTTTGTGTCATCTAGTGTCATAGTTCTAACATGGTGGGTTGACTACCTGGGTAAAGATTGTGGGATATGTGGGCAAAAAGACTCAAGTGTAATTAAGTCATTATGACTAGGGGCCCTCTCATAAATACTAATTGGCCCTTTGCCTAATTGGCATAAGGGAAAGGGAAAGGTTCTAACATTAGTATCAAAGCGGTCTTGAGTTCGATTTGGTATCAGAGCGTCCCGGGTTCGATTCTCATCAGGGGATGAACTTTGAGTAAAGCTCACACCTCCCGGGTTCGATTCTCATCAGGGGATGAACTTTGAGTAAGCTTCACGCCACTAAGGTCACACTTGTCCTTGCCTAACTAAACCCCTCGATCACATGTGTACAGCCAAGCGGCTTTGTGATTGCCTCTGGCCCGATTCGATTGACATGTGTGATTGCCTCTGGCCCGATTCGATTGACATGTGTGATTGCCTCTGGCCCGATTCGATTGACATGTGATGCGAGTACAACCAGCGAGCTAAGTGTGAGTCAAGCGTAAGTAGAGCCAAGCGTGAGTAGAGACTTGGCTGTACACATGTGATCGCCTCTGGCCCGATTCGGTTGACATGAGTCAAGCATAAGTAGAGCCAAGCATGAGTAGAGACTTGGCTGTACACATGTGATCGCCTCTGACCCGATTCGGTTGACATGTGATGCAAGTACAACCAGCAAGCTAAGTGTGAGTCAAGCGTAAGTAGAGCATGCGAGTACAACCAGCGAGCTAAGTGTGAGTCAAGCGTAAGTAGAGCCAAGCGTGAGTAGAGACTTGGCTGTACACATGTGATTGCCTCTGGCCTGATTCGATTGACATGTGATGCGAGTACAACCAACGAGCTAAGTGTGAGTCAAGCGTAAGTAGAGCCAAGCGTGAGTAGAGACTTGGTTGTACACATGTGATCGCCTCTAGCCTGATTCGATTGACATGTGAGCCAAGCGTAAGTAGAGCCAAGCATGAGTAGAGATGCCTCTGGCTGCACCTTTTGGAGGAAGGGCATGAGTAGAAACGCCTCTAGCTGCACCTTTTGGTAAAGATTGTGGGATATGTGGGATATGTGGGCAAAAAGACTCAAGCGTAACTGAGTCAATCATGATGAGGGGCTCTCTCATAAACACCAATTGGCCTTTTGCCTAGTTGGCATAAGGGGAGAGGGAAAGGTTGTGACATATAACCTAATGTCACATCTTCATATGACATTATTTCCCATATATGAGCTATTGTGCCTTAGCCCTTAGATTTAAGAGTTGCCAACTCTAAAACCCCTCTATGATCCTTTAGAAACTTGGTAAGAAAAACTTGTCAGTCAAGATCCCATGCCCATAGTTGAACAAGACATATAATATGCCTTACTTAATTATGAGTGCTACTCTTAACTTGATGTGGAGGAGGAAGCTAGAGACAAGCCTCAACCTTTGACCTTGAAACGTGTTGTTTGATAAAACCTCCCAAGCATGGTCCCACTGATGTTAAGGATAGGCTACCTTGAAGGTGGGACGTACCCTTATTGTCTAGAAGTTGAGGCAGTACAATAAAAGGTTATGCCTTAACAACATAAGCTAAAGCTTGCATTGGTAAAAAATAACAAGCTCTATCATGAACCAAAAACTCTCCTACATATACCAAACTTGTTTAGTGATGGAGAGCCCCCTTGCTTTTCCTCTACCCCTAAACCCTATTTGAGGGGAGGGGATTTTAGGGTGTCAACCCTAAGGGTGTTCATAACCCCATTTAACATGCCAACAAAATCGGGAGAGAGTTTTCTAAAAGATAAGTTTTAGTTTCAACCTAAAGTTTTTTATAAATACTTGATGACACTTGGCCAAACTATTACCAAATGCCCAAATACACTAAATGACTAACATCTAGGATTCATTAATATAATAGAGTAGGTAACAATAGTCAATGTTTAAAGTAAAAAAAAAGTCATAATAAAAATTATAACATAATATATTTTACTTAATTTAAGGTTATTTTATTGAAATGGGATATTTTAGAAATAATATGGCCATGGTCTTTATAACTTCACCATGGTGTAATATAATTTTTCACATAAAGATATCATTTAAAAGCATTTATATCCTTGCATATATATGCACATGTACATATACAAACATAAATATATGCACATGTACATATTCAGACGCACATGTATAATATGTATCTGATCACATAGATGTATAATATCTACTGTCATTCATGTGATATTTAGGAATGAATTATATGTTTTCTCATGCAATATGTGTAATTTAATTTTTAATTCAAATAACCAATAAGCGAAAACATTAGTGGTAGTTATTATTAACGATATGACATTTTTTTTAATTTACCATGGGTCAAATAACCATGGATAGTGAAAAGTGAGCCTTAATTTAAATATTTAATTTAAGATAATCAACAAAAATAAAATAAAATAAAGTGTAATTTTTGGTTTAGTATAGACAAATATGCTTACTAAATTATTATAATTATAATCAAACTCACATAACTACTATATACAAATTTATTATAGCATGTATTTTATAATATACATTATATTATGTCTTATTAGTGATTTTTTTAATTTCATAATTACTAAAATAATTGTTAAAGTACTATATTATATAACACATCGAAATTATTTAAATTATAAAGAAATACATATTGATGTGTAATTCCATTTTACAATTTTTAACGAAGACACGATTACATAATACATGTATAGTCAGAAATAATATACCTAAAGAATCTATCAATGATTAAGATATGACTATTAAAATTAAATTTTTAAAAGAAAAACTGCTATTTACATACGCATATATATATATATAATATAAGAATATACAAACATTATTATTTAATTAGTATTTGCATTGCAAGTAATGATATAAAAGAAATTATATTATATACCAGATGTGTCTTATAATACATAAAGTAATTACTAGTTATAAATTATAAATATTAAAACTTGTGAAAAACTCATTCATACACATCTATCTTTAAAGAAATTTTAAATTATATATATATATAAGCATAATTGTATTTATACATACATAATATAATTGATTTATTTACATATTTCAGTTTTCAATGTATAACTTACTAAATCTACGACATATATTTGAAATTTATATTTGTGTGAAACATGAATCATAATTGACTTTTTCTTCAGGTATATAAAGGTTATTCTCTTAGAATATACTCACTAATTAAACGCATTTAGGGTGTATTGTTTGTTGCAGAAATGGAGTACAAGGATTCACAACCGAGCTCGATTAAGAGCGACGATCCGCCAAAATCCGGCAGAGCAGCTCCCGAGGAGCAGCCAATGCCATCCCCTGAAGAGGAGGTCAGTTAATTTCTATTAATTCATTGAATTAATCCCCTTAATTCTCCCAATTCTGCTATATTAGGAGGCTGCTGTGAAGAAGAAGTATGGTGGCCTGCGACCCAAAAAACCCCCTCTCATTTCCAAGGTACATTCTCGTATGTTGTGTGCGTGCGTGCTCGTGCGTGTGTATTTAGTTCAAAGTTATACAATCTTTATAGCCCACTATTATATCAACTATACGTATTCTTGGATGTACTACACACACACACACACATATATATGATTTTCTTGTAGATAGTTATGTATATATTTATATACATATAACATAGTAGATACAAACAAGCGTGCGCGTGTGTGTTATGATGGGAATTTTGGTACAGGATCATGAGAGGGCATTCTTTGATTCGGCTGATTGGGCACTTGGAAAGGTATCAAATTAATTAATATTTCTGTATCGCTTATTGTTTCATTGCTATAAGTATATATAATTAACTAAATACTCGTTAGTACAATATTTATTGATTATATATTATATATATATTATATATATATATATTGATAAGCAGCAAGGAGGACCAGTTGGACAGAAGCCGAAAAGCTTGATTGAGTCCCTTCGTCCAAAGCTCCAGGTATATTTCCAGCATAATTATTTATTTATTTTGCTTTAATTTGCTTTAAATTTTGTTTCTTGTTTTCAGCCCACACACCACCAGCCACTGCCTTCTAGAAAGCAGCATATCTTGGTGCGGATGAAGAAGGTACTCTCTCTCTCTCTATCTATCTATCTATCTATCTATCTATATATATATATAAACACTTGTTTTTAGGTTGTGAAAATGCTGCTGGGAATCCTGTCGATCAAACCAACAATTGATTAATTTCTTTAGTTAAAATGTTTTAATGAACTTTAATTAAAATAAAAACCAATAGTTCGTGAAACCAATCGTCCTTTGAATAGGGATCTAACTTTGCATGCAGGCCATCGGATCTCTCACGTCGTCACGTATATAACCAGGCTAAATTTCTTAGGTTATTCATTCTAGGCGACTACATTAGGTATATTCTTCATTTCATTTAGAAGTAATATAAGTAGATTAATCGTACGCATTATTCTTTTAGTTTAATGATGCAGATCATTCTTCCTATCAGTTTTTGAAGGATAAACAAGGAAGATGGTGAAAGAAGGAGCTTTCATGCCATACAAGCTTAGTTGCACTCTTACAAAACACAAAGATGGAGTCTCTAATGTAAAGTTCTCACCAAACGTGAGATGTTGGGTAGTTCTTCCAACGATAAAACAGTAAAGATCTTCTCTCCCGACAATAGCCTCATCCAGACACTGAAGGTCTCTCTCTCCCTCTCCGTCACACACACACACACACACAACGCACGCACACAACACACAACTTACAGGGACATCACAAGGGAATATCAGACCTTGCCTGGTCATCTGATTCAAGATATATATGTACAGCATCTGATGATCACTCAGTTAGAATATGGGAAGTGAATTCTGGAGAGTGCTTGAGGAAACTCAAAGGGCATACCAACTTCGTATACTGCGTAAACTTTAACTCTCAGTCGACTGTAATAGCTTCAGGTATATACATATATACAACATATATAATATAATAACTGTTTATCTTGCATATGCAGCTTCTTTGGATGGAACTATACGGTTATGGGACGTAAGAACTGGTAAAACCTTGAGAGTTTTAGATTTTGAATCAGAACCTGTAAATGCAGTACATTTCCACCAGAAGATGGTATGTGTGTGGGGATCTTACATATGCATACTCGCACATATACATAACGCGCGCACGTACATATGTAAATGCAGGTTCTTTATTGGCATCTAGCAGTTTTGATGGAATCTGCCGTATATTCGATGAAAAAACTGGTAATTGTCTCAGTACTTTCAGTGCTGAAGAGAAACCTGCAGCATCATTCATCAAGTTTTAGTCCCAATGGTAAATTTGTTCTCGTGGGACTATGGACAATACATTGGTAAGTCTATTTTAATGATCATTTAATATATCTTAATAACATACATACTGCAATTTTTACAGAGATTGTGGGATTATATAGATCGGAAGGTTATAAAACATACAAAGGCCATGTAAATAAGGCATATAGCATTTTGTCAACATTTGTACGTAATAAGTACGTAGCAAGCGGATCTGAAGACAACTGCGTATACATTTGGGACTGAAAACCAGCAAGTTGTGCAGAAGATCGATGGTCACACCGATGTGATTACTGCTGTTTGTGTTCACCCAAGTGAGAATAAGATCGCTTCTTGTGCAGTGGGGAAGGACAGCACTGTAAAAATATGGACACAGTAACTGCGTAAACATGTCTTTAATTATGCTAATCAAATGTTTATGGCTAGTTTTCATAACTCCTTCACAGTTAATTATTTTAATGATTTAATATATATTTAAAGGATATAAATTAAAAAGACCTCCAAGACTAATGCATTTCATTTATATATATGATTTGGTATATATAAGTTTTGTTTAAATGCTTTCTTTTTTGGTTTTTAATATTTATCAATTAATGAATTTTAATTATAATATAGAAGGGTGGCTGAATTGTGAGAGCGTTGCTGTTTATTTTTCTCGTTAATGTACAAATAACTTAAAATTATAATACATTGAATACATTATAATATTTATTAATTCAAAACAAACAAAGTTAGATATGCACTAATAAATGCACTTTCAAACTAAAATGAGAATATCTACGTAGTCTACCTCTTAATAATTAACAATTTAATTAATTAATTTAACATTTATTAATAATGAATTACTGTTAATACGCTTATTATTAACTTTTTAAAATGTATTTAGTTTTCCTTAATCAAGTGTAAATAATTTTTTTTAAAACATGAATTATTCCCATTTTGTTATTCTATTTCCAATTTAGTTTGAAGATATTATAATACATTCTCGACTTTAGATTTGAAACTTTGTTATGGGTTTTTAAAATTTTAATAGTGTTTAACAGGATTTAATAAAATCTTACTAGCATAACACGCACGACACACACATACAGTGTAGAGTTTGAATATTGAATAATGTAAATACATATTTCAAATGCACTAGAAAGCGTAGTATAGTAAACTCTTTATAAAATAAACTTTACATAAATACTAAAAAATTGTAATTATTGAATTGTAAGAAGCAAGGAGACCAGTTGGACAGAAGCCCAAAAGCTTGATTGAGTCCCTTCGTCCAAAGCTCCAGGTATATTTCCAACATATATTACTTCTTTTAAGCCCACACACCACCGCAGATTATCTTGGTGCGGATGAAGAAGGTACTCTCTCTCTCTATCTCTCTATTTATCTCTCTCTCTCTCTCTCTCTCTCTCTCTCTCTTCTCTCCCTCTCTCCCTATATATATATAAACACTTAAGCGGGAGATCGATGAAACTCATGTCGAAGAAGGTCACGAGCACTTTGACGCGGCTAGTTTACGTGAGCATGAAGAGATTACCAAGGTGAAGAACATTGGAAAGATTGAACTCGGCAGGTACGAGATCGATACGTGGTACTTCTAACCTTTCCCGCCCGAGTACAACGACTGTAACAAAATTGTTCTTCTGCGAGTTTTGCCTTGCCTTTGTTAAACGTAAAGAGCAGCTGCAGAGGCACATGAGGAAATACGAATTTTTTAGGTTGTGAAAATGCTTCTGGGAATCCTGCCGATCAAACCAACAATTGATTAATTTCTTTAGTTAAAATGTTTTAATGAACTTCAATTAAAATAAAACTTGAAACCAATCGTCCTTTAAACAGCCGTTCGATCTACTATCGATACGACCGTGGATCTAACTTTGCATGCAAGCCATCGGATCTCCCATATAGCGACTACATTAGGTATATTCTTCATTTCATTTAAAAGTAATTTCCTTTTATTATTATACTTATCTATTATATACAGTAGATTAATCGTACGTATTATTCTTTTAGTTTAATGATATCTTTTGTGTGCATATCATTCTTATTATCAGTTTTGAAGGATAAACAAGGAAGATGGTGAAAGAAGGAGCTTTCATGCCATACAAGCTTCGATGCACTCTTACAGAACACAAAGATGGAATCTCTAGTGTAAAGTTCTCACCAAACGGTGAGATATTGGGTAGCTCTTCCAACGATAAAACAGTAAGGATCTTCTCTCTCCGACAATAGCCTCATCCAGACACTGAGGTCTCTCTCTCCCTCCCTCTCTCCCACTCCCACTCCCTCTCCCTCCCTCTCTCTCTCTCTCCTCTCCCTCTCTCTCCTCACACACACGCGCGCGCTTGCGCACAACACACAACTTACAGGGACATCACAAGGGAATATCCGACCTTGCGTGGTCATCTGATTCAAGATATATATGTACAGCATCTGATGATCACTCAGTTAGAATATGGGAAGTGAATTCTGGAGAGTGCTTGAGGAAACTCAAAGGGCATATCAACTTTGTATACTGCGTAAACTTCAACCCTCAGTCGACTGTAATAGCTTCAGGTATATACAACATATATAATCTAACTGTTTATCTTGCATATGCAGCTTCTTTGGATGGAACTATACGGTTATGGGACGTAAGAACTGGTAAGTCCTTGAGAGTTTTAGATTTTGAATCAGAACCTGTAAATGCAGTACATTTCCACCCAGTAGATGGTATGTGTGTGGGGATCTTACGTATGCATACACGCACATATACATAACGCGCGCACGTACGTATGTAAATGCAGGTTCTTTGTTGGCATCTAGCAGCTTTGATGGAGTCTGCCGTATATTCGATGAAAAAACTGGTAATTGTCTCCAGTACTTTCAGTGCTGAAGAGAGCTGCAGCGTCATGCATCAACTTTAGTCCCAATGGTAAATATGTTCTCGTGGGGACTATGAATCAAATGTTTATGGTTAGTTTTTATAACTCCTTCAATCATAATTAACTAAGTTAATTATTTTAATGATTTTTTAAATTTAAAGGATATAAATTAGAAAGACCTCCAATGTTAATGCATTTTATTTATATACATGATTTGGTATATACAAGCTTTCTTGTTTATAGTATTTATTAATTAATTAAGTTTTAATTATAATATAAAAGGGGGGAATTGTGAGAGCGTTCGTGTTTACAAATAACTTAAAATGTACATTGAATATATTATATATTTTAGTTTAAAGCAAACAAAGTTAGATATGCACTAATAAATGCACTTCATGTAGTCTAACTCTTAATAATGAATAATTTAATTTTTTACTTAGCATTTATTAATAACTAATCACTGTTAATATGCTTATTATTATTATTTTTTTAAATTATTTAGTTCTCATTAATCATGTTTAAGTAATTTTTTAATAATTATGAATTATTCCCATTTTGTTATTTAGTTTGAAGATATTATAATACATTCTCGACTTTTAGATTTGAAACTTTGTTATGGGTTTTAAAATTTTAATAGTGTTTAGCAGGATTTAATAAAATCTTACTAGCATAACACGCACACGCACACACAGTGTAGAGTTTGAATATAATAATGTACATACATATTTAAAATGCACTTGAAAGCGTAGTATAGTAAACTCTTTATAAATACTAATTTTTTTTAATTATTGTATTGTAAGAGTTAACAGCATTGGATCATCCTCAGAGGCTTGATCTTGCACAAGCTAGAAACAGTAAATATTAATATTAATAATAATAATATAATAATAATAAAATAAACGATAATTGAAATATACCTGAAAGCCAAACTGTTGGTAGAGCAAACGAGCAGATTTATTACGAGAACCACATTGAGCATATACTTTATTCAATCCTGAAAAAATATATTTTACTGAATACTTTAATTATATGGTAATAAATCTATATAAATAGTGTAAAATATTTAGTTATTAATTAATAAATAAAATAATGCAATACCCCACAATTTGGCAGTTTCCATAGCAGCATGCAGAAGCCTTGTTGCTACTCCTTTCCTTCTATGGTTTCTAGAAACACACACATTTGCTATATAACAATATTTTCGAAAAGGCTGTGCAGAGTTTATACGAAACATTAACTTTGCTCTTGAATCATCCTGTATAAAATTAAACTATATTTATATATCAATATCACACATAACATTATAAATAATAATATGAATTAAATAATATTTAATATTAATAATATATATTAATAAGCATTACCTCTGAATATCCTGGTAGTGATTGCCTTATGCTAACATCCAATGTACCAATGACTCTGGTAAGCAAATTGGACGTTCCACTGTAGCTAAGTACCTAATATCATATATATCTAATATGCATATATACACACACATAATATATATGTATATGTAATATATATTAAAGTATTTACTGCTATTAAGCAAGTGCATCTCAAACAATTCCCATATTTCCCGAACAGCGCCTCTTCAGAGCTATAAATTCCTGTTATACATGGGTACATATATTAAAATAATTATCTAATAAAAAAAAAAACTGTATAATAATCTCATAATTATTTAAATATATTAATTACCTGCTCTGAGAACTTTTTCTTGTAACTCCGAACAAAACTATATAAAAAAATATATATTAAGTAAGAAATTATCTTAGAACTTCTCACCGGTTATAATCTTGGTTTTCAAAGTAACATTCAGAACGTATCCAGGAAGCAGTCTGCATTACACACACACACACATGTATAGTATGTATGTATGTATCTCTCTCTCTCTCTCTCTCTCTCTCTCTCTCTCTCTCTCTCTCTCTCTCCTTCTCTCTCTCTCTCTCTCTCCTCTCTCTTCTCTCTCTATATATATATATATATATATATATATATATATATATAAACACTCACCCATAGATCTTCATCTGAATGAGCTTCATTAACATTGTAACTAGTACTTGTTGGAGTTTCAATTTGAGTAAACACACATTCAGTAATACTCTGATTCTTCTTAGAGCCATTCTCTAATTCAGCCCTCAAAATACATCTATATATATATTTTTTAAATTAAAATAAATAATTGATATTATTTGCAAAATAGAAATGAAAGGGAAAAGGAAGAATTATACCTGCATATTCTATTGCCTGGAGAATAATTGGGAGCAGAATAACACCGTGGCCATGGGAGTGTGCTCCCAATTGCACCCAGAAAAACCATCACTCTAGTAACCTAAACAATACTAATTTGTTAACACAGTTCATGTATATTAATATTACACACACACATACAGCATTATGAATGTATGTCAATACCAATATTAGTTTTTTGTTTTTTTTATAATAAATTTAATTAGAACTTACAAACCTTAGAAAATGAATGTTTTAAGGTTTAATTTCTAATACAGTGTATTGTATTGAAAGAATGAAAAGGAGTATATGTGTGTGTATTTACTATACATACACATAGAGAAGAACGCATATACATTGGCTTTATAAACATAATATTAATTTTGTGCATACATATACACATTATATGTGTCTTATGTACGCGCAGAATATATACATTTAGATTAATCTATATATCCAATAGTATATGGAACATCATAATAAAATGGTCTTAATTAAATTACTTCATTATTTAAACAATCGACTCAAAACTTTAAAAAACAGCAATCTGCGTCATTTCACCACCTTTAGCTGGATCAAACTGTAACCTATAGAAACTGCACAATATTGTTAATCTATACAATCCATATTTCGAATATATTGTATATATGTGTGTGTGTGTGTTACCTTCGGTCGTAGCACGCAACCAAAACTGTATATGGTTCATCGGATGCAAACACTGCAACTGCACGGGTCTTCTTTGGTGGGAGATGAAACTGTGCGAAGGACCATTCAGAACTGAAGTACCTCGGAAGAACACCTGTTACACATTAAACAAATTCATATAAATATCACTATATAATCCTTAACATTGCATTACCTCGAATCAATGACAAGGAAGAGACTGGATTAGAGACAGAAGTTAACATAATGTTTAAACTGAAGACATGTACTGTCTGCTTATCACTAGTCACCACTAACCATCTGCTATCTTGCGAGAAAGCTAAGCTCATGATTACTGCAGTGTCTTTCCCACGCCGAAGCTGAACAATAAATAATAATCAGATTACAATACATACTACTTAAGAACATACCTCTTGAACTTTCTCCCCATCTCGTGTTTTAAAGATGCGAATAAGGGTGCCCTTAGTGCTAGAAGTAGCAACAAGGTAACCATCTTGACTCAGAGCTAGGGAATTAATCGGAGCCTCGTGTGCCCTTATCGACAAAGGGTGAGAGTTGTTGTCTTGCGGTGTGTGGATTAGAACTTCGCCCTCAGTGACTCCCAAGGTTGCTAGAACGTAACCAGTAGCCAACGCACAGATCCCAGTCGGATTATATATAGTTCTAATTGTGTTACGGATAGATCCATACTCCTTGAAGAGCCGGACGAAATCCGGAAACACAACTGCACAAAACTCGTTGCAGAGTTTTATTGCAAGAGGCTGAATTTTGAATTGGAATTTCTTACTCTTATGCGTTGTTTGCTTCAATATATTTACATATTCTGGATTACCCGCTTTCACGTACCAAATAGTGTTTATATCTTGTATCTCTGAGATTATAATCCCGTTTTCTTCCTTGGATACCAAGATGAAGGCTTGTTGAAAGGGCTGGCACTTCAATACTTGTACGCCCCTTTTGCTAGCGCACGCGAGATGTGTATTATTCACTCCAAAACTTACGTGCGTGAGCTCGTCACTCTCCATGGTAAGGGTAATGAAACCCTAATAAACCTGATTATAAATAGGTGCCACGTGTCGAACATTACGGGCTGGCCGGGAATATTCCGTTTAATTAACTAAACAAGCTGTTACGTGTTCGAATCTCCTTATACGGAAGTAAATTAGGGTTCTGTTTAGGGTTCTTCCGGGGTTCTGCGGCCAATGGCGAAGGATCAGGTATGTGTATTGCTTCATACTGTGTGTGCGTGAGTGTGTGTACGTAGTATTTATTTCTCTATGTGTGTTGTATGTTTTTATCTAGGAATCAAACCCAATGGCGGGAAGATTGCGCGCCAGATCGAGTAAGAAACCTTTGTATAAGAGGAAGAAGCAGCTGAAGAATATGAAACTGATAATGAGGAAAATGGGGAAGATTCTGAGGAGGAATCCAAAATGGTGAGCATTAACACTCGGTATATACATGTATGTGTAATATGTATACATATGAACATAAACATATCGGTTAAAAAAATCACACGGACACATATATTGTCAATGTCAAACAATGTAGTAAGTAACATATGAATATATACAGATTTTTAAGTGGGATTTCTGATGTTACGAACATAAAGTATAACCGTATATGATAAGTATTAGCATTAAACTGAACTGTAAGAGTAACGAAATAACTAGAATACGAACAAGCAGCCACACACGCAGCCACATAAATTAATACACGTATGTAAAACGTGGATTTGTGTGCTAATTACCTTGTGTAGAGTGATGATTTTTGCGCGGTTTGTTCACTGGGAGGGAAACTACTTTGTTGCGATACATGCACGGCAGTTTACCACTTGGAGTGCTTGGATCCACCAATGAAAAATGTTCCAAGGGGTGCCTGGAGCTGCTTAAAATGTGTAAGCCATCTGTCTTTATTACTATGTTAGTGATGCTCATAGATCAAAGTTATAGTATATATGTGTGGTATGTATGATTGCGTATACACACATACACAAGGTTTGATTATATGTAGAGGGAACCTCTCGCTGATCTTGACAAAATACTGGACTGTCAAATGAGACCGTTAGAAGATTCAAACGACGTGGAAAAGGAGGAAGTCAAGCAATATTTGGTGAAGTGGAAATCGAAGTCATACCTGCATTGCTCCTGGTTTTGTATTCCATATACATAATTATACTCATACATATATGTCGTTTTACAGGGTAACTCAGGCTGCTCTAGACAAAAGCTTCAAAAAGCTTATCCAGGAATCCGTGTGAGGTGTGTCTCATAAGTTATAACTAGCGCACACACACACACACACATATGTATATATGTATCTATAATGGACACACACACGTAACCTGGCATCTTTTCCTTTCTATTTTAAATCTTATTCTTAAATCGTCTTAGGTTGGTGAACTTTAATCGTCAGAGTGAATCGAGAGTGGATGAAGATGAAGAAAAGGTCCCCATTAAAGCTGAATGGACAACTGTAGATCGCATTATTGATCACAGGTCTCTCTCTCTCTCTCCTCTCTCTCTCTGGGGGGGGGGTTCTCTTCTGCTATTAGCATTGCAAATGATATATAGATATCAAGACTAAGCCTTATCGTTATCAGGCAAGTGGGAAAGAAAGTTGAATATTTAGTGAAATGGAAAGAGCTTGGGTATGAAGAATGTGCATGGGAGTCTGAGGATGATATAGTTGCATTTCAAGCAGAAATACAGAGGTACGTTAGATGTTTGTATACACGCACATACGTATAACTGTAGACACACACAATTTTGTGGTGTGTACGTATACATATGCATTTCAATGTGAGTATATAGATACAAAGAGGTCACATTTAATGAGGTAACCGAGGACATTGATCATGAGAAAAGACGTCAAAAGGCTTTTAGTACATACGATAAGACACCAGATTTTATTGTTGGAGGTATGTTATGTAATTCTTATTATACACACTCTGTATATCTTCCTATATTCACAGACATGCGGTATATGTGCACATATACACATGTATATACATGCACGTGCATACTAGCGCACATACATATAATTGCGTGTGACGTGTGTATGTGCGTATATAAACTTGCCATTGCTTTTTCAGGTGTTTTACATCCTTATCAGCTCGAGGGATTGAATTTTTTGAGATATGCATGGCAACAAGGGAAACCTGTGATACTAGCAGATGAAATGGGATTAGGTACTTGTTGTTACAAACACATACACATTCTGTCTGTACACATATACATAAAGCATTGTACTTGATTGTGTTATTGTTAATCACTTTATAATTGAGTTTTTGAACAGGCAAAACAATACAAACAATCTCTTTTTTGGCATCTTTGGTACAGGAGGGTGTTTTACTTCCACATTTGGTAGTAGCTCCATTATCAACTCTTAGAAATTGGGAGCGCGAATTTTCTACCTGGGCTCCACAATTGAACATTGTAAGTGAACACACACACAAGTACTCTAATATAATATATATATATATATATTATCTTATCTAAGGAAATTCTATAATGTATAGACTACGACGTTTTATTTACATAATCGTGAAATCTACATACAGTATATAAACATATGCCATATACTTGCGGCTTAAAATTTAATTTATATTATTTAAGGCACACACATTTACACTTTTTGCAGGTTACTTACATCGGTTCTGCATCGGGACGGGAAATAATCAGACAAAAAGAGTTCTATTTCCCAAAAGACAAGAAAAGGAAGAAACGCCGTTTGAAGTTCAACGTGCTTCTAACGTCTTACGAGATGGTTAATACGGACAGTTCCGTATTGAAGCCAATAAGCTGGGAATGCCTTGTAAGTATACATGTTTGAGTATATATGTATATGCGAATGTACATATACATAATGTGACTAATGCATGCATGTTATGTCTGTGTGTGTATGTCTGTTTGTGGAGAGAGAGAGAGAGAGTATTTATCTTTGTTTGGTATTTCTAATCTCTGTGTATGTAGATTGTGGATGAGGGTCATCGGTTGAAAAATAAGGATTCAAAACTCTTTCAGACACTACATAATTACTCAACGTACAATAGAGTTTTGCTCACGGGGACACCCTTACAGGTAGTGTGTGCGTGAGTGCATGCACGCGCATATGTGTGTCTTACATTTAATTGTTACAGAATAATTTAGACGAGCTTTTTACGTTGATGTATTTTTTGGACTCCAGCAAGGTACGCATATATACATACGTATATATATGTGCACCACCAATAATTTATAAAATACAGTACTCAAAGTATATATGAATTTACTATATAAAGAGATGATAGTGATGTACACATGTATAAGCACGCCCACATGTTTTAAGTATCCATTTTAATAATGTACAATAAGAAGCAACATATCACTATAAAATGTATACCACTTCATATTGTTGTAAGTTATTTACACAGCATATGCATTCGTATACATAGGATTCACTTATGCAGTTTTCGAGTCTGGAAGATTTTCAATTGGAATTTAGAGATATAAATCATGAGGAGCAGGTTCAAAGGTTGCACACCATGTTGTCATCACACCTATTAAGAAGTAAGCTTAAATTCTTAAAGATATTAAGAACTGTATATTCTTAAAGATATTTTAAATCTGTGCTAAATATGTTATTAAATGTTATTTTATACATTGTGTATATGTAAAATGTACCAAATAGATACATAATGTGTTTCTAGATTCTTAGCAAATGTTTATGTGGTAGGGGTGAAGAAAGATGTATTGAAGGAACTGCCTCCCAAGAAAGAGTTGATTGTGCGTGTAGAGCTAAGTTCTATACAAAAAGACTATTATAGAGCTGTTCTTACACGCAATTATGAAGTGTTATTACGAAATAGCGGAGTTCATGTAAGAACACCCACAAGCGCGCGCGTACACACACACACGCTTTCTATAAGTGTTGAATATAGAAAAGCCATGTTTCCTGTAATCAGTCTGTTGTTGATGCAGATGTCATTAAACAACTTGGTTATGGAACTTAGGAAGGTTTGTGCACATCCATTTCTATTGGATGGAGTCGAGCAAGAAACAGAAGACGAAGAGACTGCTCAAAAGTAATACAATAATAATACACTGTGGTTTACACACACACGCCAATTCTATTTAACAGGACACTAGTAGAGGCATCTGGCAAGTTACTTCTTCTGGATAAGATGGCAGCAAAGCTGAAAGCAGGGGGACATAGAGTGCTTATTTACTCACAGTTTCAAAGAGTACTTGATATTCTGGAGGACTGGCTTGAATATAAGGTAACTTAAAACCAATTTTATTAATATAATATTGTGTAGTGAATATTGTTATGATGCTTATCCTAGTGATATACATAACATATAATACACGTCTATTGTATACTATACTGTAGATTACGATAGTTTTATACTATTACATGTTATTTTAGATATGTAGTTGGTTCATAGACTACGTAAAGAATGACATAACTTTTTAGAATCCTGTCAAATGCAAACACATACATAGCAAGCAGGCTCAACACCTTGATGATGTTTTAATTTATAATGCATTAATAGAACTGGAGCTATGAAAGAATTGATGGCAAAGTGTCTGGTGTGGAGAGGCAGTGTCGGATTGACCGCTTTAATGCTACCGGGTAACACACACGTGCGCGCACGCAGAGAGGAGAGAGAGAGAGAGAGGATATATTATAACACCATGTGTACCTTGTGTGTATGTAAACGAATATTATGCAGGTCCAAAATATTTTGCTTTCTTCTCTCCACTCGAGCTGGAGGTCTGGGAATCAATCTGGCCACTGCCGATACTGTGATAATTTATGACAGGTTTAATTTCTCCATATTTTCTTTTTTACTCATATTTGATGCAGTATCTAGAATTAAGCTAAATTGAGAATCATCATAATGGTTATTACTTATACTAAACTAATTCTCAAGCTGTAACTCACGATTAATATGTGTGTGTGTGTGTGTGTGTGTATACATATAAGATGACATTTTATTGGCTTGTTCTCTTTTAATCTAGTGACTGGAATCCGCATGCGGATTTGCAAGCTATGGCTCGTGCACATCGTTTGGGCCAAACAAGCAAGGTATGTGTCAATTTGTGCATGTGCGTGTGTGTGTGGTGTGTTGAATGTACACATAGTTTAATATACATACGTGTATGGTTTATTTCTAGGTGATGATATATAGACTCATTACCCGGGGAACTATTGAGGAAAGAATGATGCAGCTCTCTAAAAAGAAGATGGTGCTCGAGCACCTTGTAGTTGGACGTATGAAGACTCAGATGCTCAATCAGGTAAATCTTATGTAGATATACAATCTGAACACACACACATACTTGTTACGCTTGTATCGTTAATTGATTACTAGCTTATATATATTGTGACAAATGCAAGTAAATCGCTATACTGTTCATTTTGTGAGTCTCCTTTCTACGTCATGTCTGCGATGATCGGCATATATATACATACATGCGTTCATGTGTATGTGTGTATATGTATTCACATGTATGGTCGTTTCCACGAGAGAAATACAGCACGTACTAATTAATAACATGTAAATTGTATATAAGTTTTTACAATACACACACACACACACACACACACACCACATATATATATATATATGTGTGTGTGTGTGTGTGTGTGGTGCGTGCGTGCGTGCGTGCATCTATCTATCATCTATATATATTATATAATTTCAGGAAGAGCTGGATGATATTTTAAGATATGGAGCAAAAGAGCTATTTGCGGACGAAGATACAGAGGAGGCAAAGCAACGACAGATTCATTATGATGATGCTGCTATTGATAGGTGGGTGTTGTGTGCGTGTGCTGTACGCATATTGATGCACGGGTATGTGTCTTTTTTAAGATTATTGGATCGATCACAAGCGGATGAACCCGAGGAGCCTGATGAGGATAACGACTTTTTCAAAGCATTCAAGGTTTTATAGATAGACACACACACACAGCATATCTGAATTCATTGCTTTGTGTATATCTATGTATCTTTGTATTTATATATATGCATGTCAACCATCACATGTGCGTACATACATACATCAACACCATCCTCAATCTGGTCCTACTTCATGAACTTCAAGATTTGCCGATATAAAGTATTGCACACATACACACACACACAACACAATGTGCATATGAATCCAGTCATATTCTCGTAGTTATTAGTCTTGTAGATTAACATATTTTTGTAGTATTAATCTTTGAAAATGTAAAAAAC
The DNA here is from genome assembly GCA_003024785.1 of Selaginella tamariscina. Classification (NCBI taxonomy): domain Eukaryota; kingdom Viridiplantae; phylum Streptophyta; class Lycopodiopsida; order Selaginellales; family Selaginellaceae; genus Selaginella; species Selaginella tamariscina. Next base: position 26,581 of record PUQB01000438.1, read on the forward strand.
TTATAATTGCAATTTTTACTTTGAACGAAAGCTAATTTTAATTAAAGGTTGCGAACTTTGAGTATGTGAACCAAGTTCAAGCAGAGGCTGCGAAGGCTTCAGACCAAGAAAAAGAGGCACAAGCAGACCTAGAATCACAGAACATGGATATTTCTGCCAGGACAACTTACTGGGAAAATCTTCTCAAAGCCAAGTATGATGCCCATGCTAGAGAAGAGCTTGGAAAGGGGAAACGAAGCCGCAAACAGGTAAATGTGTATATGCCTGTGTGTGTGTGTGTGTTTGCGTGTGCGTGTGCGTCGTTGCGTATATTATTTTCAGCAGACGTGCATATTAAGTAGAATATACTAGTATATAAAGTATCTGTGATAGTTGATATGTGTATATAATTCATAATAAAATAGAGCATAATGCGTGTGATTGTAGAGATATCCATACTATATTCAAACGCAAAAGTATGTGCTCTCTCTCTTCTATGTGTGTGTGTGTGTGTAGGTGAATGTATTCGGAATCTACTGATAAATCGTCTCATTGGGATATTGTGTTTTTGTAGTACATGCATCACTTGCATAGGGACAAGTGTTTGCCTTTGTGTGTGTGTGTTGTGTGGATGCACTGTTGTGGTGTGCGTTTGATATGCATGTATGTATGTATATAATAATATACATAATTTACAGGTGAATCATTTCATGGAGAGGATGACTTAGCAGGAATGTCTGATACAAGTTCTGAAGAGGATGACGACGACGACGATGATGACGAGGATGAGGAGCCAGAAGCCGAACCTGGAAAAAAAGCACCGCCAAGGAAAAAACCTCGTGGTAATTAATAGATTAATTACGCACTAATGTGTATGCGTGTGTGTATCTTGTGTATAATTGTGTGGATCACATTTACTATATTCATGTGTATATATGTCATATAATGAGTCATATCACACACATACACACACACACGCTGGATGTGCCACACACGTACGATAGATGGTATATTCATGGTTTCAATGTTTATATTAATTTATTTATACTTTAGTTGAAGCTACGGTACCACGAGGACCACCACCGTTGATGGAAGGAGAGGGAAAATCTATACAGATATTGGGATTTAATAGGAAACAACGAGCAACATTTGTACAAGTCTTAATGAGGTACTGTAAACTACATCTAGTACATTATTCTAGTACATTACACGAAATATACATGCTATATATATATGTGGTTTAAATATGTTTTTTTTTTTTTTCTTGTGAGGGAACACACGCAAACACACAAACACACAAACACGATGTGTTTAACTATGTTTTTAATTGTAATCTGGAAGGTTTGGACTTGGTGACATGAGCTGGAATGAATTCTCTTCGTGCTTGAAACCGAAAGCACTTGATGAAATTAAAGAGTGAGTTTCCTGATTTATATCACGTAGTTTAATTCATATACAAGTTTAATACATGTTTATCACTTCTATTCAGATATGCTGCGCTTTTCTTAATGCATATAACAGAAGACCAAACGGAACTGCCAACATTCTCAGGTTTGTGTGTGTGTGTCTGTGTCTGTGTCTGTGTGAGGAGAGAGAGAGAGATTATCTATCCAGTTACTTATAATATAGCACAACTGCTTAACAGTGCTATGCTAGCTATATCACTAACTAATTTATACATAGATGAAGTGCCGAAAGAAGGTTTGCGTATCCCAGACGTGCTTGTGAGGCTGGCAATTCTCCACTTAATCCGAGAAAAGGTAATTCTGTTTATATATACTTCTTTTACATGTATAGGTTACATACTCTCTCTCTCTAAACACACTATAGACCGATCTATACCGAAGTATACTGGTTTGCAGGTGATTAATTTACAAGCTAATCCTCAGCTGCCTTTGTTTCCTGGTCTTGCATATGCAAAATTTAATGCTCTAAAAGAGACCAAGCTATGGAGAGAGGAACACGACCGTAAGCTACTGCAAGGCATTATCAAGTGAGTGAAATCCTTGCGTGCGTGCTGTGTGTGTGAATATTTGAGGTGTGTTTATACGAAATGCTGGACCTATGTTAGTAGATAAGACATACAAATATATAGATGTGTGTGTGTGTGTGTGTGTGTAAGCAAATGGTATTATATATATTGTATAGACATGGATATGGAAGATGGCAAGCAATTTTAGAAGATGAAGAGTACGGTCTACAACCAGTATTATTCCAGGAGCTAATGTCAAGTACAAATGTGAATGTACAACCAACAATTGAAGAGGCCACCTGAAGATGCTGTGAATATTCCTCTCCAAGCAAACTCATGGTAACTTAACATAATCACCTTAAACTGTCCTAATCACTGGTTTAGGGATGCAAATGATCCTCATCTTCAGCGGAAAACCATGGACTTCTTTAGGAAGAGAATATCCATCCTTGAGAGGGTTCTTAATGCAGAATATCACGACGAGCTTATATCTACTTAATAAGGTTAGCATAATGTTTTCTAAATCTTATCCTGCATATATATATATAGTATAAACTTTATAATATATAGATCAGAAGACAAACTTATATGTGCTCTAAGAGAGTACTCCTTATGGTTATACGTAATTGAATATATTAATGTTTAGCTGTGTTCTAGGTCCTTGTAAACTACTTTACTGCCCTTAACGTGTTACCCTTAAGTCCACTCAATCGTCATGTCATCCTCGGAGTCTTCGACCTTTTTGCCCTTTAGTGCCCTTTTAGGTTTTTCTTCGCCATCTCTCTTCCTCTTGCCAAGTGAGCATTCGCCCTTTTCCATATCTTTCTCTTCGTCCGAGTCTTCTTCTTCGTCTTCAGAGTCTTCTTCTGTCTCGACTATGTCATAGTCTGCTCCATAGTCGTCACCAGGTTCATCAATATCTTGCTCATACGCATACTCATACTCACTTTCTTCGTCCTCGGACTCGTCGGAGTCGGAATCTGTTGTTTCGGCGGCCTTCTCGCCGTTTTCGCTGTCTACTTGCTCGCCCTTTTCGCTGTTTACTTGCTCTGGTTCAGTCTCACTGTCGGTGTCTGAGATTTCTTCTATAATTTCTTCATACTCGGATTCTTCTGCGTCCTGCTCTATGAGCTTGCCGTTGCCCTTCATGTATGCTTGTGGTGGAAACCCTACAAGCACAGGCTCTTTAAGTTGTGTTTTACCTTTAATTGGGTACCCTATTGTTAGTACATTTTATAAAGGTCACACTTATATACAAATATATATAAATAGGCTTTTTGTTTATCAACATAATTTTAATGTTTTTTTGTTTTTCCTGCTCTTTATTTTTTAATTTACATTTTGTTTCATATTAATTGTATATCTTTTATTTATCAAAAACCAAGGCTTAACCCTGGTTTTGTTAAATTAAAAGGAGAGAAAAAACCTTAATAAGCTAATTTAGATCTATTTCAAATTATACAATTATGTGTATACGCCTATATATACATCCACATACACACATGTGTATAGCTTAGTACAAACAAGCACTTAACGCAAAAAGCGATTAACAGATATAAATTTAACTAAAAAATATTCTTATATGTGTGTATCGCATAATGTAACTTTTGAATCTAAGGGGTTATGGTGTGATAGCCCACTTACATCACCTTTCTTCAACCTGGTGTGTGTGTGTGTGTGTGTGTGTGTGTATGTATTATATATATATATATATATATATATATGTTTTCAAGTTAATGACTTACAAAATTGCTTGATGCATGCTTTCTCTCTCTCTCTCTTGTGTATATATATTCTATATAAATATGAATATATGTAGTGTGTATACATCCATATATTATATATATACACAGAAATACATTTGTATATATACACACATACATAGATGTGTGTGTGTGTGTGTGTGTGATTTCTTTAGCAAGTTAACGACTTTAAAAGAAGCTTGATATGTTTCTAACGTTCACAGTAGATGTATATGTCTTTAACAAGCAATCTCTCTCTCACACACACACACATGTGTATATATATTCTATATGAATATGAATATATAATTATATGTCCAACGAGAATAATAATAATATATTATAACATTAATATATAACATTGCACTATTACATATCAATGTATTATTATAGATAGATTAGGTGTATATAATTAGATATTATATAGCTTAATTATATAAAGTTAGCTATAAGCTTCATTATAATAAATCTACTATAATATAAATTTTATGTCTATATATTCTGTATAATATGAATATATAATTATATATCTATAACGAGAATTATAATAATATATTATAATATTTAATATTGATAGATTAGATAATAGATTATATTTAATCATAATAAATCTAATATATTCTATATAATATAAATATATAATTATATATCTATAACAATAATATATTATAATATGAAATTATAGATAGATTAGATATGCATATAATTAGATTATATCTAACCTAATTATATAAAGCTAGCTTATTTATTTATAAGCTTAATTATAACAAATCGATTACATATCAACTTTATGTCTATAATAACGAGGCACTATTACAAATCAATATATTATTATATATAATTATAGCTTAATTATATAAAGCTAGCTTATTTAATTATAAGCTTAATTATAATTAATCTAATATATATAAACTTTATGTATGTCCTTTTACGTGTGGTCGTTGTGCTTGGAAGGCATGTGTTCCTTTTTGGAGCTACTTTCTTCCATTATCATCACATTCCTTCTCCGTAGTATACGTTGAGTAGAATTTACGCATGGAATGCAGCAGAAAGAGGATTCTAATACACACACACGCACGGACACACGCACGCACGCACACACACACACAAACACAATGAATATTCTAATATATTATATATAAAGAAATTCTATATGCCTGCGCATTGCGGGCCAAGGACGTCGTTTTCATGAAATGCTAAGACACCACTATCAAAGTGGAATTGGGAACCTTGTATTTATATAGACCCCTCTAAACCATACAACCTTAGAGAGGAGCCAAGATGCTACCTAACAAAACCAGCTATTACTTAATTTGTTTAATCACATTAATTATGTATTTCATAAAAGTCCACGTAGTTTCTAAGTATCCTCCTGTACCCTTTGTACAACCAGAATATACCACCTTTTAGCCCACTCTATTCCAGATTTTGTTCCAAAGTTGCTTAGACTTCCCATCACAAATGCCAGAGAATGAGCAGTAAAACCCTAATTTCTTTACACTTTAACCCTAAAATACTTATATCTTTCTCTTCTATCACATGCAAAGAGTTATATTATATTACTTAAAGTAAACTAGTTTCCTTCAAATTACCTTCTATAGAGTGTTTACTTTGGGTAGTTTTAAAAAACCCTAATTTTCACTTTAACCCTAAAATTAATTCCACCTTAACCCTAAAATTAATTTCAACTTTAACCCTAATTTGCACTTAAAGTGGGTAGTTGCTTAAGTAAAACCCTAATTTTTTACTAACATACATTTAACCTAAAAGAGCAAATTCATACATTTATTTAACAGCTAAAATGTATCTATAGAGTGTTTACTTACTTACATGCACTTTAGCCCTAAAATAAATCCACTGTATATGCAGCTAAATTAAGAAAATCATATATATTTTATATAGATTAAAATACACAGCTGAAATATATACTTATTTATATTATCAAAGATGCGCAAAGATATGAACCATAATACTAAGCTTCCACTGTTATAATATATTCTCATGCATGGTTTGCACTTACTTTAAGTAACAATTTCCCTCCAACTATACCATCGTCTTCTATAGAGTGTAGTATTTGCTCATATTAGCTGCATTTTTTTTTATGAATTCTACATGGATTTTACTGGCAATCTTATGTTGCTCTCTCTCGCAGATAGCAGTCTCAAAGTTTTATATAGAATCGTGCTCGTCCGATGACAAATGCAAGGCGTTCTTGGGATACCGCGTAGTAGCGGACACAAAAGTAAGCAATGTAGTGGAGATGTTCGGAGTCGACACCCTGGATTTACTCGGTTCAAACAACTACGAGATCTCGCTGCCGGAGCCGGACAATGTGATCATCCAGGCACAGGAGGTGCTCAGAATCCCGGTCTCCTGCGCGTGCTCCAACGGGATACGAAGAACAGACTCCATCCTATACATCGTCCGCGAGGAGGGTGAGACGCTCCTGACGATTGCAGACGAGAAATTCTTCGGGATGGTAACTCCCCTGCAGATCTTCGAGGCGAATTTCCCCGGCGCCGGAGAGCAGTATATGAATTCTAGCCAGGGGTTCGGAGTGGGACAGCAGCTGCTCATCCCCTTCCCATGCGCCTGCAACGGTGGGGAGTTTAAGGGGACTCCTTCCCTGTTCGTTTCTTATATGGCGCGGAAGGGCGAGTCTGCATTTGAAATCGCACGCATGTTCGGTTCTAGTGTCTCTAATCTTGTCGACCTCAACAGCATGCAGGAGGGATTCTCGCTCTCTGCTGGGGATGTACTGGAAATACCAATACCAGGTTCTTCATAATTTGTCTTAATTAATATAGTTATTAATCTTTTTTTATGTTTTTTTTATATAGCTTGTACATCATCATTTGATTCACGGGCTACTGACTATGGACTCATGGTTCCAAATGGAACTTACACAATTACTGCTGATCACTGTGTGCAGTGCACATGTGGAAACAACTATCCAAGGTTAAACAATTTATAATATACTCTAATCTCTCATGATAATTACTGATTAATTACAGGTTAGAGTGTGTTCAAGCAGCATTAAGCCTAAGTAATAGTTCATGCCCATCAAGCACTTGTAATGGAGCCAGCCTCAAAATTGGTGAATTTACCACTCAAGTTTCAAGTGACAGCTGTCAAGTAACATCATGTGTTTACAATGGCTTCCAACATACACAAATTCTAACTGGGTATGTATATATATTATATGCACACATGTTATGATTTTCTTATAAATTAATACTTTCCAGTTTGGAGAGCAGCAACCAATCATCATGTCCTGGTAAATTTACAAAACTTACTTTTAAACTTAAGTTTTAATTAATAAACATTAAACTCATAATTACATATATATACCCCTGATATTTATCATATTTACATATACACCCATAGGAATTTTTAATTTATATATATATATATATATATTTATCTACAAAAATTAAATATATTTAATATATAGAAAATCTAGAACAAGGTTTATATGTTAGTAAATGATATAATTGTTAAAATAAATATATTCATGAATTATAATTAATTATAATTAATTGATTATATGTGTTTTTCATAGCTCCATTATCACCTCCAACATATAGAGAGTACATGCCAGCGCAAACTCCGGATGCATCGCCCATAATTGAGCCAGAAAACATAACAACATCAGACCAGATTATACCAATGAACACACCACTCCAATCTTCATCATCATTTCAACCAACAACGTATTTGTTTACTTATATAATCTTACTAGTATATGTATAGCTATATAGTTCAATTTTGCTACACAATTATAAACAATAATCTTATAAAATACAAATAATTAAAACATGTTAATACACTTTAACTTTGTAAATATTGTACCTGGAACTTCTTATGAATATAAAAACATGTAAAGAATATAGTTAAGGAACAGTTTCCTCCCAAGTAGAGAGAGCAGTAGCTTATGAACATCTATTACGTAATGGCCAAGGTGTATATATGTGTAGGTTTATGGTATTGTTAATATGCCGTGAATGATATATGTTCATCTTGACAGAATAATTATATATATATATATAGACAGATATGCATATAAATCTAGGATTGAAATTAAAATAAGGATGTAGCAAAATTCGGTTAAGGCTATATAAAAACCGCAAAAACTTACCATTTTTCCATACTTTTCTTCAATAGTGTTTTAAGTAGCAGTGACTAACTCCACTTCCGTTGCATCCTCCACAAGGTCAGTGTTGGAATCCACTGAGCCAACCATAGCAACAGACTTCACCTTGTCATCTGAGAGTTTCATAAGTTTGACACCCCTGCACATATATACAGTTAGTACTCCGTGTGTGTGTGTGTGTTATCAAGGTTGTATACAAATCATCTAAAACTGCAATAAATCAATTTGAAATCAATTTTTATTTTGAAGTATAGTGTGTGTGAGTTTTTGTGTGTGTGTAACTTGGATTACACAGTAATATCGGCACACAGAAATTCAGGGTATACAAACATCGGGATATATTATATATATATATATATTACACATATTAATGCAACTTACTTTCCCATCCTGGTCTTCACAGGAATATCCCGAACTTTGAACCGGTTGAATATCCCTCCATGAGTACCGACAACGATCTCTTCGTTGCTTTCTCCATCTGCGAATATATAGGTTATATATGTAATTGTGTGTGTGTGTGTGTGTGTGTGTGTGTGTGTGAGAGAGAGAGAGAGAGAGATGTCTATATATGTATATCACAGCTAAAATAACAACCTTCTGCAAGAGACCTCCCCACAACAAACATTAATGCTAGTCGGTCACCTGGCTGGAACTGCAAATAAACGAGATTTAATTCATCAGTAAATAGATAATAACACATAACTAATAGCATATCCATGTATGGCATAATTTATCATGTGATTGTAGAGTCCTCTGTATACAAGTTACAAACAAGAATATATACCTGAATAGACGTTTATTCTAGTGACACTAGTGAACAGTCTTCTGTATATTAGTTAGCGTCCAATTGAATATTTGAATATATAAATATATGTATAATGTACATACAGAACATATGTAAATAAGTTTTGCAATTTATACAAGGCTATACTGTATATAGAATTGTTAGTTGATTGTTTTACAGCTATCATGCATAGGTTACTCATAAACTAACTAAATTCGATACTGGTTAGACGTTCTACGTCATCCTTATCATGTAATCCATATATATGTACATGTGTCTATTAAGTACCTTGCATCCAATAACACCGACTTTGTTTAAACCATTCTTAGGGAAGGATGAAACCGGCACTCTCTTAGCCATTCCATTTTCAGAGACGAACAGCAACCAGGGTGCTGCAGATGTGCTCGTCTTACTCCTGACACAATATTCTCTGAGTACGCACGCACACGCACACACACACACACACAGCCATTGGATAACATAGCAGCAAACCCGATAAAATTAAGCCTAGAAACTTAAGCTAGATATATACATGCGTCACGATAAACGTATGTCGGCTCTATAAACTATATATACATATACATGTACACAGATATGCTAAACCGTGTATAATAAAAAAATTATCGTGTATGAAATATAATATGTGAATGTGACTTGCGTTCTAAGTCATGTATACCATACAATATAGCAGATATACATGTACGTAAATAGTGTATATATGTTGTCAAACCTCTTCTGTCTATATACATAATGCCATACGTATATATTTATATATTCCTTACTTTTTCAGCACTGATGCAAGAACAATGTCAATAGCTGCGAGTTTGTCACCTTCCTTAAGCCGCATTGCTTTAACGCCGCGAGCTGCTCTTGTTAAGGATCGGAACTACAATTACATATGTCAACATACATACGTCCACAGATATAGTATATATATTATTACAGTTTTGCTAGTGTACATACATATCAAGGCTTAAAGATACTACTCTAACATTTTCTAATGCTTAGTTATATAATAAGATCATAATAGTCGTATATATAAATATCAAATGCTAACAGGACATGCGTACCTGACAGGGAGCTTGAACAGACATGCCATTTTGAGATCCTATGAATATTCTGTCGAATTCAGTAGCCTGTCTCACCCATTTCAACTCGTCCCCTGGCACCTGCAACATTGTATCCGTTATAACTAGCTTTAACGCAAACATGTGCATTAAGGTAGATACTTGCCACTGGTTACATAATTTCCACATTTGTATGTAATGACTATTCAATAGCTCTCATTAAAATAGTATGAATTCAAGTATACAACCATTAACATGTATATATATAGGTAAAATATACATATATACATGTACACACGAGTATTTAAACGAGTATAAATAAATAAACTGTATACATATGTACGTACCAGTTGAATTGCAACAATGCCTTGAGCACGGATTGAAGAAAACGCTGTCAAAGGTGTACGTTTAATATAACCATTGGACGTCAGCATCACTAAAAACTGATCTTCTTTAAACTTGCTTATTGGAAACACTGAAGTGATCCGTTCACCAGCAGGAATAGAAAGCACCTGCAATTAAACTCAGATTTTCTACATACACAGATATTCAAACTCTTGCATTAGAGTCTCACACGCATTATGTACAGTTACGTACGATAGACAAGTTACAAATAACATGCACAGCAGATATTCACGACATTATTGTCTAGGATAAAAACGTTATAGATACCTGTACTATTATGTAGCTTTTACATAGCATACACATAACTTAGAACTGTAAAAATAACTTATATCGTACTGACGAATGAAGGGATACTAAAAGCAACAGATACACAAAAACCTCATATATGATACGTGTACACACACATATATGTAAAAATACATTTATATACATATATACATGTGTGAGTGTGTTTGTCTGTTTAGCGTCCTTTGAGCATGAGACATACATGGATGCACTAACTTCTAGTTGTTCACACACACACACACACACATCCCCACAAACCTGAAAATAGGAATTCCAGAAGCTGTTCTGGAGCATTCGGGCACTTGATAAGCACGTAGCGAGTACACGACTCCTCTCTCACTGGAAAAAAGGAAAGTCAATGTATACGCATACACAATGTATGCATATACCCACATACACATGTATGTATGTGTATACCTGAAAAAAGAACATGGTCATGGTTTTGCACATAAAGGAATCGACCACTCCATCGTTTGATCTCATCTTGCCACCGGATTTCCCAGTAGTCCCACGCCTTTGGGCAGCAAATATCAGGATGCATTCTCTTTATATATCCCTTTGACTTAGAGTCTGCAAAAACAACATTCACTTAACATCTACCATATACACATTATTGTATATATGTATATACAGATACATAATTAGATATTTTACATATTCTGATTTTGGTGCATACATCGATCTAAAGATGCTTATCATATTATATTAAAGATGTGATAAAAATCAAGTTTAGCTAAAATTAAAAGTGCTTCCTTCTGACGTTTGATAAAATAGTCTTTAATTTAATTAATAAAATCTCTGCAAACATTCATATCTAAAAATGTAATAATATATATTATATACTGCCGCCTATATAATTAATCAGCAATCACGGGTTTTAGCTAGTTGGTTTACCAGGAAAGTCTCCTCATTTGCTACCACATCCACGTCATTAATTTGACCATCGTGGCCCTGCTCAAGTACAGTTCTACGTGGACTGCCAAACTCCTTCTTCATAACCAATGCTTCCTTCTCAATAACCTTAAACAAAAGAAAGCAAACAGTCGATTCAGCACTCTTCAATACGTATGTATGTATGATATGCGTTATACACCATTAGCGGTGCGTGTGCACACGAGCGCAAACGAATGGGTACTCCACATATATAAATGTCCATGCATAGATTGATATCTTAGCAGATTATGCGATGCATGTATTATGTATGTATGTGTGTGTGTTATTTATGTGTATATGATATAGCATGCATGCATCTGTATGTATATACATGCGTGTATTTTATACTTTGCAGATATGCGGTGTTATTAAAAAGAATATAAAGAGATGTTTAACCTGTAAAATTCGTTGTTTATTCGCCAGAAGGTCCTTCAAGTCAGCAACATGAACAACAAGGCTGTTATGTTCCTCCAGTATCTTATTCCTCTATACGAAAATAGCGAGATTAAATACAGATCACAAACTGGTTATAAACTAGCTAACAGTATTTTATTTATAGTATAGACTACACTATATAATACTATCTGCATAAAATTCAAATATAAATACCAAATATAAATTGGTCATACAGTACAAAATTTGCTAGAATACATCTAATATTGTGTTAAAGTTTGAAGCCGTATATCTGCATGATAAAATGAGCATACGTAAAATAACACGTACATCTTCATATACATGATTATATAATGCAGATTAATTATTTAACTCTATGTTAACAATTTATTTATCACATGTACCTCAAGGCTGGTTATTCGACGTAACGGCATGGCTAGGATTCCTTCTGCCTGGATTTCCGACAATCCAAAGCCTGCAGTACCCATCACATATACACACATATATGACATGCATATCATATATATGCATCATGTGATGTATACATGATTATGCGCGATAATCCATTGACACAACTATGACAGTAATACAGATCTATATTGTATTCATATAATCGCATGTATATGTATGTCTCTCTCCCTCCCTCCCTCTCTCTCTCTATAATATGTGTGTTTCTGTGTGTGTGTAATGTAGCAAACAAATCTATTTCTTTCTCTACATATAATCTATAACTTATGAGCTTACATTATAGAGAAGCATGTACGTATCTATATTATATAAAAATATATACATAAATAAAAAATACATGAATATACATACGAACCTTGTTGTAATGCATGAGAGGCACTAGTGCTGTCTTGAGCAGATTTAAGTATCTTCAGAACATGCTCCAACTTATCCAGTCCTTTAAGAAAACCTTGCAACAGGTGATCTCTCTCTTCGGCCCTTTTAAGTTCACATTGTGCACGTCTCTTCACCACAGAACATCTAAACTCCAAAAAGTTCTGGCACACGAGAAATAAATTAATTAATGTCTAGATAGATATAGAAACATTCTATGATATCTATGCGTACATGCGTGCATCATTGTGCATGTTAAGTAGTCTAAACCACGAGTATATATATTGCATATATTACATATGCATTTCACACACATGTAAGTATCATGCAAGTATACCAGGAAAAGCCATGTATTATAACTTATGTACTCATACACAAATATACGCATACAATATAACTTTGTCTTTGAGTATTTATATATTTATATACATATAATATATATTTCAATATGTACACTAACATCTCTACGCAGAAGAGCCACGCATATGTTATATACACGATACATAGCATATGCATTTCATACACGTTTGATGTATATACATATATATGGACATGAAGTAGATGAACATATACAGTATATGTGTGTGCGTGTATGCCTGCGTACGCATGTATAAACGAATATAGCATACGGTATATAAAGCATGTAGAGATGATTATGCATGACATGCATAGCTATGTATGACATATTCACAAAATATACAGATAATACATATGTCAAACTTACCTCCAGCAACTCCTTGATCCCGAAAACTTGCGGTTCCTTGTTAAGAATTCTAAGCCAATAAAATAAAGGAAAAAAAAAAACAAGAAGAAAAATTAATAAAACATAAAGATTAACGTCCACATTTCACATAAGACAGCATATATACCATATAGACACTTACCCAACCATGTTGCAACCAAAACGAGACTGAAGTGCTGTGTGCTTATATAAGTTGTTCAAAACAACAGCTGGTATGCTGCCCTTCTTCAACTATAAAATACAAAACAAACAAAGGAAAATTCATATATATATGTATGTATGTATGTATTACTAGATGATTAACTTCATATATAAACAGATGTTTACTCTATAATAATGGCATAAACTGATGCCACGTAGCATTACCTCAACAACTACGCGCATGCCTGAGCGATCACTCTCATCTCTGATATCACTCACACCTTCTAGCATCTGTCAAGTGACAATAAAAACCAAATTAATACATTGCAGTGACTCAGCAACGTAAAGCCAAACCTTGCCATTTACAAGCTCCGCTATCTTAGAAACAAGTGCAGCCTTGTTTGTTCCGTAAGGAATCTGCATAACAAACAAAGAACACAAGTTACATACGTTTCGAATTTGATATATGATGAACGTGTACGTGTATTCGCACAGATTGAACAATAATATATGCATATATATCACCTCTGTAATGACAATTGCAGAACGGGGTGTTTTTCCTTCCAGCTCCTCAGTAGTTGTTTTGCCTCTAACGGTGACTTGTCCACGTCCTGTTCGGTATGCATTTAGTATTCTGTGTAGCATATTACTGAAGTCAGAGAACATTACAAAGATATGCACACACCCACACACACACACACATACACATTACAGACATTCACGACTGTACACGTAGATATATCTACATGTATATGTAAACCCACCCTGAGACTCCCAATATTTGTCCTCCAGTTGGAAAATCTGGACCAGGCATGTGCTCCATCAACTCTTCAATCTACATGGAAAAAGAATATACGCATACGTGTGAGTGTGATTAATATTACAAATTACTAGTGAACTGCATTTGAAACCAAAGTTTGCATTGTATTTCTCTACATAAGCAAAGATGAACACATAGGGGTTTGGGGTGTGTGTATGGATGGACGTATGCACATATATATGTGCAAAACAAAATGACATAGTATGCAACATACCGTTGCGTTGGGATTCTTTATAAGGGCACAAAGGGCATCCACCACCTCGCAAAGATTGTGTGGTGGTATATTTGTGGCCATTCCAACCTGCAGAAGCAAATACATTCAATAGATTAAATTTAAACTTACATAAGATGTATACGTAAACACGTGTGTGTGTGTGTGAACAATATACTAATATACTCTGCTTTTACTATTTAGAAGCTTATCATTAAGAAAATAGTTTGATTTTCCATAACTTTAAGTACTTACAGCAATTCCTGAAGCCCGTTTATAAGAACATTTGGAAGTCGTGCGGGCATGACAACTGGCTCTTTTTGTGAGCCATCAAAATTTGGAAAAAATCGACCTGCAAAATAATGTATACATGGACGCGCGCGCACACACAAACACAAACCTACACAGACGAATTACTATGAAATAAAATTACCGTATCTAGATCGAGGTCGGATAGTAACATCGCTTCTGATAAAGGCTGGAATCAAGAGTTTATAAGACATTAGTGAAGAATCGCATTTATATTATTTTACTGTTTTGATGTGTATGTAGTCACAATTGTGATGTGTATGTATATAGCAGATTTATTTATATATACACAAGTAATACAAGTACTGTGTATGAATATCCTTAACGTTCATAAATCAATGTGAACATACACAGGCGTGTGTGTGTGTGTGTGTCAACTTACTCCGAGCCTGCATTCTGTGTATCTCATTGCTGCAGCAGGGTCCCCATCAATGGAGCCGAAATTACCATGGCCACTAATAAGCGGGAACGTAATGAAAAACTCTACAATTTTAGCGTGTCAAATACAAAAGAAAGAACAAAAAGTTAAAAACGGCAAACTTACAAAAGTTTACCTGCGCAAGACGAACAAGAGCATCATACACAGCGAGTCTCCGTGCGGGTGAAATTTTCCCAGAACCTACGGACACAAACATATGTTTATGTAGTACCCCAGATGTGTGTGTGTGAGAGAAAGAGAAAGTATTCAGAAAAGCCACAGTAACGCAATTTATTGTAAACACCTCAAGTTGAGTTTCAAATGAGCTGTATAAAACAATGTATATAGAGCTGGAGTAATACCAACTAGTTCAGAGAGTAAGTATGTGTATGTGTTTAAAATGAATTAGTTAAAATATATAAAGGTCTGTGCAGTAGTATAGGCATATAAACGTATCACGAGGTACATAGTATATGTGTGTACATGTACGTAAAAAGATTACAAATATGAAACAAATGGAAGAATATATAATCTCAGCCCTATACATACACAAGATACGCATAAAGGAAAGTAATTCTTGTTCTTACCTCACCAACAACACGTGCGCATTTTTTATATGGCTTTTTTGATGACAAACCCAGTTCATGCATGGCGTATCTGCGGAAAATTCACATGATAGTATTATATACGAAACAAATTAAACTGAGATGGTCCAGTGTGTATAAACATTTTGTGCAGATAGATATTATAAAATATAAACCATACAGGATGCGACGATGTACAGGCTTGAGGCCATCACGGATATCCGGGAGAGCTCTACCCACAATGACGGACATCGCATAGGATAAGTAAGAATCGGAAGCCTCCTTTTGAAGCTCAACAGTCACAACGCGAGTTGTATCTTCTCGAACAGCATCCGAAGCAGCCCCATTCTGCGGCATCTTCCGACCCATTTGAGCAGAGACACTGGTGAAGCTTCGCAACTGGTTAGGAGCCGGATTCCAGGAACCCAAATGCGGATTTTGCCCGATATACAACCTCGGACACCCGATATCATGTCCAAGATACCGGCTTGCTAGAAATCCTATAAAAACAAATTTTTGAGCAGCAAGGCAAAACAGACACAAAAATGTAGATTTTGGTGCAGTTACCCCAGATTGTGTGCATTCTAACACAAAATCCCGATTTTTTACGGATTCTCGTATCGACAATCAACATAAAAAGGCGGATTTTGATGCGAGAATGGATTTCACTACACAACATACATACATTGAATGCGGCAAGCTTACCGGATCGATTGCGCACGGCGATCAAAGATGAACATGGGGAAATCATCGAAGAAGACATCTGATTCCTCACAGCAGCCTTGCAAACGTGAAGCGCACGTCTCGGCACGAGCGCGCTTTCCATAGAGGAAGAGAATGTGCCCTATGAACGCCTGCCCCAATCCGCCATAGCCTTTCGCACTTCCCAAGAACCCTAACCCCTAACCCCTAAACCATCAACTTATTTTGCCGTCGATAATTAAAATCTGTTCTGTCACACACGACACTCTGACACGAAGCAGCAAGAGTAGTTAGGGCCAGGTACCATGGTGACTTGGAGGATACCTTAGTTTTCTAAGGAGAGATTTCTTCCTTAGCACCAACTGGGCATCTGCTGAGCTACTACTAGACTTTTTGGAATCGTCCTGCTTCTCCGGTGATCGGTGTACTTACACTGTCCGAGGTAAGACTTACACCTATCCTTAAGAGGAACATCTGAACGCCAGTACTGGTTAAAGTGGTGCCCTTCCGACTGGTACAGGAGGTTGACGTTCCTCTCTGATCCCCAGTACCAAGCTGAGGCCGCAGATGTTATCTATCTCGTGAACAGGCTTTTCTGGGTAGCAATCCAGTACATTGTTCAGCAGTCGAGGATGCCTACAAAGGTGCGAAGGTGAACAGGGGAAACATGTTCTGGAACTGCTTTGCGAACCAGGTGGTCTCTGTCCGGAACCAGGTTGAACAGAAGAGAACCAGCATTCCATGCGACTTTGGAAAGTCGTTGTACTGCTGACAGAACGAACACAGGTAGAGAAGAAGCGTGCTAGGCGGTTCATATGTGCCCTCACCCTCAGACCGTGATAGTAAATAAATAAATTCATAAACTGAGATGGTCTGGGTCTAAACATAAACCATACAGGATGCGACGATGTACAGGCTTGAGGCCATCGCGGATATCCGGGAGAGCTCTACCCACAATAACGGACATCGCATAGGATAAGTAAGAATCGGAAAAGCTCAACAGCCACAACGCGACTTGTATCATCTCGAACAGCATCCGAATGTGCGGCATCTTCCGACCCATTTGAGCAGAGACACTGGTGAATCTTCGCAACTGGTTAGGCGCCCGATTCCAGGAACCCAAATGCGGATTTTGCCCGATATATAGCCTCGGACACCCGGCATCGTGTCCAAGATACCGGCTTGCTTCCTACGAAAAACAAACCTTTGAGGTTCAACCGGAAAATAAACAGCAAGGCGAGTTTGGTGCAGATACCCCAGATTGTGTCAAAATACCGATTTTTATGAATTCTCATATCGACAAGCAATAGAAAACAGTCATCAAAATGCGGAGATGCGAGAATGGATTTCGCTATACATTGAAGGCGGAAAGCTTACCGGATCAACTGCGTACGGCGATCAAAGATGAACATGGGGATCGAAGAAGACTCACAGCAGCCTTGCAAACGTGAAGCGCACGCCTTGGCACGAGCGAAGAGAATGCGCGCCTTTTACACTTCCCAAGAACCCTAACCCCTAACCCTAGTTAGGGCTTAGGTACGATGGTGACTTGCCGCAACGGAGCGACCTTAGTATGTGAGGATTTCCCCAATTATAAGTTTTCTGAGAGCCACCTTAGTTTTCTAAGGAGGATACATCTGGAAGATTTCTTCCTTAGCCCAAACTGGGCATCTGCAGAACTCGAGGAAGGAGTGCTACTAGACTTTTTGGAGTCGTCCTGCTTCTCCGGTGATCGGTGTACTTACACTATCCGAGGTAAGACTTACAGCTTCTCAATAGACTTGATTGAGTCCCTGTTGAACCTGCCGAGAGGAACATCTGAACGACAGTACCAGTTGAAGTGGTGCACTTCCGACTGGTACCGGAGCTTGACGTCCTCTCTGATCCCCAGTACCAAGCTGACCAAGGACGCCGCAGATGTTATCTATCTCGTGAACAGGGCTTTTCTGGATAGCAACTGTCGCCTCTACCAGTACATTGTTTCGGCAGCTGAGGATGCCTACAAAGGCGTGAAGGTGAACTGGGCAAACATGTTCTGGAGCTGCTTCAAGAATCAGGTGGTCTCCGTCCGGAACCAGGTTGAACATAAGGGAACCAGCATTCCATGCAACTTCTGGAAAGCCGTTATACTGCTGACGGAACGAACACAGGCCGGTGCAGTGACGGACAGTATACTAGAGAAGCATGCCATATATATAGAGGAGTATGTTGACGATGTGAAGAAGTACGTGACCATGCTGAAAGACAGAGAAGATCATATCGAGGAGCATGGGCTGGAGAACGAGGGCGTATCCGAGCGCTGTGGAGAAGACAATGCAGCAGGAGCAGAAGATTGAGAATTTGCGGGTAGAGCTTCAAGGCAAAGAAGAGGAGATTAAAATTCTGAAGGGACGGTTGCTGGCAAGCAATTGGCGCAGTTACTCGTCAATATTTAAATAATGGTGCCCTCTTTAATTATTCTTCACTCGGAAATTAATATCTTTCGCACAGCACACATTGTGAAGTATATATACATGTGTATGTATACTATATGCAATACTTTACAATGTGTAGGATATATGCATGTGTATATATACTAGATGCAATACACACATGCACTTTGTTATAGAGTAGTGTATGTATATATATATAACAACAGGAGCCGGGGTGTTAAAGTCTGTTAGTCTCATTTTTTAATTAATTACTGTTGGTCGGTACAACGATTGTTTATGTCATTTTGTGGTTCAAAGTATACTTATAATCATTTTAATTCATCTTCCCTTACAAATGTATTTAATGTGTTATGCATTTGATTAAGTATTAAATATTAATTTACCTTTACATTTGATTGACAAACTTGTGGTTCAATGAAACAATTAAATCGTATATTCCAAGGCAAAATCTTTAAATATATAAACTTTAAAACAATATTTGAGATTTGCATTTGTGCAAAACTCAATTGCTATCTCTTTGTTAAAGGCATTGTATATATGCGATTTTAAGTTGCTTAGTGAGTTGGGGTTACCATCGTATTTACCGTGTAATAAGAATGTAGTGATGTGGGCTTACTACTTACATGTTGCTTTTTGTAATGTAAAGTCTGTTAAACATATTAAAATTGTCTTCCTTTAATTCATGTATCATAGTTTTTACTATGTAATCACTTGACATCCAGCCCACCAAAATACATAGACAATGATTTTGTTACATAAGTAGTTGAAGAGTTAGTTTTCAAATATATCAAGTACAATTTATAAACTCACATGACGAGGAAATTGATCGTGATGAAGTAGTTCTAATTAGAAATCCGTTGGAAACGTTTGGAGATACGTTGGAGGACTTGTCTCACACCAATCCAAGGCCAAGGTCATGTTGTCCATAACCATTTACACGTCCTAGAGAGTAAAAGATACATGTATACACTATATAGTGCATACACATGTACGGGTGGTGACATGGCATTCATTTGTTGGTGACACGTGTCGCATGGGTCTTAACACTAAGATATGCGTATGCGCGTGCGTGGAACGGTCGAAATAAGTAAACACGCGTCTTCGTCAACGGAATATCCTCACGGACGCAATCCGTCAGCTAGTGTTGTTAGTCGGTGTCTTAGGGTTTATCGCCCAGATCTTAGGCTGCGCAGAGCGACGATACTCAAGCTGCATAAGGTATTCTCTCTCTAATTCAGTGATGCTCAAGCTTATTCTGTGTCTGTTGCAACTGTGAGATGCACTCTCTCTCATGCAGGGCTGCCGATTTTCTTTGTTTTCTGGGACGAAATCGCAATGGACAGCAAGAAGTTCCTGCAATTGGTGGAGGAGAAGAAGCGCAAGGCAATGGAGAAGATCGAGAAGCCCTTGAAATGGCAGCGGAAGCTTGAGGAAGCCGTGAATAAGAAGAAGTCCTCCAAGGGCAAATTGGACAGGAAGAAACACAGCAGGACTTCCTCCGACAACAGCAGCGACGAGGAGAGGGATAGCCATCGCCGCCACAGAAAGCATAAGAGCAGGTATATAATATATGACATTATATTAGAATAATATAATGTATATGCATATTCATGTAAATCTTACTGTTTTATGACTAATACATAAACACACACAACACACACACAGATATATATATATATAAAATTTCCTTAACACTTCTATAATCTTTGCTAGTTTATAGATATAGTGTATAGAAGCATTTTGTTTAGATCTTGATTAGTGTCAAGCAGAGTGGAAGTTTACACCTACAGCATGTCTTTTATATATACAATATATGTGCAAGTATATATAAATACTGTGGTGCCAAGTTGATCTATATACAGCAAACTTGCATCCATACAACACATGACATACATCCATTATGAGATTAAACTATGTTATCCTTTATCTAAATGCATGCTTCCAGTCTGTGACACACACACACACACACACATGCATTTGTGTAAATCCACTATGCGATTAAACTATGTTATTGTTAGTCATGTAGTTGTGAAACTTGCTGGTGTATTATATGTTTATATAGTGGAATATGTACAAATATTTGGGTATCATGACATTAAACAGAATCCGTCGTGTGATATACATATGAAACAAGTTATGTTCGATTGTCATGATTTATTATATGAATGTGAATACGTATATATATAGTGGTAAATCATTCATTAGGTGACATGTTTATATATAATACACGACTGCTATTTATGTATATATAACGTTTGTGTATGTTTATTACAGACACCATTGGTTTTCTGACGAAGAATCCGAGAGTGAGGAGGAGAGGAAGAAGAGGAGGAGATCCCACAAGAAGCACAGGGGAAAGCATCATTCCAAGAAGGGCAGGTCTTCATCTCCACCGTCTGATTCTTCTGATTCAGAATGGTCATCCGATTCATCCGACAAATCCGATTCTTCTGATGACAATTCCCGGAGGAGAAAACAGAGATTAGCTGCTTAATTTACTTATGCTTTCCATCGGCTAAACAACATCATAATAATGTGTATGCAATGAGAATGATATTCATATAAAAACGTTTAGATGGTTAACCTTCATTTAATATTAACCTCCATTATACTTAATTATAAAGAGGTTAAACTAATTATCGCATATATGAGAAATATTTCTTTAAATATCTAACATAATATATTTACATACTACATTAATTGAATTAAGATTATATATAAATATTGATTTAAATTACGTACATAGTTTATCTTCTTCCATTGGATTCCGGAGGTAAAGCAAAAGGAACAAGTTCACCAATATCCTTATTATCATTCTACATAAAAACATTAAATATTTTAATAAATAATGTATATTTTATTTTCTTAATATTTAAAAAAATTAAAAAATTAATAATACCTGTAACTGAGTAAGATTCCACACATTCCGAAATAACAATACTGGACGTCCCCACTGCTTAACAACACTTTAATCTTTCATAAACCACACACACACACACACACGCACACACATCTGTATATGTGTATGTTGTGTGCATATGTATACCTGGTCTTTAACAATCATACAATTGTATAATCTACCAGCCTTTTCCACTGCTGGCCAGCCACCAGTTACCCATCTAGCAACGCTATATCCAAGTGGTTCTAACTTTGTATCAATCCCATATTCGTTTAACATACGATATTGCACCACCTAATTAAATTTAAATAATTAACATATAATTAAACTGAATTAATTAAATTATATAATTAAACTCTTTTATTTACCTCAAACTGTAATTGTCCCACAGCTGCTAAAATGGGGTCATTTCTTCCAGCATCAGTTGAGTATAACACCTGTTGATATATTAATATTAATAAACATTATTGATATTAATAAACATATTAATATTTAAGTACCTGGACTGCACCTTCACCAAGGAGTTCGGATATTCCTTTTTGAAATTGTTTAAACTTGGCGGGATTTGAGTTTCGAATGTAATTGAAAAGCTCCGGCGAGAAGGATGGGATACCTGGAAACTTTAATGCTTTTCCCGTATATACAGTATCACCAATACAAAATGCATTTGGATTGTTTAAACCAATAACTGTGACATGAGTTAAAAACTAGTTAATTATAATATTTATTATTAATTATTAAATAATATTAAAAATAAATAATTTACCATCTCCAGCAAAGCCTTCATCCACAATAGAACGATCCTGTGCAAACATTTTCTGTGGTCTTGTTAAGGCAATAGTTTTACCAGTTCTGGATACTTGTACTTTCATGCCCTTCTTAAACTGGCCAGAACAAACTCTAACAAATGCAACCTTGTCCCTGTACTTAGGATCCATGTTTGCTTGCAACTATATTAAATTAAATTAATTAATATAATAAATATTATTAATTATTTATATATTTAAAACTCACTTTGAAGACAAACCCCGAAAAGGATGGGTTTTTCTGGGTGGATTTCACCAATATCACTCTCATGTGTACCCGGTTGAGCTGAATAACTGAGAAAGCTCTCTAAGAAAAGCTCCACCTTATAATAAAATTAAAAATAAATTAAATAATAAATATAAGAAAATAAATAAATAATAACTTACACCAAAGTTATTCATAGCACTTCCAAAGTATACAGGAGATAAATCTCCAGAATGCACTCTTTCAATGTCAAGTGGTGGTGTTAGCTCTTCGAGCATCTCTACTTCCTCCTGGTATCATGTGTATTTCAATAGTGTGTATATATGTGTGTACGTGTTATACGTCGAATACATATGTACAACCTCGAGTTGTTGGTAGAGATCTGAAGGAATGATAGTCTTAAGAAGTGGATCTTTATAATCTATGATCTTCACCGTTGCTCCAACGCTCCCGTGTTTACGACCTCTCTCGAAAATATGGACCTCTTGTCTGGGTCTGTAATATACTCCTATAAATCTGCAAATATAACACATGTAGTTACATATACACGCACGCACACACACACCTGTCACCGGAGCCTATAGGCCAACTAACGGGATATGTTGCTAGCTCAAACTCCCTTTCAATTTCATCAATAAGTTCTAGAGGTTGTAGAGCTGGTCTATCTAGCTTGTTAAAGAATGTAAACACTGGCAGCTTACGCATTCTACATACCTGCAACAAACCATAAAAAACACATACACACATCTCTCTCTCTCTCTCTCTCTCTCTCTCTCTCTCTCTCTCTCTCTCTCTCTCTCTCTCTCTCTCTCTCTCTCTCTATATATATATATATATATATATATATATATACATACACACACACACACACACACATATACCTCAAACAACTTTCTTGTTTGAGGTTCTAAACCTTTGCCTGCATCCACTAGCATAACTGCATTATCTGCCGCTGCTAAAGTCCTGCAATATTCATGATTAACATTAACATTAACAATATTGTACTCTCTCACTCACACACACACACACCCACACACACATGTGCACGCACGTACACGCACAGACCTGTAAGTGTCTTCTCCAAAATCCTAACGATCAGACTGAGATGAGTAACGAAGAAGAAATGGAGGATATTCTACTTGCCTGATGTCCAGGTGTGTCAAGCAGTGTTATTTGTTGCCCTCTAGTCTCGAAAACCATGGCTGTGGATGTGATGGATATACCTAAGAATGAAAAGCATAAGTGCCTCTCTCTCTCTCTCTCTCTCTCTCTCTCTACACACACACACACATACACACACACACACTTATGTACCTCTCTGCTTCTCAAGCTCCATCCAATCGGAAGTAGCATGTCTTGAAGCTCTACGGGCCTTGACTGCCCCAGCTTCGTGTATAGCACCTCCATAAAGTAATAGTTTTTTCTGTCTAAGTATACAACAACATAAACCATTCATTATATATGCATATGTACGCACGCATATGTGTGTGTGTGCAAATATTGCAGACCAGTGTTGTTTTCCCAGCGTCTGGATGTGAAATTATTGCAAAGTTTCTCCTCCTAGAAATCTCTTTTGCAAAATCTTCTGTATCTGTTGTTTCTTCATCAATATGTAACTCACTTGGCTGCAAGTTCACGTTCACTACTATACTCTCCCTCTCTCTCTCTCTCTCTCTATATATATATATATATATATGTGTGTGTGTGTGTGTGTGTGTGTGTGTGTGTGTGTGTGTGTGTGACTCTCTCTCTCTCTCTCTTTATATATATATATATATATATATATATGAGATGCTTACGAAGTCGATTGAGATGCCCGTAGTGCAGTTTATAGAATGTGGGCGAGGGCTTTGCAAATATACAAAGGATTGTGTATTGAAATGTGTTGCAATCCAAGCCATACTCAATAGATAACTTAGGGCTCACAAACAAAAACAGCGACAATATATTTTTATTATTATTATGGTATTTTAAATTGCTTTATATTTAATTATTTCATTTATTTTCTTTTCAAATGTTTCTCAAATTCAAAACTTAAGAAATCATTTAAATGAATTATATAATTCATAATGTATGAAATATAATATTCTTTTATTTTATAAACTATTCTCTTTATAATTTTTTAAGTATTTTAAAATATGTATTATTTTTTATTATCTTGAGTGAAGATTATATAATTTTATATCTGCCTTAAATATATTTCATAAAATAATATACAAGTATAAGTATCAAACATAAGTATATAGCTTAAAATTATTTAAAATAAACTACATATGCCATGTATATGGACACCTAAGGACGTACGTGCAGTGGATAACGAATATGTTAGGAATATGCTAGCATATAACGGGAATATACTATGAACTTCGATATTATTCTGGATATGGCAGGATTGCTTGCAATGGCGAACGTGTGCAAGCCTGGTATATTGTGTACAATGCAGGACCCTCGTAAGAGCGAGGAACAAAATAAGCAAAAGAATGCTTCATCTTCTTCTACGGATTGGATTTCATCCTCTCTAACACGCAGATTTGGGCTGAGCGCAGGCCTTGGATATGTTGGATTTCTTGCATTTGGTGTTATCTCTGAACAAATCAAAACACGCACTGAAGTTGCACTCGAACAACAAGCCACAAGGTGTGTGCATGTGTGCGCGTGTGTGTGTTATAATGGATGACTGCAGTTAGAAGAACTTGAAATTAATAACTTACAGTGTGATTATAGGGATGTTCAAGGTGGGGAAGAGGTTGTTCTTCCAAATGGTATACGCTACATGGATCTGACGGTGGGAGGAGGTGTATCACCCAGGCCTGGAGACTTGGTAGCGG
Organism: Selaginella tamariscina; assembly: GCA_003024785.1. Taxonomy (NCBI): domain Eukaryota; kingdom Viridiplantae; phylum Streptophyta; class Lycopodiopsida; order Selaginellales; family Selaginellaceae; genus Selaginella; species Selaginella tamariscina. The sequence continues at coordinate 52,231 of PUQB01000438.1, forward strand.
TTGATCTGGAGGGTAAGTGCAACGGGGAGAGCTTTGTGGATACAGTCACCAAGAACAGGCCTGTCGCATTTGTATACGGTGCCAGACCGTATTCGGGTGGTATGTGTGAGGGTATAGAGTATGTGTTGAAGGGTATGAAGGCGGGAGGGAAGCGGAAGGCAGTGATACCGGCGGACGTTGGGTTCGGACAGAAAGGGGCAGTGTTTGAAGATGGTAAAAGAGTTGGAGCGAATTGTCAACTTGAATATGTTGTCCAGCTTAAGAAGGTTTCTATAGCTCCATAACTAAACCAAAAGGTTGCAGTTCAACACCCTGTGTGTGTGTGCGCGTGCGCGTGCGTGCGGAAAAGACAATGTAGCACAGAGACTAAGTCTTGTTATTCTAGATTCTTAATTATTCTTATTTTTAAGTAATAAGGTTAACTATAACTTATGATCTAGATCAATTATTAAATTTGATTTCATTTAATAAAAAAAAAAATTACTATAATAATAAATTAAAGAAAATAAAAATATAAACACATATATTAGTTAACTAAATCTATACTTACTTGTGTATAAGAAAATATATAAACAGTATGATTTAATAATACATAATAGATTACATATCCATATCACATGCAACATGTGGAGAGAAGTTGGTGAAAGCAATTGCAGTTTTTGTTAAAATTAATATAGAAAAAATGAACATTTGATTAATGATAATTCAAAACACAACTAATTATTATCACAATAAAATATATTATTTTAAAAACATATAATATTTAATATTACTTATTTTTACTATGAATAACTAATGCCCAATTTCATTTTCTTTTATTTTAAATTTTTCTATAAATTAAATATATAATTAAAAATATAGTAATCTTTAAAGTGAAGTTCGATGTAAATTTAAATAGTATAAATGTAATTATTTATTTATTTCTGTGTACATGTGCAGAATGTGTATTCAATCACGCTGTGTTATAACACTATCATAATGTGGATTATAATAATTTAAATAATATAAAAGTAAAACAATAATTTATTAAATAACATGAAATGGTGTTTACTAGATTAGTATTTAAATACAAGTATATCTTTATTAATTTCTAAATTCTAATGTCTTATTTCCTTGTACCAACCAACGAGACTTTAAAATTTTACTTTATATAAATATTTATGTTTTATTACATTATCCTCAATTTAAATATCATTTTTCACAAATATAAATAAATACAAAATGTATACATAAATTTTCTGCACAACAAAAATACATACAAGGCTAATCAAAATAAAAGTTTAAATAAGATTCAAATTACAACAATTGATAGGTGTATTAGGCATATGCATTCATATATACATACAAAAACATATGTAAATGTGTTTGCTGATGTTTTACAAATGTTAACTTAAAAACATAAGTATATTGATTTTAGTGTATATATAAATTTACCAGATATGTACATGCAAAGATATCACTTTTTTTCATTTACCTATGTGTATTATAAATATTTTGGATTCAACTTCATAAACATTAAAGAAATTTTATTAGTAAAACTTTTAAAAACAATGCTTGTTTAATTTATTTTGATTTATTTATATTTTAAAATTTATATACATAAAAAAACAATATACATGTGATTTGTAAGTACACTTGGTTAATAAGTATATAATATATACTGTTATCTTCCCATCTATTTAAATTTAAATTATTAATTAAATTAATTTTGATTAAATATTTTATTATGAAAGTTTAATTCAATTTTATATTCTAGATTTAAAATATATTTTTTATTTCGTATTAAAGACAAATTCTGGCCTAAATATTACAAAAAAATAGAACTAATTTTTTATTAATAAGTATGTAATGTTCATGTTATATTTATTATTTTGTATGTAAATTATATTTATTTTTATAAGGTTCTATCTATATTTATTATTATAGTATGCTGTAGAAATACAAATCCTAAATATGTAATAATATTATTATGTTTTTTTAGTATTACAAGTTAATATTAGTCATATCAGGAAAAATGAAGTTTGTAGTAATTGTAATTTATTTTTTAAATAATTCTATAAGATGCTATAAATAAGCTTAAGAATTAGCATATTGGAGTTTCCAAATGATGTTGAAAATATATTATAACTGAACTGGTTGTTATTTAAATAGAAAACAATTGTAACAAGAGGCTAATTTAATTTTTAAATTTTTTGTTAAATAGGACGTTTTTATTATAAATTTTTTTTAAACATTTAATTATAATGTATAATCCATAATAGGTTAAAACAGGAAAAAAAAAACTATGTCTGCTCTTGGATTCAGTTTGCCTCCAATAGTAATTCCATCTCTATGTACAAAACCCACAAACATTAGTTGCAAATGCTTCATGAATTCTAGTTTAAGTGTGGATATAAAATCAAAATCTGCTGCGGACACAGTGAAGCAGTTTTATACTGCCATTAACAATCACAAACTGGATGAAGTGGCACAGTTAATTGCTGATGACTGTGTTTATGAGGACCTTGTTTTCTCCAAACCATTTATCGGTCGTCAGGTATAATAACTATGCATAATACTATAACATTATATATATATGTGTGTGTGTGTGTGTGTGTATATATTATATATATATATATAGAGAGAGAGAGAGAGAGAGAGAATACCTACGGTGTATTTTAATCAGACAAACTACACACTCGCGCGTGCGTGGCACACACACACACATTAAGAGTAACTTTGAATATATCTTGTTCATGATAAATATATTATATAGATTGTATTTGTGTTTGTGTGTGTCTATAAATATGTATATATATAGAGAGACAGACAGACAGACAGACAGACAATACCTACGGTGTATTTTAATCAGACAAACTACACACTCGCGCGTGCGTGGCACACACACACACACACATTATTGAATATGTCTTGTTCGTGATAAATATATAATATAGATTGTATTTGTGTTTGTGTGTGTTATAAATATGTATATTTATAGAGAGAGAGAGAGAGAGAGAGAGAGAGAGAGACAGACAGACAGACAATACCTCACGCGTGCGTGGCACACACACACATTAAGAGTAACTTGAGTAAGGTCGTTACATATTGTATTAATTAAAACATTATTAAAGCTGTAAATGTAATAATGTGTGGTAAATGCATCAATGACACTGACATTTCACATTGTGTGTGTGTGTGTGTGTGTGCGCGCGTGCGTATAGTGTTATATGGAAGTATTTTTCATCGCAACTACACATTAAGCAATGGAAATACAGTAGTATTATACGTACTATTTTTATTATATTAGAATATCTAAACTCAAGACGTGTGTATAGAGTTCAATCTAACTACAATGACAGTAATATTTTAAGTATACGTTATATATTAGCTGTAAATTTGTGTTTTACACACACACACACACACACATATATATATATAATATATATAAATGTTAACAGGCAACAGTAGAGTTTTTCAAGAAATTTAAAGAATCAACGAGTCCAGAACTCGTATTTGTGATCGATGATATCAGTGATGGAACTTCAAGTGTCGGAGTAACTTGGCATTTGGGTAAATTAATAATAATATAATAATAATAATAATAATAATGAATATAAATAAATAAATTGTTTATTATATCAGAGTTATAACATGGTAAAATAATGAAGTATATAATTTAGATTGGAGAGGGAATGCATTTCCATTTAGCAAAGGATGTAGCTTTTATCGCTGCCAAGACATCTCCGGAGTTTACAAAATTGTGTAAGTCCCTATATATTAATTTGTGTTTATGTATGTGTAAAAATATATGTGTGTGTGTATACACTCTATAGATATGGCCGAGACTGCGTGGAGCCAGCGTTTAAAGTTAATATGTTTGCACTGGTATGGAAAACTATCATTTCAAACTGAATTTTTCTTAAATAATATTCATTACAGAAGGCAATAGGAGCCGTAACATGGTTATTTGAGCGATTCCCACGCCTTGCAGAATACTCAAGCCGTTAATACCAGGTACACACACACACACACGCACGCACGCACGCACGCACACAATATCATTGTGTTAATAATATATATTTATAGATATACCTCAAGAACCGCTACGGTGTTGGGAGTATGTCCGGATATACACTCATGAAATGTATTCATGTCATTTAGCATAATGTAATTAATTATATGAGTTTTATGTCGTTTCTAGTTATTCCTTGTACATATATACTAAGTTCTTCCTAAAGAATTCAGCCATATATAATATTAAATCATATCCACCGAGGTCCGTGTTTGTTCACATCTCTCTCTCTCTCTCTCTCACACACACACACACGCACACACACGCACGCACACCCTTTAGCGTATGATACTAACCATAAGTAAAGTTTAGTCTCTAATTAACATATATTTAGTATATAAATAAAAGAGTGTGTGTTAGGTAGAACTCTTTATTTCTCACAGAAAACGCCATTTGACCCAATCTTATATAACGATGAAGGTGGGTATACAAAGTTAAATTATTTATTCTAGCATGAAAATTTCATATGAAATTTGATTTATTTTAGCACAATTAATTCAATGCTCTTTCCTAAAATTCGTGCTCAATTTTTCCGCTACGCGGCTCTTGTTCGTAACACAAATAACACATGTGCTTCGAGGGTGTGTAATATGGAGTCTACTTCAGAATCTTACTCTGCTGCTTGGAGAAATTCATTGCATCAAAGGTAGTATACGATTATTTGTGTGTATATTACGTATCTTATCTTATATACATCATACGTATGTCTGATGTATATCACATGATCTGGTAAATACTTTGACCAAATATTATACAAAATACTTAACTAATAATCATAGAAGAACGGTAGTTGGGACAAATGCACCCCTTTCACCCTTATGAAAATTCTCTCCTCACTGTACATCTCTAGAAGGTATAAAAGTATAACATAGTCGTATGTATGTGTGTGTGTGTGTGTGTGTGTGTCTATATATATATATATATATAGAGAGAGAGAGAGAGAGAGATGTGTGTGAGAGAGAGCAATGGTTTACTTTTCAGTAGTAGTCAAGAACAGCAAATATGGAGGCCAATACCGAGGAGTTTATATCAATGTTTAAGCTTTCCATGGAGGGAGAGAGGCTTTTGGACGTCCTCTGGAGGTTTATTTGATACTCCCAAGCGACATTTTATCACAAAGCATCCTGAACTAAAGGCATGCGTGTGTGTGACGAGCGTGCGTGTGCGTTTTTACTTTAAGAAGCTGCACAACCTTTTCATGTGCAAGGAGACAAGCGTGCATGACGATGTTACTATCCAGAATCTGGGACAAAATCTATCGTTTTAGTTTATTATATTTATTTATCTTGTGTGCGTGCGTGCGTGCGTGTGTGTACTCACAAGCTTTCCATGAGAAGATGTAATATAATATAGTATAAACGATTATAAGTTTGTTTTATAGATATTTCAAGGGATGCCAGAGTATGTGAAAGTGGTGGAGGTCGGGCCAAGAGATGGACTACAAAACGAGAAAAAAATTGTTCCTACACATGTCAAAGTGGAACTTATTCAAAAGCTTTCTGCCTCAGGCTTACCTGTTGTGGAGGCCACAAGCTTTGTCTCTCCTAAATGGGTTCCACAGGTGTGCACGCGCGTGTGTATGTGTAGTTCGTATGTAATGCATGTACATATATACATATCTCTGTATATGTGTAATATGTCTGTATATATCTGTGTATATACATATATACACGTGTACTTTATATGTTCTCTTAACACGCTGGAAACTCTAGCTCTCAGATGCAAAGGAAGTCCTGGCGGTGATAAAGTCACTCGAAGGCACTAAATGCAAGTTTCCCGTGTTAACACCAAATGTAAAGGTATTACAATATCTAGCATGTACACACACACACACACATATATATATATTAAGGTAGTTTTCAGGATTGCTGCAGGGGTTTTGAAGCGGCAGTTGAAGCCGGAGCAAAAGAGGTAGCAGTTTTTGCTGCAGCTTCAGAATCTTTCTCCAAAGCAAACATTAACTGCTCCATTTCCGAAAGCCTCGAACGCTACAGCCAGGTATATGCATGTGTATGCGTGTGCGTGTGCGTGTGTGTGTGTGTGTGTGTCTCTCTATATATAGAGAGAGAGATGCCTTATGTACCTATACGTATACATATGTTTCCCAGCTATGTGAGCTTGCAAAGCAGAAGAATATACCTGTGCGAGGATACGTATCCTGTGTTGTTGGATGCCCTATAGAGGGACCTGTTTCACCAGATAGAGTTGGATATGTCGCAGGGGAACTATACAGAATGGGATGTTATGAGATCTCCCTTGGTGACACAATAGGTGTTGGAACACCAGGTGAAGAAACACACACACACAAGATATATACACTCCAGCATATACTGCATGACACATACACATATAAATCAAAGTATAATATATATCTACCTATCTTCATCTCTCTCTCTCTCTCTCTCTACGCACACACATACATATAACTTGACAAGGTGTATAACAGGGACATTGGTGCCGATGTTAGAGGCGGTGATGTCCGTTGTTCCAGTCGAACACCTGGCAGTTCATATGCATGACACGTATGGCCAAGCTCTATCAAATATATTAGTAGCATTACAGGTATATACTATATAAAAACATATTTATGTGATAATATTAATGTTTTTATTTTATTTATTTATTTAGATGGGGATAAGTACGTAGATTCATCTGTTTCGGGGCTGGGGGGTTGCCCTTACGCAAAGGGTGCATCAGGAAATGTTGCAACGGAGGACGTGATTTATTTGCTTAATGGACTAGGTATTGTAACTAATGTTGATCTTAGCATGGTTTTAGCTGCTGGAGATTATATATCCCAACATCTGGGCCGTCCATCTGGCTCCAAAACTGCCGTTGCTCTTACTCGGTCCAGGTGTGAACAATCCAAAATATAAAACTTTATATGTTCAATGTGGTGTGTGTGTGTGTGTGTGTTCTTCTATATGGTAATATGATATAAAAACTAAACATTAACGTTTTAAAAGAAATTACACACACACACACACACGTATGCACGCACTGCAGACATGCACAAGAGACACAGGTCTCTGCAAAGGCTTCAACGAAAAGGATATAACGTGGTGAGTTGATAACCAATGAAGTTGATTGATTTGGTTCCAGAAGCATTTTGAAGTGGTGCATGATGAGTGCGTGCGTGTGTGCGTGCGTGCGTGTGTGTCTGTTGTGGGGTGAGTATGGTAGCCAAAAGCCAAGCAACTTAGGGGTCCATTGTCTGCATACAAGGTAGACAATTGTGGGTCTCACCATGGTTTACTTAATAATCACTTAATTAATACAAGTTGGTAGTATTTCTATACTTCAGTGGAGTACATCGAATTGACTTCGAGAACACGTTTTGCACATAGCCACATATTAAACAAAGATTGCTTACGAATACATCAGTTTTGTATACATTATATTATCCGAGTGCGTGCGTGCGTGTGTGCGTGCGTGTGTGTGTGTGGCAGGCATCAACATGCTATATATACATACAAGCACAAGCTTTACCCAACAAAGGTGCACATACTTCCAACAACGGCCTGCATATCTTGGATTTGCTTTGGTTCTGTGATGGTTCATACAAGTTTTAGTTTTCTCTTTCGGTTGTATAACTACCATTTGTTTATATGTGCGTGCGTGCGTGCGTGTGTGTATGATGTAGTCTGAACACAAGTATATACCACTAAAGCTAGATCTAATCTATATAGAATGTGTCAGGCTGGTGGGAAACAATATGGATCCTCATGACGACTTGCTTGAGTCATGTACCATTCTTTTCTGCATCATAACCAAATTAAATAAATAAATAACAAAATAAAAAACAACGATAAGTTATCAACTAATTTACCATTTCAACAAACTCTATATTCTTTCTAACACATGGTCCCTTTAAACTTAGCAATTTTCAATGTGGAAAATTCCTTCTCAACTACTCAAAGTGTCGGTGACACCACTTTAGAGTAATTTCTGCATGTGTGTGTATATATATACTCTGTGTGTGTGTGTGTGTGTGTATATATATAGAGTATCTTACCTTCCCCACATGCTATATAGAGAGTATAACTTACTCAACTTAGAAAAGATATCTATGTATATATAGGTGGGTATACAGTCTTTCATACAGAGTAAAGGGATCATGTCACCACCCACAACCCGTATAACATCTTTGTCAAACACTGGATGTTCACATCTCTAAGTTGTCTGAAGAGTGCAGAAGTGGCAAGGGCTATATATAATGTAATTAATATTAATCATTTGATTGTATATTTTTATGTAGCTGTAGTTGACTTAAAACTTAATTTACAAAGCATGAAAAGTGGGCTTCCATTATATATATGTTCCTGAAAACAAGACTGATTAATAATTCCACCACCCCATGTAAAAGATGGTTATAATTATACCCTTAACTTATCCATATGTTGATCTCATCACCTTGGATTGCTCTTCAAAGTGCCCACTAAACATCATGGTACAGTATGCACATCATCAGTTATTCTTGGAATTTGATCCTTCTAACCTTGTGAAATTAAACCTAATTCTATAAATTGTTGCAGTAATCTCATAAGTTTGTATTAGTTAAAGTCCCTGCAGTCTCTCCATGTTCTTGTAGAGTTTTATATACTACATTTACACACACACACACACACACACCTTACTGCACGTCCGTTGGTGTAGGTGTTGGTTATGACTGAGCTTGTATATGTGCCTTGTCAACATATAAAGTCACATTCTTATATTTACTACTGGAGGATTGAGACATCAAGTTCAAAACAAGAGTGATGTTAATTGTCTACTCTTATACTCCTTTAAGAGTATTATATATATATATATATATATCAAGAACAGTATAAGTTTGAATCAGCATGCATATGACTTACCGCGTGGACCATGAAAAAAGATTTTCAAGTTCAACCAACAACCATCTAAGACGACTTATATCATAAAACACATGCACACGCACACGCACACGCACGTTTCTTACATCAACATGTATGTTCGACAGCAAGTATCACTATCAAAGAAAAGAAAGACTTATACACAATATTTTAGACAAGAAGACATATTTGCTTACCCACTCTTGCATGTAACTAAACATCTATATACGATAGCGATGCTTTTACAAGGTCTTGCAGTAAACAGCGATTTCCAATACACGTTAAGGCTTAACGTGTAAAAAACATATAGAATTTCCCTCAACTTTGATAGTGATAGAAAACCCTACAAAAGAACAAGTTCACATACTCAAACACACGCACGCACACACACACGTCTTAGTTACCCTTGTAATTACCCTTAACCGTACAAAGGGCGTGCATTTTACATGTTTATACAACTTGGGGGGTAATGTACTGCAGTATCTAGGGCTTAAGGTTAGAATGTGTACTATACGCCTAGGGTTCTAGGTTGTTCCTTGTAGGTGGTGATAAGTGAAGACATGTTGGGAACTGTCAATCAGTTTCAATCAATCCAATCAATCAACAAAGCAGAAGCAATGCAGAAAACACAGCTAAAATAATTATTAAAAAAAAATATAATAAAATTTCTGTATATATATACATATATATATATATATAATAATATAATACAGACTTATGCACAGGCAAAGGCAAACAACAAGGTATTGAATGCTTACCCCCTAAAGAAAGAGCCTAGCCTTTAAATTAAATGCCCCGCAATCAATGGGCATGCCCCTCCGTTTCGAACCATTAATGCTCTAGGGAATATCCTACACACGTTAGGTATATTCCGTGTGTTGACGGGCGAATATTCGGCCTGACGGGCTAGATCCTCCGTACTCTTGCCAGTATTCGTACGAACAGGGGAATTTCTCGGCTTCACGGAGGACAGATGAATCCCTATATATACTATATAATATCAGGTATTTTGTACGTAAATTCTATTTAACTTATTAGTAATAGTTATTTAACAGTTAATTTAAAAAATATTAGCATATTATATATCATTGTACATTTGTTATGTACTCATGGTAATTATTATTCACGAGTCATCAGTTTCATTAGGGGAATCACGGGGAGAAGCCCTAATACCATAACGTTTGTCATGCAAAACACCCTTTACCCTTTAGGGCAAATCCTTTACCTTACCCTTATATATTTGTCAGCAAATAATAAACATCTTCCCAGTCTGCAGGAATCATTCACCATATTATATACATCATGTATATCATACAAAATATATATATATTGATCATTCAGACATGTGTTATATTTCCTATATATTTGTCTCAATAGAATTGAATGAGCAAAGAATCAATATCAGGTGCACAAGTTCAACACACACGCACACACATACGCGTCAATTGCAAGACGTGTGACATTGTCAGCGACTTTTATACGTGTTTTCTATATATATATATATATATACGAATTTCTACATGCATGAACTCTGCTCAAACGTCATGCAATTTGAAAAAATAATAGAGAGAATTGTAATAAATAAAATCTTTTGTATATTGGTGGTGAGATTGGATTTCTGTACACAGCCTACGACTTACATACCATTGAATATCAATCCTTTGGTAATGAAATAAGTGTTCGGGTGATCCATATACATATTGTTGTATTGATTAGTATCAATTAATCCCATGATTAATTCATATTCAGCTCCAGAGTCGCAATCAATTACATGAATGAACACATGTATCGTGGTTGCTTGATCTTCGTCATCGATCGAAGTAGCATCAACAATTTCACCCACACAGAACAGAAAAAGAAAATTAAAAAAAAAAACAAAAAGAAGAACAGCAACAAAACAACTTAAAGAAGAAGAAAAAAAAAATAAAAATGAATTAAAAATAAAATAAAATCCCCTGTTTTCTCTTCCCTGTGCTTTGTTGGTGTTCTTCTCATCTGGTGTGTAGACTAATATATCTAGTTGTATACTCTCCGTCTGTCTGTCCTCTTACCTATTATGAAGCGGATTGGGCCCTGTGGGAACTAATCTCTTGTTTGACATGAATGAGCTATCTCCCGGGGGACTACACTCTGTGAGGCCTTGTTCACAGCCTTGAGCTAGCCCGGGATCCAACGGCCCCTGTGCTGCTGCCGGAGACAAATCCATGGCCTGGATAGACTCCTTGCTTGGTATCTGTCTCCCCTGGGACAACCACAGCAGCAAACCAAGCACCACCAGGAGCACACACAGCAGCCTGTTCCTCATCCTGTGCAATTCCAAGCTATGTAGCACCAGTGTGTTCCTTGCTACAACCCACTAGAATGCAATGCAAGCTCATGTAAAATAAAAATAAATAAATAAATAAAAGAAACTCTATATAAATATCACCATTTTTCTTTCCCCTCTCTCTCTCCCTCTCTGTAAAATCTACTAAAGTGTTTCTTGTTGAGGAAGTTCCTGTGTGACCAAACTCAATAAAACATGTATTTATAAATAAATATAAAGTCCACTTTCACTGCTGGGCTTAACCCTTAGATGGAAGAGAATATTCGTTTTCTTAGAAATATTTAAACCTTGTCTTAAAAGTCCACTCTTGTTTGTATATACTAGCTACAATATATAAATACATAAATTTTTTTAATTCAATTCTTTTGTTAAAATTAAAATTTTGTCAAACCTCCAATTGTCACATTACCAAGACTTGACTGCCCGAGAGTTCCTTGCTGGATTGAACAGTAAGCAAGAACAACTCATATGTATATATTAATGTATGCATTTTCTTCACACACACACACACATACATGTGTGTGTGTAAATGATATATATTAAAAAAAAATAGACTTTTAATTATATATAATGTTTGGATAGAACCCGTCGAGGAAACCACGAACAATACCAACCCCATATGTTGCACGCACGACCTCCTACATTAAATGCGAACAGCCAAATATATATTTATAAAACTCCTACATACATACCTGTGTTCTTTCAATGCGTACGCATAATACCTTGAGTGTACTCTGCTTCAAATTTAACTTAAATTAATCAATTATTAATCATTACTCATGCCTTAAACGTCTGTTTATTACTGTTGTTTGAAGTTAATGCCAACATAGTATACACCATGAGTAATATAAATTAAGTATAGACCTACGATGTTACATGTGATAAATAATACGTATAAATACGATTGTATATGGTATACGTGTACGGTGGTGTGTTATCCTATACGTATCTAGCTCAGGCTAGAATGACAATAATTAATTAATGATCTCTACAGCAGGAGAGCACAATAGTGACACAAATGAAAGCACATATGAAATGTCACTGCTGCAAAAATGCTATACGTACCTATATACGTATATACGATGTATATTTTTCTGTGCCATCTGCTGGATTCGAACTCTAGACAGTCCCTGTTACATGTGTCAGTTCTCATACGGGTCTTTTATACCCGGGTCAGATATGCAGCAAACAGAAAAGTTCCTTCTGTTCTGTTTATTAATCCTAGCAGTATATATATATATATATATATATATATGCATATATAAACACTTAAAGCTTTACGTGTTATGTGTACAAACTACATGTGGGAACTGCTCACTGTTACAGTTAGATTCACTTACAAGTGAATTCGCTGTCAAGTAACAAGACATTATACAGAATTTCAAGTATTTTATCCTAAAAAGTATGAAAAAATAAAATATATATGTAAACAATTAAGATAATTAATTATATATCGTATAAAATACCTACATATACAGGTACATATACACACATAGAAAGGTGTACATATGTGTGCATGTATACAAACATATGATACTAAATATGACATATGTGATGATCAGAGTAAAATGAAGGAAGACCCAGGAAATCCGGAATGGGAAAAAATAATCCGGTCATGGAAGATGCTCTGGCAAGGACATTTCTAATTCTAGCCAGTATTAGACTGGAAAATTGATTTATTAAATAAACTAAAATAAGTAATTAATATATTAAATAAAACAAGTTAAAAACTTAATATATATGGTATGCAGTCTGGAATGCGCAGAATTTAGGGGACAATATTTTCTAGAAACTAGGAGACAGCCAGCCTAACCAAAGATACACTTATGAGCACGTTGCACGTTCTGTATGTTTAAGTCATCCCCACGCGTTATTTTACATTAAATATTCAATAATTTAACATTTAACTGATAATACTTTAACATATTAAATGTTAAAGTATATCAAAAGTGTATATTTACTAATTTAACTAATATAGAAAATGCTTAGTAATTCTATATAAATACGTTACCTTATATTGAACCATGTAATCCTCTTGTACTGCCGGCATCTTATCACCTGCAACAGACTTCAGCTCTGGGTCAGTAACTTACACCAAATATCAATATTAGTATTATAATATTTAATATACCCAGTATGTATATATATGTGATTGTTTACCTCATTGTTAGTGAATTGCTTGCACCTTATCACCTGTATTAATGCAATATATATGAGTTGTTATGAACATATGACAGGATCCTAGGTGGAATATATCCACGTTATTAAAAAAACGTACACATATACGTATATACATACACCAGATACTTGGAGGCGCACACACTCACACACACACTACCGTGTAAAAGCTCATCTTCGACCAGTTCTAGGCACCGATATACTATCATTTGCAATGAATCGATGAGAAGGCTCATATGGGGTTCTGAACAGGGAAGAAGTGCACTTGCAGCGTATCTCAACGGTTCGAGGTACTCATGCTTTGTCCGTTTTAAGGCGTCTTTCGTGCGTATACCCGTATAATTCGTCCTTCCTGTATTATTATATATAATTCTCATCCCAAAATGATACGTATTCACAAAAATGGACGTACCTGACTTCTCTCGTATTAAAAGAAAGCGGTACAAGTTGAGAGCACTAACAATCTGCATGGAAGGTGTCAAACATACCAAGATACTATAATTTTATATTAAAACATATTAGAAGGATGGTAATGATGAATACTCTGTGTGTGTGTGTGTGTGTGTGTTAAACTTACAGAGTCCAGGTCTTCAGGGAGTTTAGGAGCCTTAATAACAGACTCCACAAGGTGTAGAACATCGCTAGTTATAAATGGATTGGATTCACGGCTTTCATCTAATGTCCAGGTATTATGTATCTCGTCCTTTGTAAAAGTCAGCAATAATGAAACCTGCATGATAATATATATTAATAAGACTGTTCGTATGACTATGATGATGTGTCTTATATTTATATATTAATCATATATAAACATAAACTGCATGATTGATTATTAACAGAACTCATATACGCAATAACGGCCACAGACACATCCACACGCACGCGCGCGCACACACAGTGTTATATATATATATATATATATATATATATATATATATATATATGCAAAATCACGCTTATATTTATATGAAGGATAAGGACACTCGTCATGTTATATGATGATCGTGACGAGGTGTCCGATATTATCTGTATATGTGTATATGTGTGTGAGCAATGAGAGAAGAGAGAGAGATGAAATGAACTTGCATAATAATGTTTAATAACAGCAGGACTTGTCATATGTGTATATATATGTCAAATATTTATTAATAACAGCAATCTTGCACACAGATGCAATCACCGAGATAATGTTTAATATTAGGACTTCATGATGATGTGTATATATATGTACATATATCAATATATTAATGGACATAGCAATCATAATATACACACAAAAGATATGGGTATATGAAAACGTCATAGCATCATGATGATCTCAAGATATGACATATAAACTATCATAAGGATACTACACACACACACACGTAGTAATGAGTATACAGGCATGTAGGCGGCTATATTGCTATTTATAGGCGTATATATGAGCATAAGCTGCATCACTAAATAATATCTAATCATGTATGCATATTTACATATGCTATAATAAATGAGTACCAAATCTAGTTAAATAGTTTAGATATCTTACGATGGATGGATGGGATCCGTTGTTGATGAGGAAGACCAAGCTCAAGAACTTAGCACCAGGTGATAATCTTCGCAAAATCTAAGAAATCAAAAATAGAAAATAAAAACGACACAATCTAACACCACATTACAAAATAATAAAAATTAACAAGAACTTACGTTCAGTAGAGCATCGTAAGCTGACTTTCGAATTGATGAATCTGGACAACGCACTACGACCTCTTGAAGAACCTTTAAAAAATCAATTAAATAAATTACTGCATACATATAAGCATGCACACACACACACACACACAAGTCCGAATTGTTTTAGGTATACATGCGTGTGTGTGTGTGTGTGTGTGCCTACATCTATATATGTATGTAAATATCTTGAGAGAACACATAATATAGGTGATAGCAAAAACATGATAGGGAAGACAGAGATGCACATGCAAGCATATGTATATACTTTAAGGAGTAAGTGTGTGTGTGTGAATAATAAGAGTAAAGGCAATTTATATAAGAACATCACTCTCTAACATATCACCCATCTAAGAGCGTTTGTGTGTATTCATGCTGCATATGGATATACATTGTATGCTCTGTATATACATGCATATACCAAAAATGAGTTAGATCATATACTTACACGTATACATCACACAAATCTCTCTCTCTCTCTCTCTCTCTCTCACACACACACACACACACACACACACAAATTTTCTATCGGACTAATGTTGGGCCAGGATATCACACACAAATACAGACACACACACACAACCTGTAATATAGGAGACACTCCAGTAGCTGTTGAGGATTGATCTTCATATCCCAATGGACTTGGAGAAGCAGCTAAGATAAGCTCAATAAGTTTGATTCCTTTTTCCAGAAGCTTCAATGAGCCATTTCTCATGCGTGTGAAGGTAAAAAGGTCCTTGAATCGATTCAATGCATTCAAGAATGAAGTTTCTGATGTGAATATAACGTTGATTTTCTCACTTGATTCATCAGATAACATGTATAATGCTGCAATCATGCACAATGTTAATACATGTAGTTACACATGTATTATGATCGATAATTAGTTCTCGGTAAATATCAATATACTTAATATATGTAAACATATGTATATGTTAATATTTGCGACATAATACTAGAGATTTACCAGCCAATGCAGCACCACAGCCTGCTTCTAAATGACGGAAGAGAATCTGCATACAAGCTGAGGTGCATACACGTAAACATACACATATATTCACAGGCATATACCTTCAGTATGTAACGCAGACGTATACAAATCAAGTGAAGGATCCAACAATGTTGAAGCAGTAACACCACAGTGTTGCAATGTATTTATTAAACTTGAAACTGAACTTGACGTGTTTGATAATTGGGCTGTATCCACAATAGTCTAAAAGCTAGTTAGAGAATATAATTACACAAACATGCGTGCGTGCGTGCGTGTGTAACTTGTAAAACTCACCATAAGGATCAGAGTGAAGCAAGTAAGAGTTTTCCAGAGATCCTCCAGCTACATGAAAAAATCCGCTTAGTAAATAAGTATATCACTATTAGTATTATGTTAAAACTGTATATATATAAAGAGCGGTATTATTATATATGGTAACATACCTTTTCTTCTTCGTACATGTTTTCTAAGGCTTGGCAAAGTTGTAATAGCTCGTTAATCATCCTTAAGTTGATATCCTCATCTTCAACATGGCCTCTAGTAATCTCTGTTACCAAAGATAGCGATAAAACTCCACGAACTGTTTCTTTTGCAAACTCAGCACGACGCCTTTGAATCCGCAGTAACACTGATATATAAGTATAGTTTAGGCTTACACATTTACAGCTCTAATATATAATATATAGCTTGTATATAGTATAACACAGAACCAGCTATATTGAATGATATGGAGTACTGTATATACATTACCTGAAGATAATCCTTTCATAAGTAAGAAGAGAAGTTCCAGCTTTTCACTCTCATTGTAAATGTGCAGAGCCTGGAAACAAACAAGCACATGTGATAAATCTTGCTTTCCAACGCAACAGAATAGTTTGTATGGAAGCTGCATGCACGCACACACATATTTATATGCACCTTGTATCAATTCATACACACACACACACACACACACACACACATTTATACATGTGCATGGTTTTATACCTCCATTAATGTAGTGTGAATTTCACGAGGGAACATGAAGTTGCCAGAGAGTGGATAATTGTAGATGCAAGCTCACGGCATCTTTCTGAAACCTCAACATATTTGGCAATTGTAACTGGCAAATCCCATCCTACAAGCTCAAGGAGTGCCTGCGTACAAGAAAACGTGTTTGTATGTGTGTGTGCGTGTGTGTGTGTGTGTGAGAGAGAGAGAGAGAAGAGTAATACATATGTACATATATATGTTATATCCAAAATATATTTATACAAGCTCAAGGAGTGCCTACGTACAAAAAAGCGTGTTCGTGTGTGTGTGTGTGTGTGTGAGAGAGAGAGAGAGAGAGAGAGAGAGAGAGTTATACATATATGTTATATCAAAAATATATTTATACATACGTAGGTAGTTGAAACCACACCAACACAATGTTTCCTTATCAAATGTGTGTGTACTTATAACTTATATAAACTTACTTGGCCAGTAGAGGTATCTGGATCAAGCAAAGCTTTGGCTCGAATTAAGATCTGTTCACATTCCTTTGAGCTGGCATTTGAGGGTGCAAATTCAAGAATAGTCTTGAAATCATTTGCTGCAAATTCTTCTCCCTGAATATAAAAAATTTCAATAATTCTTTTAACGTTGTTTATCCGAATACATGAACACATCCTGTGCGTGTGCGTGTGTGCGTGTGTGTGAGTGTGTGTGAGAGATTCAATGGGAACTCACCTGAGACAACCGATCGCCAATGTCATGCAGCTTCTCTGCCATGGCCGTTATCTAAAACCCTAAAATACACCAATTTTAAACATATAGAAGTAGTAAATTGTTATAAAATTATAATAAACTAAAATGTTAGTTAATTATACACATTAAATATAAGAAAATTTCATGTATAAATATCTATAAAGGAAAAAAGTGTATGTAGTGCATTAAACATACACACACACACACACACACATAAATAAAATCATACATATATAACTATGAGTAGATATTATGTATTATTATATCATATTATTTATATATCCTTTTAATCTTAATAAACTTAAAATTAATTTTCATAACTAATTTAAAATATTTTAGAAATATTTTAAAACACCCAGCATGGATTTAAAGTTTCACATTCCAACATGAAACAATTAAATATGCATTCTAACAATATAAAATAAAAAGATCAATAAGATGGTGTTTCTGCAGCTAATTAAATTTTAATTATAGCTAGTCCAACATACATATTGCGCCCAAACGTACCGATGGTTAATTAGTTAACTTTTAATAATCTTTGTTATGCACTATCATTTGGATGGTTAATCTTGTAAATATAATAGTTAATGGTCAAACTGTTTTTAATTTGCTTTGTTTCACACTATTCCTTTAATAATCAAATAAGAAAAACATTCACTAATTTGGATATAATTTTGCTATGCATTTTTATATACAATCTAATGTTAATCTTGAACACCTTAATTAGTATATAAAAATGCAACTTTGAATGTCAGAGTTTTAGTTCAAAAGGATAACATGTGGCAACACATGGTTGTCAAGTGGCCTTCTTGCATTATCACCTTATAGAGCAACTTTAAGTCTTTTAAGATGACCTTAAGAGTTTAACTCAGATGTTTAGATTTAGGCAAAAGATTCAAAAGTCTTACCTTAAGTCCCCACCCTGAACCCTAAAGGACAACTTGAGTAAACTTTAAAATTATATTCTAATAGACCTAGACAAGCTCATGCCCTAACCTCGTTAAGGAGACATGTCCCTTATCCGGGAGTACAACCCCTTTTTATGACGATAAGGGTACCCTGAACCATGACGAACCCTTGAGCCAAGTCATACCCTAGACTTAGGGCTAGTATTTAGTGAGATCATGAATGTGCACCATAGGCTAACATGAGTGTTCTACTAAGTAAAATCCCTAAGGCTAGGTTTAGATAACCTTAAATACATGACTTTGTGTGTGCCTCACAAAAGGGCTTTTGCTAATGAGTTTAAGTTGTTCAACCTTTGAATCTCAAGGAGAACATTCCCTAACCAAGTGTGCCAAAGCACACCTAGTTACGAGACCTAACCTTCCTTGAGTTGATGCCCAAGGTTTAGCACCCTAGTGAGAGCACAAGCATGCCTATTAGGTATAGTATCCAACTTGGCGACAAACCCATGACACAACCCTAAAGGGCGCCTCGAGTGTTGTATCGTGTGTCGTCTAACCCAATGTCACATCTTCATGTGACACTGCCTTCCATGATGTGAGCTATCATGCCAAAGCCTCTTATATTCAAGAGTGGCACCAAGTGCCACTAACGTGGCTCTTAAATGCCAACTCTAGAACCCCATAGTGAATCCTTAGGAACTGAGTATAAGAATGTATTAAACAAGATCTCACATACACAGTTGGACAAGGACACGGATGTGCCTTGCTTGGCCGTGACTGTTACACCTAGCTTAACATGGAAGACAAGCCTCAACCTCTACTTCTTGAATCATGTAGTTCGACAAAACTTCTCATGTATGGATTTGCCAACATTAAAGATAGGCTACCCCAAAGGTGGGATGTGCCCCTGTTGTTTGGAAGTTAAGGTGGCATAATAAAGAGTTGTGCCTTGATGACACAAGCTAGAGCTTGCACCGAGAGAAGAGTAATGAACTAATCATAAACCCCAAAACCGTCCCTCTTACATACTCTACCTTATTTATGTGACGAACCCCCCCCCCCTTCCTATATGTATAAGTGAGTTGACACGGAATTAGTTAGCCCCTTAGTTAGTTAACAAGATGAGCTTTAAACTTAACCTTACTCCTACCCACTCAAGGGGGTGGGGATTTTAGGGCATGGGTTAGGTCAACCCTAGGGGTGTTTTTAACCCTACTTAATACACCAAACTTATCTGCATTAACCAATCATCCTAATTAGGATGTTAAAATTGGGAGTGGATTTTTTAAAAGGTAAGTTCTAACTTCCTTTAGAGTTTCTTATAAATACTTAATGACACTTGGTAGACCATTACCAGATACCCAAGTGCATTAAGCGGGTTTGTTTCCTATTATATCTAGGGTTCATCAACATAGTACAATAGATAATAATAAATGTCCAAAGTAAAGAGGAGTCATAGTAAAAACTATGACATCGAATGTCACTTTGTTTCTTAACAAAGTCCTAAGTAGAATAAGCTTAAGTGTTGAAGAGTGTCGTGATGTTGAAAAAACTTTTGAAAATCTATTATGGAGGGCAATCATAGTTTTTATATGTACATTTTTGCTCCTACAATATAATCCATCAAATGTGCTTGCTTGGGTAATGGTTCATTCATGATATAATTATTGATGAACATTTGAGTTGCATGTCATTGCCTACATGCAATTCTTAAAAGAACGAAGAGAAGGGACAACTATGTTGTGTTCTTTTTAGGTTGTTGCTACTAGTAAAGAGTGGAAAGGTTAATTGAAGCAATGTTAACAATTTTTCATTAATGAAAATTGGAGTTTCTAAGCTATTCACCCTCCCATATACATAACATAGGTTTAGGAAAGTTAAATATGTTTTAAGTAAATTTTATTTGCATATAACACATAAATTTCTTAAAATTTATTTAATTTATGTGTGATTATATTCACACTTGCCCTTAACATGTATCTTAAGTTAGTTTATGTAAAGGTTGTTCACACTTAAATCATAAATATCTTATGTAAGAAAATATGTTAAATTTGATTTGCATATACAATTATCTTAATAAAATGCAAATCATCATAATTGAAAGAAAGGTTGTATATCAAACAGATACTATATTATTTTGATTTAAATTTTCTTTTAAATACTACAATGGTACGATACTAGAGTGTTTTGTACTTCAGTTCCAGTAAGTGTTGGATCTTCTTTTGGCTCGGTACGAACATTTTTGGGATTTCTCATATTTGACATGTTCTCCATTCTCTTCTCTTCGCCTCATCTCACACTCATATGCCCTGAGTTCTTCATTTGTGTCTACATCTCCAAGGTTTATCAAAAGGTTTTGTAAAACACAACATGCTTTTACGATATTTGCTAGAAATGCTCGCTTCATTCGTAATTAAGAGTCAAGACACCTAAATTTCTGCTTCAAGAGTTTAAAACACTACTTATAACAACTTGAGTTCGATGATGTTGCTTATTGAATTCTTTTTTACCAAAAGATAATGATGACTCTAGAAAATGAAAGTGAAAACTGCATAAAGGACTTTTATCATGAGACTTACCTATGAGCAGTGTCATCATAAAAGCTTTGAATCTCCTACTAAGTAAGGCTTGATGTCATGGCCGATCACATTAATTTTGGTTCTTGCAACACCAAACGAAACTCTATTTGATGTTGAATAGTAGAATTTTACCATACTTGCATATTATGAACACTACTTTGAAACAATAAGTTTAGTTTGATGCCTCAAAAAACAATACAGTTAACGTGACCTAGTCAACCATAGTAGATTGATAGAAACCTCTTC
Source organism: Selaginella tamariscina (assembly GCA_003024785.1). Taxonomy (NCBI): domain Eukaryota; kingdom Viridiplantae; phylum Streptophyta; class Lycopodiopsida; order Selaginellales; family Selaginellaceae; genus Selaginella; species Selaginella tamariscina. The sequence goes on from PUQB01000438.1 coordinate 73,807, forward strand.
CTCACATCACAAATTGCTTGGAGAATGATGTTGTACTATTGCTACCTATCAAAGTAATATGTGTTGTTCGGAGAGTTCAGTTGCATAATCTCAAAGTGTGTGCAATATATGGCTCCTGCAAGTAAACCATTAGAGCTATGCAAAAAGAGAATTAGTTTTTACTTGCAACATTTACCAACTTGGTGTGAGTCACGTCACAAAACTCTTGACTGATAGCTTGAACTTCTTCTCAAGACTTAATCTTGTAGGCAAATTTGTGAGCTATGGCTTCCGTTGTTTCTAGGATTATCTCATGCACTATAAACTCTCCAATCGCAAACCACTCAGCAAGTTCATCATAGTTGAGGTTCTTCATTAGCTTATCGAGAGTGACTACAAGGCGAATTGGAATTGAAACCGGATGCTTATAGTGTGTGTTCTGTTTTTCCATGTCGCTCTTGAGAATTTGAGAAACGTGGCCTTTAACATCCTCAACTTCCACTTCCAGTGCGAGTCATGAGCATGAAAAAGTCCCACCACACATAGCTCCTTAGTTTCACCCACCATGAACATGTTCACAATGCAAGTTACTTCTCGTTGTCATTGCTCTTGCTGTTCGTTAGCTCGATCATCTCTATCCCAACTAGATCTAGCAGTAAAGAATTATAACTACATCTAGCACCCCCAAAAAACTCTTGGTATCCCACTACAGCCATGAGAAGAACCTATGCTACCATCCTTTGTATTCTACGTTGCTTACTATTTATTATGCTCATCCTAAACTACCTTGAAATCCTTGGATTGATTAGCTGGAAGGACTTACAAAAGAACAATAATAATTTAAAAGGAGAAGCACTCACTCACTCACAAAAATTCTAGCTAGCTACATGAAATGCTATGCAATGCAAATACCTCCATGGTCCTCCTTTGGCTTGAGGTAAGAGCAAAGAGCCCTAGTGAGTTGCTCGAATGCTGTGGCGAACTGAATTGAGGTTGTTATTCACTCCTCGATTTTACACTTCTCCTTTTCTAGATCTTAGATTAGCTCGAATTGCTTTGCTCTTGCTTCCATTTGGTCAATAGCCAATGAGTTACCATCTCGAAGAGCTCCAACAAGAGAGTGGCTACTTGATTTCTTCCTTTACTGCTAACACCTGCATCTTGCATCATGCTATCAATGGCAGCCAATGTCTCGTCTTCCTAATCATATGGAACATGAGCTTGATGATCAAAATTAGTGAGGTGGTGAGGAGTAATAATGCCACTATCAAAGAGGAAGGCATCCATTGCTTCAAACATCTCCTAGTCCATCATAGTTGGAAGCTTCAACATGACTACTTCCCATGTGAGCGTGAAAAAGTTTGCAGCACATGTTTTTCGATTCTAGTCCTTGATCTGCTTATACATCCCCTCAAGCTCTCCCACTTCCGCTTGTAACCATCATCGTCGCACTCTATGCGAGTCTTTGCGATCATCTTCTCTGTAAATTGTTCCTAACAAGCATTTGAGAGCAAATTTTCTTTCTCCCGTCAAGTCATAACCCTCTACTCTACATGCTTTATAACTTTGAGCTCAATCAAAGCCATGGCTTCTCCTCTTGTCCAATTGGGAGCATGTTTCTTCCTTGGTTTCTTTCTTGATGCTGATTTTATGAATTCTCCTCCTCCTCTTTATTCTTGATACTCTTCCCTTGGATCTTGGCCAAGCTCCAATTTCGAAGCTCACTCAAATCTCAAGATGACTAACTTGAAAACTAGAATGCTTGAAACTAGAATTAGAAATAAAAGGGAGAACAATTACTGCATGATTAGAATGGCTTTCAGCCCTAGCAAAGGCACGACTCTTATGAGCACCTCCATTGCCACGCCCAGCTGCACCACCATGCCCAGTCCACTACCATGCCCAACTCCACTACCATGCCCAACTACACCACCATGGCCAGATCCAATGCCGCAGCTGCGCTTGAATCCCATTCATCATTCACTTAAGTTAAATGACATAAATCACATTACATAAGTTCAACACCCAAATAATAAATTTTATGTTATGTATGGTTTATGTAATGTTTATGAGCGAAAGTGATATATTTACCATACTTTAAGAAAAAATCATACATAACGTTAAAGGTACGTGCGAAAGGAAAATATATAAAATAAATGATATAAGTTTATGTTATGTTTCCGGTGCGAATGTGCACATTAACATGTTATAAGGTATGGACAATTTGTTTTATTTGTTTTAGTTTTTTAATAATTTTATTTTAACTCCAATGTTTTCTACACTTGTTAAAAGATGTTATGACTAAGCTAGGAATTTCAATACAAGTTCACATAGTGCATTTAGATATAAGCTCATCTTGATGTTATCATAGAGAATTTGAAAGTATGTACATATTGGTCATGAAATTATTCATAAACTCTTTTCTTATAATATAACTAAGAGGAAGAATACAAGTGGCATCAACTTGACATAACAAACTCGGAAACTTGGGTAGGGGAGGTTCAACTTGCAATAAAATATGATTAACATTGTTCAACCCTATTCACTAAAAAATGAATATTCTTAATAAAAACAAGGTCTGCATTGTTGAACTTTATTTATTTAATTAAAAATGACTATCCTTAATTAAAATAAGGTCCAAAATAAAAAGTATAATTGGCATTGTTCAACCTTATTTGGTTAATTGTTAAAACAAAATGGATATCCTTAATAAAAATAGGGTTTAAAATAAAAAGACTTATATGCACATTATAACTAAAATGAGCATGATACATGAAAATGGGAATATAAATAAATTATTAATTAATCTTAAGTTTTAATTATTAATTATTATTTATTAAATATTTAATTAAGACTTAAATATTAATTAATTAATAAATTAATCATTCATTAATCTTATTTAGTAAGAAATATTCTTAGAATATTCGTATTGTTTTCATTGTAAAAATATTTTACAATAATTAAAAAATATTATCAAACATAATTACAAATAAATCATTTCCTTATTAACTTATTAATCTATTTGTAAATACTTTTTCCTTAACCATACATAGAAATCTTCTTATTTGTTTAAGTCATTACTCTCCAAATTAATCAAATCATTTTGGTCAATATCTTTATGTTATTACTACCACTACACTCTCACGAATGTAGTTAAGAATTACCATCCTTGTTAATACGTAAGTTGTGATAAGAACAGGAGTGCATAAAGGTTTATCTAAAATATAACATTCCTTAAGAATAATATTATACAGCGCTCGGTTGCTCTCATTTAATTTATAAAACTCAAAATCACGAAAAAGAAAAGCGTTAAGGTATTTTTGATATGATGGATATTGCTCATAAAAGTTTTCAAGATTCTTCTTTCTAAGGCACGTATCTAGTAGTTCACTAGCTCATCCATGGTATTAATATCATAATATGAGTCGAAAGTGATTGAATGGATAAACAATGTTTTGGTTGAGCATAGCATTTTGAGGAGAGTTGTCTACCACTAAGATATATGCATTCTTCAAGTTTTTCAACTGAACTTCACACGTCTTGAATTTTTAGCTTTAATAGACATTTTGCCACCTTGTGTTCTGTTTCACCACAATATAAGCATAAGTTTTTACTGCGATGACATTGCTTCTCAGCAATTAAAAGTGGGCCACGCTTGTATTTGTCGACCTCCATAGAAACTACTCTAAAAGATGTTATAGGAACATGTGCTATAGCTACAGGATTGGTTTGCAGGAACTACTGACGGAATTTTTTCTGACGATGCTTAAACAAACGATTATCATAACAAATGGCCTGTTGCATGATCTCCGCTAAGGTTTGAACATCTAGTAACATAAGGAGAAGGTCCTTCATGTCATCCTGCAACCCAAAATAGAAGTGTTCAATCAATGCAGTCCTGCCCCATGGAATGTTTGTACAAAGTTGCTGAAATTCACGAAAATTAGATGAAATCCTTGTGCAAGCTTCCTTAACTTTATGCATGCGAAACGATACTTATTAAGATCTCCAAAGCATGCTTCAAAGGCATTCATGAATCCTTCAAAGTCTTTCATCAATAAGTTGTCACGCTCCAGCAAAGGGGCAACCCAAGCCCGTGGGGATCCAACTAGTAAGGATACCAAAAGACCAACCTTTTGTGCATTAGTCGAGTAGCAGCGTGGTTGCATACAGATCAAAAGCCTGATTTAATTTAGGAAACCTTGGAAATCAACACGATTTTCATTGAACTTCTCCGACATGTTGATCTTCGACTTCGAAGAAAAGTTTGATGGAGAGAAAACCACGAACTTGAGAAAGAGCCTGCGTAGCAACCTTGGAGGATGCATCAGCAGCTGCATGCACCGCGTTGGTGGGACCTGTAAATTTGTGACCACTTGGTACAAAGTGGCCAGCTTATGAAACAACAGTTGGTGCTCGCATTGAAATTGCTCAAAATCTGCCATGATCTGTGAAAGAAAAAAGGAGGAAAACAAGGGAGAAGAACCAAGAAAAAAAAAGTAACTAAAAATTAGAGAGCTATGAAATCAGTTACTATCAAACTATTAAGCCACAACCCAAGAGTATAATAAGAATAAGAGGCTTGACTTAAGAACAAGGCAAATGCAAGGAACAAAACAAGAATAATCGTAAAATGAATGGATATTGATAGTAATTAATTGTATAACAATTAGGTCAGAACTTTTATACTCACAACTCCAAGAGTTAATCTATGCATAAGTTAAAATTGATACTTTAAGAACTAATCTAGGCATGAGCTAAAAATAATGTCTCTTATCCTGTAGGTTAGGCATATCTTGTATCCCATATCGAGTTTATGTTTTTTCCCTAATTTTTTCTCAATTTTTCCTCTTTGCCCTAACACTTCAAACTTTTTTTCTTCAAATGAGGGGGTAGAGGGGACGAACAAGAGTCTAGCCCCGATGGTGAGGACGAGTGGATATAGTAATGGAGTGAGACAAACAATATGGATTGTGGAGTGAGAACGAGTATAGTGAGTCCAAATGCAACATTTGGCTTTGATGTAGTGAGGTTGAACAGATGTGGTAGCGAATGAGGTGGAACATAGATAGTGAGGATAAGTGTAGTGAGTCCAGATAAAGTCGATGCTTAAAAAAAAAAATTCTTTTGAGGAAGGGATAAGGAGGATGTGGAGGATGAACAAGTTCAACCTCCTCATGTGCGTTGTTAGACGAAGACAAAGATCATGAATCCGAGTTAATATGGGTTGGTGGGCAGACTTAGGGGTGAGATGTACTGTTTATGGTTTGAAAATTTGGCAGCTACACATGGAGTTGCAATTGATTCATCATGATTCCGTAGTCGACTAATGTTTATGCCATGGCATTGGGTTTTGTTTTGATTGTGGTTTTCAGCAACTATGTTGGTGGTTTTGTGGGAGCTTCAAGTTCTTGGGTAGTCTATAATCGCTCGACAAAAGCTTGAGATGTTCCACTTGACCTATTGTCATCACTTTATCATCTTTCAGAAGTGAGGATGGTGTAAGGTCTATGAATACACATAAGTATATATGTGTATATAAGTAGAGGTCTAAACCCCAATTAAGATTTATTTTCATATCTCAACACTTATATAATGTATTAAATTACAGCACAATGAGGACAAATATATACATGTGTTAACTAACTAAAATAATATAATACATGAATACATGCATATTAAGTACATTAGAATCTATTTAAATTAATATTGTTGTGTAGAATAAAAAATTATATTAATTTAGACATGTTAATTAATATAAAAATAATAAAGTTGAGACCAAAGAACTATATTAATTTAGATAGATTATTAATTTAAATAGGTTCTATTGTATATATAAACATAATTATTTAATGATACATTTTAAGTAGTGGAGAAGTAAAAAATTATATCATGTATTTGTAAAGTAATTAGTAATTAAAATGTATAATAAAATACAATGTTAATTTTATTATGTTTATTTTGTGATTATTAATATTAAATTTCCATTTACAAGAATTTAAACTTAAATAAATAAATAAATTATATATATATAGACACAATAAACATAGATTTGTATTATTATTTCATTCTCATACATAATACTTTATTTTAATATATAGCTTATTAATTTATATAATAGTTTATGCGAAGTTGCACTTCTAAACAATCATTGGCCCAGATTCAATATTTTAAATTTATATTTGTAAATGTGAAACATGAATATTAAAAAAAGCTTTTTATATCCTCATCAAATTCATAAAATAAATAATTAATGAATTATGATTAAGAGTGCAGAGGGGATTTAATGTATTTTTTTGAAAGTGTTTGAACTCCCAATTTAAAATATCTTAAAAGAAGAATATTTTTAAATAATGAGATTAACTGAGATATGTTAAACAATTGATATAAATTTAACAATTATATTTTATAATTTAAGTAATAAATAAATAAAAATAAATTGATTTTAAATTTAATTAAATTTAAAGTTTTAATATTCTTTTTAAAACATTTATTAAACAAATAATAATATTTATCATAATTAATTCAGAATTTATATCTTTATATTTATTAAGTTAAAGTAATTTTATAGTGGAAGACTCAATATTAATAATCATTAGAAAACCTAATAAAATTAATGATGCTCAAAAAGCTTAATAAAAATGAAATATCCAGGCATTAAGTATTTAATATAAATACAATCATAAACTACACCATAACATTAAATTAATTTGCTCTAAATTAGTTAGTATTTCTTAATCATTATTATCTCATATAACAATCTGCTAAAAAAACGATTAAATAATAAATAAATACTACCAAGAAGAATCACAAAGTTTCATTATAAACAATACTTGTCTTGGTGCATTAATGCATTAAATATTACAAAATTTGAATGAATATAATTATGTATACTTATTATATAAGTAACTATATATCAATATCACTATTGAATTACTAGTGTAATTATGCAGACGATCTGATCAAGGAATAAAATATTTAATAATATCATATTAGAATTTAATACAAAGTAGTATAAGATTTTATACGTTTATGCAGTTCTAGTTTATTTTGCTAAGTTTAAATGATTAAAATTCAATGAAAGAATTTTCGACGTTGTTACAGTGCAGGTGATGAATTTTAAATTCAATTGATTTAGGGTTCTTAATTTAGGGCTCTTCTGGGCCATGGCGTCCAGCGCCAGTCCGAGAGCAGCTCCGGAGCCAACCGGACATCTGCAAGCATAAGCGGAGATGCAAGATTCAAGGTTCAGTCTTTTTCTCTCTCCATACACACACACATGTGCGCCTCGTACTATTATTCTCTTTCCATTTTCCAGAACACAGAAGAAGGTGAATCAGGTAACAAATCAGTTGCAATATTAACTACAATTGCCGGATTGAAGAAACAAGTAGCTACTGATAGACAGGCATATGTGAAGGCAAGTATATAAACTTTACATGCGCTCCTTTCATTTTGTTCATGCAGAAAAATTGTTACGATCCATCCATGACATAATGTATGTATATATCGTTCAACGTAGAGCATTTATTTCATCTGTTCATGTGTGTTGAAGGTGTTATATAACATATGCAAAGTTAATAGAAAATAAAATTGGTTTAAACAGTACAGAAGGTGTGTACAATACTTGAATATGTATTCAGAAAGGTATAAATGTACGTACCTACAAAACAAAGAAATTATGCAAACTAGTAGTACACATTTAACGTGTTCTTGTGTGTTGAATATTCGATAGATATGTATAGATAACATATATAGCGAGGTATTGTACGTACCGGAGTCTCATATCTTTAATGCATACAACATAATATCATTATTAATCCCATATCAGAGTACTTATCATTGTATAAATGATGTGTATATGTGCTTGTTTTATGGCATATACTTATCAATTTTATACTTAGTAGATATATGAGCATTTCGTTTCTACTAGCTTCAATTGGAAGCATTTAATATATGGCTGTTTTATGGTATTGCACTGTTATATAGAATACTTTTCATGTGTGTGTGTGTGTGTGTGTTACAGTACTTATTTATCTACACATACTATATGTATGTATTTTATTTTCTACTAGGCGAAAATGGAAGCAAATGCGGAAAAAGTACGGAGGTTCTCCACACATCTACTGGCACTGTCTAGCTTGCGATCCAACAAGACTGCCGGTGTTCTAGAGAAAGACATGCTACACACGAAGATCCAGAGAGCATACAACAGGTTACATTATTATATTAATATTAAAGCCTGAATGTTTGTGTCTTTTATATGTGTCTACATGTCTGTATATGTGTTATGTATCTCTCATAGTAAATATATATAGCTCATATGTTTATATATACATGAAATGTGTCTGTCATACAGACACATGACTTCATATACATGCACATGCTAACATACAATGTCATATATAAAAGTGTATATACAATGATGTGTATATTTGTGTGTTATATGTTATATATAAGTGTGTTTGTGACAGGTTCACTACAGAAGTAGACTCTGATCAGCCAGGTGATTCACCAGAAGATTTCTCAGCTCCTATTCTCTTCAATGCTTCCGGTGTAAAAAGTATTGTTAAGCCTGTTCGTCTATGTACTATGCAGAAAATTCCACCTTATACAAGCTGGACCTTCTTAGACAAGTAAGTGCGAGGTGCTCGTGTGTGCATGCGTACAGATATGGATGACTTTAGATAAATAGTTATATCAAACGTATATGTATGTATGTATACGAACCTAACTATTCTAGAAAAGTAGTTATATCAAACATATGTATATGTATATAGATAGATATTGATTTTTAATACAGGAACCAGCGTATGACTGATGATCAATCAGTTGTGGGTCGAAGAAGGATTTATTATGACTCGGATGGGAATGAGGCGTTGGTTTGCAGTGACACTGATGACGATGAAATCGAAGAGGAAGAAGAGAAGCGTGATTTCAGCAAGGGTGATGACTTTGTTATCAGGTTCACACACACACACACGCACGCACGCACGCACATTCTCACAGAAGCAACTACACATATACATAGATACATATTACATTATTATATATCATAATTATATCTGTTTGCATTATGTTACGAGCTTGAGAACTTATAGTTACACAGATACCATATAGACATCCATATATATGTACTAATGCTTGGTGACATACATATCAGGGAGACTGCTGAAGAACATGGTGCATGTAGACCTGTATGGAAAGCACTAGGAGAGTGTTTTGATGCAAAAACTAGCGAGATAGAGGTACGACAATCTAAGTTTAAATGCCAAAGATTATAAATTGTTATATCCTTCCATATTGCACGCCTAATACGTTCATATATATTATACACAGACGTGTGCATAGATTGTGTATTTAGTATTCATACATAATGATGATTTTTACTATATTTATAATATATTTTAGTGATGTTTGTCATATGCTGACTAATGCTCAGGCAAGATATGAAGTTATAGTAAAGGGTGGTGACAAGATAATTAAGCAGGAGGATGATAAACCAGATTTAGCATCTGCAATGGATTCATTTGATAAACTGTTTTGTCGCCGATGTCTGGTAATTTTTTTATATTTATTAAGTTTAAAAATCTGTGTCTGTCTGTCTGTCTGTCTGTCTGTATGTGTAATGTATAACTATGGTATTATATTAATGTCAATACGTGTTTTAAGCATTTAACATTTAATAACAAGTTTAACTAATTCGAGGATGTCCTATATATATATATATATATATATATATATATATATATATATATCATATTATTACTGTTTCTTTTATCAGGTGTTTGATTGTCGACTCCATGGTTGTAATCAGCCGATTGTTTATTTGGTAAGTGTAAACGTGATATTTAGTGTTACATGGTACAATATTCGATATGATATAGAATCTAATATAATAAAAATAAAAGTTTATGATATTATAATATTAAAGACTAATATGATGTTTAATTTTGTGAACTGCAGTGTGAAAAGCAGTCTTCCGAAATTAAAACAGGAGCTCTCCCATCACAACCATGTGGTCCTTCCTGCTTCCATTTGGTATAATTTGATGTAGTTAATATAGTATAAATTATGTATCTGTATATGTCTCTCTCTCTCTCTCACACACACTCTCTCTCTCTCTCTCTCTCCTCTCTTCTCTCTCTCTCTCTCTCTCTCTCTCTTCTCCTCTCTCTCTCTCTCTCTCTCTCTCTCTCTCTTCTCTATATATATATATATATAATATATCAATGTTTTCTTTTTTTTTGTTTCAATATTAGAAACGTCTTGATGAAGGTGCTCAAAATGCAAGCTTCCAAGCTACAGCAACTATTCCATCGGATATTTCCATGACAGATGTGAAAGATACCTCGAAAGTGGCGAAGACTTCTGAAGAAGCTCCTCGTAAAGGTACATACATACATCCGATATGAGCCTTATGCATATGCTCTTCTATACAGATACATACATTCTTATATAGTGTTTTTTTACAGGCATTAGGGACAGTAATGTGAATGCCCTTATGAAGCTATTGAAGAGGAAAGCGGGTCAGCTAAAGGAACATTCTCAGACGGAATATGCTCAAGACGATGTACAAATAAGCGAGTTAAGACTGCGTATGTGAAGAAGCTGGTCGCTAAGAAATATGCACAGAGGAAATGGAAAACCAACAAGGTTAAGCGGCAGGGTAACGAAAACTTAAGCAACGTTAAGCAGGACTTAAAGGAATATAAGGAGTTTAGTACGTCCGAGGCTATCCCTGTTGACGACAGTAAGTGGAACACGTTGGAGAAGGATCTTTACGAGAAAGGCCTTGAAATGTTCGGCAGTGACAGGTGTGTGTGTGTGTGTGGAGAGAAAGAGAGAGAGTTTACATGTATATATGCACAATATATGCCATATATATGAAATATATACAATGATACGGCTTATAAGTATAGGTCGTATATGCTGAAAAAGTTTTCTCATGCATGCTTTAAACTGTTAGTTTTACAGTGTTTATATCACACGCAGACACAGTCGTATGTTATATAACGTGATTTACTTTTCTTTCCCCAGCTGTCTCATAGCTAAATACACACTACAAGGATATAAAACCTGTTGTGAAATTGGTGAACTCATGAGGCAGCTTGGACACTGGAAGTTTGCTGAAGAGACAAAGCTTCAGGACGACAACGCAAATGCTGATGAGATGGTATGTTTTAATTGTTTACAATCTTATATACATGCTTGTATGTATGAGCGTTTTCTGTGTGTATACACCTGATCTTGAGTACACATTAAGAGTCTGGCTGTGTTTGTGTATGATGAATGACAGGTATATGATTTTATATGCATGGGTGCGTGTGTGCGTGCGTGTGCGTATATATAGATTTTGTATATATATGCAGGATAATGAGCTAAGACAGAGACGAAGAAGAGGACGTGTACGCAAGCTGAAATACACTTGGAAAGTGGGTGCTGCTATAAGGAAAAGGCTGATTGATGGTAAAGAGGGTTGCAGGCAGTACACACCCTGTTCGTGCACAACATCCTGTGGCAAACAATGCTCATGTCATCGGAATGGTAGTTGCTGTGAGAAATATTGCGGGTAAGATGTCCGTGTGTATGCATACATATAGCTATGCTGTGTGTATCTACATGTGTATTTGTGTGTATATATATATACACTTGTTTTGCTTTTCCAGAAGAGACATACAGACATGTAGCACATATGACTGTGTATGTGTTGCGGGTTTGTGTTTATATATATATATATATATATATATAGAGAGAGAGAGAGAGAGAGAGAGAGAGAGAGAGAGAGAGAGAGAGATACACTCGTTTTACTCTTCCAGGTGCCCAAAGAGTTGTAAAATCGATTTAGAGGCTGCCATTGTGCCAAGAGTCAGTGCTCTAGTCGGCAGTGCCCTTGCTTTGCTGCTGGGAGAGAATGCGATCCTGATGTTTGCAGAAACTGCTGGGCTGGGTAATTTATAAATGTGTATATCACATTTTTTGCACAGACACATACATACTTGATAGTTAATTTATGATGTATTTATTATGAGTTTCTAGGTGTGGCGATGGTACGCTTGGTCGGCCTCCTCCTCGACATGAGACTTGTTATGAATGTCGAAACATGAAGCTTCTCTTAAAGCAACAACAGAAGGTTCTCTCTCTCTCCATATGTGTGTGTGCGCTCTCATAGTATTGATAAACATTTTATTTGTAGCTGTTTGTATTACCAGTTTAACACAGTTCTTTCCCTTGCATAGGTTTTACTTGCGAGATCGGATGTTGCTGGATGGGGTGCCTTTTTGAAGGTTTGTGAGAAACATACACACACACACAAGGACTGTCCGCACGCTCACACACACATAAACCTATTTTATGTGTTTCCAGACCCCAGTTAACAAGCATGATTACCTTGGAGAATATACGGGGGAGTTAATATCACATCGTGAAGCTGATAAGCGTGGAAAAATATACGATAGAGCAAATTCATCATTCTTATTCAACCTTAATGATCAGGTAATTAATTGTTAGATAATTAAACCACTTTGCTGTACTTATTTATGGGCATCTGCGTGTTTTAGTACGTGTTGGATGCCTGCCGTAAAGGTGACAAGCTCAAGTTTGCAAATCACTCCTTGAATCCGAACTGCTACGCAAAGGTTCTCTCTCTCTCTCTCTCTGGTGTTAATTATAAGTGATTATCTCAGGTGATAATGGTGGCTGGGGACCACAGAGTTGGTATATATGCCAAGGAGAAGATTGCAGCAGGTGAAGAATTATTTTATGACTATGGATATGAGGACAGGTTCAATATTTCATGGGCTAAGAAACCAGATGATAACCACAAACACGACGAGCATGCTAGTGGATCCGGTCGAGCACAAAAGCAAGCGTAAGTATTAAATTTATATATTTAATTTAGCAAACATTTAGTAAGCTGATATTATTTTATTTGAAGCGCATAATAGTATATACGCACGCACACACACATGCGCACACACGCAGTACTTTAGGATCCTATTAGTAGTAAGATTGTAATATTGATGTTTAAGAAGAAATGCCAATTAATATAGTTAACATTATATTTATATTATACAGGTAGTAAAGTTTATACTCAGACATTTATCGGGAGGGAGGGAGGGAGAGTGTTCGGTGAAGTGACTGCAATCGATTTAAATTAACATTTTATTTATTCGATTTTATCATTTTTATATGTAATATGTTTTCATGTAATAATCTATTGACGTTTAGTTTTAATTACAGAATTAATCAGTACAATTAACTTTCCTGAATATAAGAATGAACTGCATGAAAATATAAACTGGTTTATTCTATTGAAATCATTTTGAATAAAACTTATGCATATATAATATATATTGATATTAAAGTTTTAACTGTTGGAGCATAATTTAGTTTCATTTTAATACATTAAATTAAAGATGTTATATATATACACTTGTGTATATACAATATACGTAATTTTAATTAATCAAAATTTCTTTATTATATGTATTTCAAGTTGATAATATCACTAATAAATAAATAAGTCTAACAACGTCATTAATGATACTTCTTATGAAAAGTCTTTTCAAGTTTATATAATTAACTATATGCCATTTAAAAATACATGTGCTTTGTGTTTCTATATAATATATTACCAGTAACGTTACAAAGTAATTAGCATATATTGTAAAACTATTAAACATATGATATTTACTACTTGTTCGAATAGAACTTCATTATAATACCTGCGTGTTCTAGCAATGAGCACCATGTTACTTAAGCAACCCAGGAGGCAAACCCCACTAAGTATATAAAATGCGACCCTAAAACAGTGTGCTCCGGAACACTTAGAACCCTGTTTAGCAGATTCCATGTCATATATATACCCTGCTATTCTCACAGATAACACATATGATCCCAATGGGCTCGCAATTGCTATTGTGTTGAACAGTGTTCCGAATTGTCTAAGACCGAATATCTCCGAGACAGTAGCTGGCATTAGTGACCATTGTGAGCCATAACACAGGCCTATAATCAGCGTTCCAATGTACAAAGCACCTGTTATATATTATACATACATTACACACACATCCACACACACACACAATATGTTTATACATAAACTTGGTGAAACATACAAGTTGAAGTTCAAAGATATTTATGATGAAAGTTTATAAGTAGCTTTACGTCAAACTACTGCTACAACAAAGTATAACTGCTATTGTGTGTGTGTATATTTATGCTGGTATTATGCACGCACACACACAAACGCTTGTAGACTTAAATACATCCTGAACGTGTTGTGTGCAATATATATATATAGATATATATAGATAGATAGATAGATAGAGAGAGAGAGAGAGAGAGCACCATATATGAAGTACAAACCAGTAGATATATAACATATAAACAGTCCTGGGCAAAGAACGGCAAAATATATAAACTGATATAAAAGAAGATTGTAGTATAATATCAAATAGTATGTGTATATAACATGTATATATCCACACATGCATCTCACGTATATATAAATGTATATACCCACACACACACACATAATACACCATATATGAAGGACATACCAGTACAAACACACTATAAACAGTCCATGACCGCCCTGGGCAAAGAACGGCAATATATATATAAACTTCTACCATGAGATGTAGTAGTATAATATCAAATAGTATGTGTATTGAGTATATAGACACACATACATGTAATAGACACGAGTTATACACACCTGGAAACGCTGTAGCAATAAATAAGTGTCCAACAGCCATAAGCCCCAAAGTTATGGAGTTGAAGGCGGGCCTCGGAAAACCTCTAGAGCGTAAAAATATGTCTGAGATCGCCCCGGCACCAAATCTACCAAGAAAATTCCAAATACTCAGCAGCGAAACCACCACAGATATATCCCGCGGAGAGTATCCTAATGAAGAACCAAGCTGGTTCACGTTGTCAAACGTTGTCAGCCCTGACCCCATGGCACAGAACGTGGAGAAGGTCAGTAACCAAAACTCTAGAGATGTAAAAGCCTGTACAATAATATATTAGTTTAGCACGCACGCACACGCACACATACAAACCTGTATGAGAGAATACTCCTGGCCCATTTGAGTTGTACTACTCATATTCAGAGCTATTTCCTCTTGAGTGTTGCTAGATTCACCGAGAAGCTTTTGTTCCTCGTCGGGCTGGTGCGTTTCGTTTCTGCTTTGAAAGTGTGCTCTTAATGCAACGATTAACGGTGAGATTAGTGCTATAAGCAGAATGACGGAGAATATAACTCTGACGGTTAAGTTCATGTTTATAATGGTTACTGGGATGAGGAAGAACGCAATAAACAATATGATTCCAGCAATCCAGGAGAGGGTTGTGTTCTCGTTTGCATGATTATTTTGTTCTGCTGATAATGGTCGGATGAAGAACATGAGAAGAAGGCTTACTAAAGTAGGAAGTAGAGCAGCAAATAATGTGTAGGATACCTGGTCTTTGTCTCTCTCGTCATGTATGGTACGAAAGAAGAAGGTTAGTACAGCTCCGCTCAGTCCCAAACAGCCCTGTAAATAAGACATGTTCACATATGGTGTGTGTGTAAGTTGTTGTTTATCTTGAGTGTTTGCTGTGTTCATCATGTATTATTCATCATATCACATAAGCACGCTTGACCAAACATCTTTGTAAATAAGCCATGTTCAAATGTGTGTGTGTGTGTGTGTGTTGTTTATGTTTAGTGTTTGATGTGATACTTTGAGTTCATCATATGTTCATCATATTAAATAAAACCTGTTCAAATGTGTGCGTGCGTGCGTGCGTGCGTGTGTTGTTTATCCTCAAATGTATGATACTTTGAATTCATATATATATATATAGACACAACAACACACAAAAGCAAGCTTCACACGCACGCACGTACCTTCATAAGACCAATGACAGTTCCTCTGCTGGAGGGAAAATTAGCCACAGAAGTGACAATAACAGAGGTATTGAAGTAAGTCTGTGCATTAGTAGCAACAAGCATGAACAGACACATCTGCCAGAACCGGACATGCCGGACAATCCCGGAGCCCGCTAACCACATCATGAAATAGCCAAAGAAGTTGTGGGCAGCACCAAGAGCGAGAATTAACCATGGTGGTACCACCAGATAGAGCAATCCTGTGTGAATTCCTACATTTGCACCGATCCCCTTGAAGAAACCAAGCGTATCAATCTGTGTCTGTGTGTAGCCGAGTGCCTGTTTGAAGCTCTCCGAATACAGACCGAATACATAAGATGAACCTGTTGATGTTTGTATCCATATCCCGGCTATGAGCATCAGCCATCTGCTCCTCAAGAAACCCATCTCCATCATCCCACAACCCTAGTTTAAACATCTGGACAATTTATTATACGACTCGTGGGCAAAGCAACAAAAACTTATAAGCCTCCAATTATCATTTAAGTAATAAGTCCACGTGTATGATTGCATGCAAACGTACTATTACTAACGTAGTGAGATTTAAGTCGTTGAATCGCCCTTTGTATATAAACTAGGTTTTTGTGTTAATACACTATACACATTTTTATATTTTGAAGTTTCACATTGGTCGAGACAAGGGGCACTTTCAATTGTTCTTACATAGTGCTTAAATTTGTGTCTTTTTTTATAAATCTTTATTTTCTTTTTAGATTTAGCTTTTTCATTGTCTGTATCTATTCTAGTTTTTATATATTTATTCTTTTTATTTTTCGTTCATGGATGTGTAACATGCAAATCCTTTGTTTATGAAATAACTATTTATGCAATTATTAAATGCCATGCAAATGCAATTGAATAATTAGTTTTAATTTATGGTAGCATTCATAACCCATGGTATTGCTCCTACGCCTACTATGAATCCTCGAGTTCGATCAAATTTCTTTTGTAGAAATTTATGGATAATGTGTTTTATTGATTTGATCACTTCATCGTAATCGTCACATATCATTTATGAAACAATGCTCGATGTTTAAACAAGTTTCCTACTTATCTTCAAGGGATGGCGTTGTAATGATATAATAATCTGGATGCAACAACTCGTGAGAATTAAAATATTGTCATAATTTTTATTATGACTCTTCTTTATTTTAAATATTGAATGTTATTATATACTATACTATGTTAATGAATCCTAGATGTAGTAGGAAACATGCTTACTTATTGCACTTGAGTATTAGTGATTGTCCGGTCGAGTGTCATTAAGTATTTACAAGAAACTTTAAGAGAAGCTAGAATTTACTTTATATAAAACCCACTCCTAATTTTAATGTTTCAATTAGGTTTTTAGTTAATTCAGATGAGTTCAACATGTTAAATAGGGTTAAGAACACCCCTAGGGATGTCTTAAAATCCCCACCCCCTCGAATAGGGTTTAAGGGTAGGAGTTAGATTCGATTGGAAACTCATCTTCTAACTAAGGGGCTAGCATTTCGTGCCAACCCACTTACACAAAGAAAAAGGGGGAGGGGGCTTTGTCACATAAATAAGATAAGGGTATATGTAGAAGAGTTCCTAGGTTTATGATTGAGTTCATTACTTTTTTATTGATGCAAGTTCTAGCTTGTGTCATTAAGGCACAACACTTTATTATGCCATCCTAACTTCTAAGCGATATTCCAAGGGTCAAAGGCTAAGGCATGTCTCCAACCTCCTTCTCCACATTAAGCTACATGTATCATTCACAACTAAGCAAGGCACATTCGTGCCCTTATCCAATTGTGAGCGTGAGATCTTAACTGATGGGTTTTTATCACCAGGTTCCAAAAGGGTTCTAGAGTTAGCATTTATGAGCCACATTTGTGACACTTTGTGTAACTCTTGAATTTAAGGGGCTATGGCATGGTAGCCCACATTGTGGGAGATAGTGTCACATGAAGATATGACACTAGGCTAAACAACACATGGTAGAACGCTCGAGGCACCCCTTTGGGGTTGTGTCATGAGTTTGTTGCCAAGGGGTTCGATACTCTAACAAACATGCAAGTTTGTGCTCGCACCAAGTGCTAAGCCTTGGCCATTAGCTCAAGGGAAGTTAGGTCTTATAACTAGGTGTGTTTTGGCACACTTGGCTAAGGGGTGTTCTACTTGGGATCTAAGGGTTGAACAACTTAAACTCATTAGTAGGAGTCCTTTCGTGAGGCACTTGCAAGGTTATGAACTTAGGGTTATCCAAACATAGCTTTAGGGAGTTTGCTACACTCATGTCCGCTTATGATGCACACTCGTGTCCTCATTAAGTACTAGCCCAAGGTCTAGGGTATGACTTGGCCACTCAAACCCTTAGAGTTTAGTTGTGACTTAAAGTACCCCTTGTCACCCTAAAAAGGTTGTACTCCTAGATGAGGGTGATTTTTCAATGGGTAAATGATGATGCCTTAGCTCTGTCACGAGGGTATGTGTAAGGCACATCTCCTTAACGAGTTTGGGCATGAGCCTATCTAGGTCTATTAAGACATGATTTTAAAGTCTACTTGGGTTATCCTCTAGGGTTCAGGAAATAGTCATTTTAAAAACTTAAAGTAGGACTCTGAGTCTTCTGCTTAATTAGGCATTTGAGTCATATTCTTAGGGTAATCTTGGAAGACTTAGTGTTGCTTACACATGGTGATGACACCAAATGACCACTTGGCAACCACGTGTTGCCACGTATTAGCCCTTTGAATGTGTGTTTGGGCATGCTAATGACTGTGACAATGCTTTTCAATAGTTGCATCATATATGCTTTTCAATAGTTGCCATTTGAGTCAGTGATGTAGTTTGGTGTTTGCTTTGGAGCCTTTTGCTGTATGTAGAGCCTAACATGTTAGAGCGCATCAAGTTAGGTATGTTGTGGTCAACACTTTGTCAAGACTTTGTGGGGCTTGTGCATGCACTAGCTCCAGTGATCTTGACAATGCTCTATGGCTAACACAATGATATAAGACATTGCCTCTCCCACTTTCAGCTTCACATTCTTTAGTTTCACTTCATTTTGGGGATGGTGGTTGATGTTGTTGCTGTTCGTGCACCAACACAAGGTTGGTCATGGACATGGATGTGGATGTGCAATCTATTGTTGGGTGTGTGATGAAGTTGAACACATATTTTGGTGCTATCTACATTTTCCTGATTGGCATCCTCCATTTCCGGGTCAAAGGCCTTGGCGTCAACAACGTTTGGTTAGCGCTGCTATAGTGTAAGGTCTTGATGCAGTTGATTTTCCAGGAAATAAATAATTGCACAAGTTCCTTGTGCAAATAAGTTAGTGACCCCTTCGTCTTTCTTTTGGGAGTATTTCCAAGGGGTTCACTCGGCACCAATTCATCTGGTCTTCACTTTCAAATTTAATTCAATAACACAACACATCCTATTTTCCTTTTAGTGTTGGTTGATACTGGTTCAAGTTTGACTTTTATTCCATAATTTGTTGCTACACATTGCAGTCTTGATTTGCATTGTGTAGTCGAATTAGTTTTTATTCTTTACGGCAACAAACACACTCATGCTTGTTCACAGGATAAGACTAACATCGTTGTTAGTGTGAACGATTGTGACCTTGAACTTTAATCTTCCAAGTGTGACTTTAAAAAGTCTCCCCCTTGTTTGACTCTCCTTTATCTTTCTTTCATTCTTTTACTTCTATTCCACTTTATACATCTACTTCTATATATACTTTCATCACTTTTGTTTCACTCTTACTTCCTACATTTTTTTATACTCTTCCATTCCTTCTTTGGATTCCTCAAATGATCGTCGTAATCCAGTCATTGATTAACTCAAGAAAGAGTATGTTGATCTTTTTGACTTCGACTTATAGTCTTGAGCCAAGATTGCAACATGTCACCCTATTCTAACTAGGGATACTAAGTTAATCAAGGTACATGTTCGGCATTGGTCATTGAAGAAGCTCAATATCTTGCGGGTAAATGTTAAGGAGATGTTGGAGAAAGATGTTATCTAGAAGTTTCAAAATCCTTGGGCTTGCGAACCTCAATTTTGCATCGACTATCGCTCGTTAAATAATGTAACTATTTCAGATGTTTACCCACTTCCTCATACTATATCTTTTGAATTGACTAGGGTAGAGCTGTTGGTTCACCAAGCTAAATCTCGCATTAAGTTCTGATGGCTAACATGGACATTCCCAAGACTGCTTTTTGGACACCATTTGGCTTATATGATGCCTTTCAATTTGAGCAATGCTCCAGTGACTTTTCAACGTATGATGGACGAGGTTCTTTGTGATATGCCGAAAATGACTATCAACTTCATCGACAATGTTTTGATCCACTCGTAAGGAACATAGGAGGATGTACGCAAAGTTTTGGATCGACTACAAGAAGTTGGTTTGAAGTTGAAGCGGTCTAAGTATGTGTTTGGATCCAAGGACATCACTTATCTTAGCTATCACATTTTTTGTGAAGGTTTGCAAGTCAATTCTAACAAACTTGTTACAGTTCTAAAGTTAAGTGTGTGAACGATGTGCAACACTTTCTTAGCAAGGTATAATATCTTGGCCATTTTATGGATTATCTCTTGAATCATACTGCACTATTGCAGGTGTTGTTGAAGTCGTCAACGTCATCTCTTATCTTGTCTAAAGATTATGAGCAAGCATTTGCAGATCTTAAAGAGAAGTTAACAATTTCTTCAGTTTTGGTGTACCCTGATTACACTCATTCCTTCATTTTGTGTGTGGGTGCTCTAACATTGGTCTCAAGGGTGTATTGATGTAGGAAAGTATGAGTATACCTGGTCAATGCCATCCCATTCCATACATCAACCATACATTGCAACCAGTAGAGTTGAACTATTCCATGACAGAGAAGGAGTGTCTAATAGCAATTTTTGGGGTTTTGAGAAGCTCCATGCTTATTTACATGGTTCTTAGACGTTATTGGAAGGTGATCATGCTGCAATCACTTCATTGTTGAAGTGGAAGAACTTAGTTGACCATACTATTAAGTGGTCTTGAAGCTTCAAATTTACGACTTCGAGGTTGTTCATCGCCAAGGAGTCCTATAATTGATGTTAACACTCTTTCTCAAGCTTGCTTTCACCTTCTCTCTCTTCTTCTATTCCTGAGGAGTCAGTTGTTTTAGCATTAGTGGATTTTTGGATGAGAATTCAATGCCATAAGCAATTGTTGTACTTAACATTCAGTGTCCGTAAGATGTAGAGTTAAATTTGCCTTCTTTAGATGAGGTTCGGGAAGTTCAAAAGGTTGAGTTATGAACTCAAAGACTTTGCGATGGGTTTGAGAATCCTACATCACTTGCTAATGACTTGCCTTTTAGGCACTTACATTCGTAATATCGCCTTCAAGATGACCTTCTTTATTTTGTGAAGACTGATCCGAATGATCATTTGTGATTGGTGGTGGCTTTGGTCTTTGTTCCACACTTCCTCCACGCTTACCATGACTCTCTTGTTCTCAGTGGGTGCATGGGACATCATCGTGTGATTGAGAAGCTACACAGATCTCTCTATTGGCAAGAGTTATGAGGAGATGTGATTTGGTATGTGCATAGTTGTGTATGGTGCCAAACTCATAATACTCCCCCGTGTACTTCGGGAGTCAATTGTAGTTTCTCGTCCATTTGCGTTGGTGGTGTTTAATTTGATGGGACCTTTTCCGAGATCAATTGTTAGTAACAAGTACGTTATTATCGCTTTTGACTACTTAACTTATTGGGTGGAAATTGGTGCTCTCATTAGTATGATTGCCTTTACTATTGGTCACTTTCTCCTTAATCAAGTCGTGTTCTAACATTCTTGTTCGATGCAAATTCTCTTAGATAATGGTCATGTGTTTATGGCTAAGGCATAAGTGTTTATCATCATTAGTGTCAGAGTTTTTACCTGGTACCACAAAGGTGGCTTGCCAGGTGCCAATCCTAAAATCCCCTCTCTAAAAACCCCACGAAATTTGGTAAAGTAACCCGTTTTAGGAACCCAACCCTTAGGAACTTAAACCCCTTGACCAAGTCCACGAACGAGGCTCACCTTGTGAATCAGGACATGCGGACTAGCCGAGCTACAAGTATCGTTCCTAGCTTGGCGTGGTTGAGGCGGCCGAAGCAAGGCCTCAACCACTAGATCTACATAACGTGAACTTGGGCAATGCCTTTGTGTGTGAGTAGGTTTTTGGGCCAAGGAATCTGACTAACTTCTTGGAAGTAACATACCCACATCACGAAGAAGTGATCCTGCCAATGATAAGGATAGTCTAACCCAAAGGTGGGTTATACCCCTGTCATGTGGAAGTTAAGGCGGCACAATAGAGGTTGCGCCTTGACGACACAAGCTAAGCCTGCACTGATAGGAGGTTAACAAGCTCTCTTTTGAACCCAGAAGCCTCAATACATATACTCTACCTTATTTATGTGACGAACCCCCCCCCGTTTTCTTAAGTGAGTAAGTGGGCTGGCACTGAAATGTCAGCCCTTAGAGAAAATGAGTTGTCCTAACCTAACCCCTAGGGGGGGTTAGGGAAACCCTAGGGTTAGGTCAACCCTAGGGGTGTCCCTAACCCTTTTTGACAAGCTATACTTTTTAATGGAAAACCTACTTTGGAACGTCAAACCGGGGAGAGTTTTTTAGAAGGTAAGTACTACCTTTGCCTAGAGTTTCTCAAGGTACCTAGTGACAACTGGCCGGACTACCCCTAAACACCTAAGTGCACTAAGCAGGTTGTTTCTCACTACAACTAAGGTTCATCACATAACTTGGTAGGTAACAATAGTCAAACCCCAAAGTAAAGGGTCGAGTCATAGTAAAAACTATGACACACTCCCCGCCTTTGAAAATGTCAACGTCCTCGTTGACGTCTAACTCCAAGACTAGACTAGGTTAGAAAAATTAACTGAAAACTAACTAATCACTCTATGCGAGTCAGCAAAAAGTTCACAAGTTTTATTACCCCCCTTGCATTACGCGAAGCCAAGTACTTCAGAACCGTCGTTCACTGAGCGAAACTCAGCTGCCGGAGGCACCACCTGCGACAAGAAGTCATTTGGAGACCTTTTGCACGTCTGCAAAGTCTGTCACCCGACACAGACAACAAGTTAGTTAATTTCTTTAAGTTAACTAGAATTTATATGGAGGCCTCTAGTTAAGGTTGTTGTCGGCCCCTAGGTTAATAAGAAATAAGTTCACTTTATTCTCATCATCATTACTAACAGTTTGAGACCTTGCCTCAAACTCCTTCACTATCTCCATCGCGTTCTGTAGATTATCCAATGGTTCCCATGTCGACTCGCATGCCGGGTAACCCTTCCACTTAACAAGATATTCTCGTTTACGTTTTCGCGTCCCTCGGCGTTTAATATCCTTTGCATCCAATATCGACTCAACTTCGAACTCCTTCGTATCGCCGACCAGCTCAGGAAGCGGACGTAAGTTTTCATATCTCTGCGGATGTTTCTCATCCTTGTGGAATGGCTCGAGTAAATTGACATGAAACACATTGTGTATTGTTCCCAACTCCGGAGGAAGATCTAACTCATAAGCCACTTTCCCTACTTGCTTCACCACCTTGTATGGACCTATGTAGTGCGATAGAAACTTCCTCGAAAGAGTCTTGGAACCTTCAGGTTTTTGGTACTCAACAATACCATATCCCCAACCTGATACTCTACATCCCGCCGATGTTTATCGTACTGCTGACGATACCTTTCCTGTGCTGCAGCCATCGCTTGACGAGCAGCTTCCCATGTTGATACAATTGTCCCGTGAACTCTGCTACAGATGGAACTCGATTGCTATCGTCTTTCGGTAACACCATACTCTGAGGAATACCACCCTTATTCCCAGTTAACACTTCCATCGGGCTACATCCGATTGCAGTGTGTGTCGAGTTATTGTAACATATCTCAGCCATATCTAAGTGTTCAGCCCAATCAAGTTGATCACCTTGAACATAGCATCTGAGATAGTCCTCGACTTGTCGGTTCACCCTCTCCGTTTGACCATCAGTTTGCGGATGGTAAGCTGTACTAAACTTCAGCATCGTACCAAACTGTTTAAACAACGTTCCCCAAAACTTCCCCGTAAACCGAGGATCCCGATCTGAGATCATCGTTTCCGGTAGTCCGCGCACTCTTATGACTTCGTGGAAGAACAACTTCGCTGCTTGAATTGCATTCACTGTCTCTACAGTTGGAATGAAATGAGCAACCTTTGAAAACCGATCGACTACCACCATGAGCATTAAAACCACAAGATTTTGGCAATCCCATGATAAAGTCCAAAGTAACACTTTGAAATGGCCGCTCTGGAATCGGTATACACTGCAACTTCCCAGCTCGTTTTTGCGATCGGCTCTTTACTTGTTGACATGTGGGGCATGTCTTGACATACTTGGCAACATCTCTATCATACCCGGCCAATAGAATCCCTTTTCAACAAAGCCAACGTCTTATGCCTTCCACCATGTCCTGCCAAAGGAACGTCGTGATGCTCTCTTAACAGCCTCTCCCTCCATGTCCCTTCTGGAACATAGAGTCTCTTTTCTTTATAATAAAGAACTCCATCTCGTACCGCAAAATGTGCCTGTTTGAGTGCATCCATTCGACTTTCTATTCCTGCTGGAATATTACCATCTCTTCGTAATTGATGAACTTGTTTCCTCTTTGCCACCAGGCTCAAAGCCTCCTTAGCAAACTTGTCCTGAGGATACGCCGTCACAAATTCATCCACCAAAGTTGACATGGGTGCTGACATAATACGAAGATGACCCTTTCCTACTGAGTGCATCAGCTACCACATTGTCCTTTCCCGCCTTATGTCTGATTTCAGGCTGAAATCGTGCCAACTTCTGCTGCCATCTAGCATACTTTGGTGATAGCTTCGGCTGCGTTTCAAAATACCTTAGAGTTACACTATCTGTCCAAACCACAGTGCCATGACTTGGAAGATAATGACGCCAATACTCCAAGGAAGCAACAATAGCATACATCTTTTTCGTGAGTAGGCCATCGAGTTTGCGCGGCATCTAACTTCTTCGAGAAAAAGGACACTGGATGTCCTTTCTGTTGCAATACACCACCAATTGCAAAGTCGGAAGCGTCACATTCTACTTCAAAGGGATCTTCAAAGATGGGCAACTGCAAAACTGGCTCAGAAGAGATAGCCTCTTTGAGTTTGACGAATGCACGTTGGCACTCTGGAGTCCAATGCCATGGAATGTTTTTTCGTAAGATCTGTCAATGGGGCCGCTATTTGAGTAACCCTTTATGAATCTTCGGTAATACCCTGTCAGACCAAGAAATGATCTAACTTCATGCACGTCTTTTAAAGTCATCCACTCAGTAATAGCTTGAATTTTCTTTGGGTCCATGGCAACCTCCCCACCTGAGATCAAGTGTCCCAAGAAATCTATCTTGGTTTGACCAAATGCGCACTTGCTTTCTTTAGCATACAACTGGTTCTCTCTCAACCTCTGAAACACTTTTTCTAAGTGTTCCACATGTTCTCAATTGTCGAACTGAAAATCAGAATGTCATCAATATACACCACTACGAACTCGTCTAGATAGTCTCTAAACACATCATCCATCATTGTGCAAAAAGTTGCTGGAGCATTGCACAACCCGAATGGCAAGACTAGAAACTCAAATGATCCATAACGCGTTCGAAAAGCGGTCTTCTCAATGTCATTCTCTGCTACCCGAATCTGATGGTACCCGACCTCAAGTCTATTCTTGAAAAATACTTTGCTTTCGATAGCCTATCAAATAAGTCGTCCACTCGTGGAAGAGGATACTTTTTTTGATAGTTATCGCGTTCACTCGATAGTCCACACACATTCGCATCGTACCATCCTTTTTCATTACAAACAAGATAGGTGCACCATACGATCGACTAGGTCGAATGTGTCCTCGACCAATCAATTTGTCAGCTGTCTCTTCAATTCTACTAACTCTTGAGGATTCAACCGATATGGGGCTCTTGCCGGTGGAGACGAACCTGGCAAAATCTCTATCTGTGGTCCACAACTCGACGTGGAGGTAACTCAGGCGGCAAGTCTTCGGCAACACATCCTTAAACATGTTCAAGACTTCCAAAATAGGTTCAGGAACAGTTCTTGACCATCTCCTATTTTGACTTCACCAGTATCCAAAACCATTGCAAGAAACACACGTTCCCGATGTCTAACTGCCTTACGCAACTGAGTTAAGGTAAAACATAGGATTCCAATCCTTATCAGTTAGCGTTTCCATTTTGAGCGTGTTTTTCTAATGTCTCTTTATCTGCTGCAAGCGTGATTCGATTATCTCCGGAACCCCTCATTTCGATTACATGTTTATGGAACCATTCCATACCCAAAACAAAGTCAAACCCCGTCATATTCAAGACAACTAAGTCTAGCTTAGCCTTCCAATCTTTGATTTGGACAGGAACTGCCCTTGATTATTAGTATTTTGAGAACCTTTGCCAAAATTGATCTTTATTTCACACATCTTTATTACATCCAAATTCAATCGACGAGCTAGACTAGTCGATATGAAGTTGTATGTTGCTCCAGTATCGATCATCATTCGGACTCGGTCCCCTCGTATCCTTCCTGTCAAATATAGCAAAGGGTCAGTTTTGTCTTGAATAGCGAATAAGGCAGGTTGTGTCTGGCACAACATTACCTCTTCTGACTCATCTTCCGGATCTTCAAGCGTTTCTGGTTCAGCAACTTCCTCTTCTACCATCGCCTTGAAATGTCCTGATTGTTGTGAGGGTGCCGGACACTCTTTAGCAAAATGACCAGGCTTGTTACAATTATAACATTTCAACCCCGCCTGCGGAACGCGGGGAGCAGACTTTGGAGCCGATCCTTTGGCCTGCTGAGGAGGTGGTAACGCCAATGGTTTCCGAAATCCGGTGGGTCTTGATGTGTCCGAAAACTTGGAACTACAACAAAGGGACTTGCACTTCGAATTGATGGCGATTGATCTGGTCGCCTATCAAACCTTCTGAACCCAGACTTTGGAGGAAACCTCCTTGGTTTAGGTTTTGCTTCCTCCCCTTTGTACAAGTCTTCTAACGACATGCCATAAGCAACCTTTTGAGCTGCCTCTTGACATTCCCGATAGCTTGTGGCTTGTACCTTAAGATTTCCCTTCGCGTTTCTCATTCAAGCTAGCCATGAAGCAACTTCGAGCTTCATCATCACTCATATTTGGCACCAATCGCCGTACACTTTCGAATCGATAAACGTGGTCCATGGACTTCCCCGAACTCCCTGTTGACAAAGTGCCAGGTCAGCACGCAATCGCAAACCGAGATCATCCGGCATATACTGCTTTTTGATCTTTTTTCATGTTTCCAGCTTTCGGTATCCACGTTCACCTTCAACAATTCGCCACCAAGTCTTAGCTTCTTCTTTAAGAAACTGCTTGGCACATGCAACCTTTTCTGTCTTTCTCACGGAAGCAGCCTCGAAATAGCTTTCCATATCATACAACCAGTCATCCAAAACCTTGTAATCCTTTGAACCCATGAAATTCGAAGGCTTTACCGGTTTGAATTTACTGGGACCTCCACCACTACTTCCGTCGAAGAATCTGATTCAGAGGAACCTGACTCTGAGTCATGCTTCTTCTTCTTTTTCCGTTGTGTTGTTGCGGAACATCTGGCACTGCAGTATTCGTCGGAATCCGAACGGCAACATTATCGATTCGGTCGTTCAACCCCAAAACATCCCCTCGAAGTTCGTTTAGGGCATCCATCATTATTTCTGCCAACCAGGTCGTTGTCTAACTCTAGGGGTCGACCTGGATCAGCCTCATCCATCTCCTCATTTTGAGCCCTCTCTCTGCCTCAGGCTCTGGTTGCTTTCTTTTGCTCATCGTATTGAACCCTAGTTCAACACTCGGAAAATATGCTTGGAATATTCCCAATTAAAGTTGGAAACACCCTGCACAGGTTGTACACCCACACACATCAGCTTAAACTAGCATAAGACTTTCGGACATACCTAGAATCTCACGCCGACTCACTGAGCAAGTGTTCTCCGAAGTTTGACAACTCACAGGATCAAACTCTCTGCGCAGAATACAGACATGTCAACCGAAAGATAGAGTATATCAAGAATTTAGAGTTATCTAAACATTGAAACACCCTATGACTTAAGGTAGTCCTACTGACCGCAAAGAACTTGCTCCGTACCAATTGTCAGAGTTTTTACCTGGTGCCACAAAGGCGGCTTGCCAGGTGCCAACCCTGGAATCCCCTCTCTGGAAACCCCACGGAATCTGGTAAAGTAACCCGTATTAGGAACCCAACCTTAGGAACTTAAACCCTAACTGACCAAGTCCATGAACGAGACTCACCTTGTGAATCAGGACACGGACTAGCCGAGCTATGTTCGTTCCTAGCTTGGCGTGGTTGAGGCGGCCGGAGCAAGGCCTCAACCACTAAACTCGGGCAATGCCTTTGAGCTTGAGAGCAGGTTTTCGGACCAAGGAATTGAATAACTCCTTTACCCACATCAAAGGCAAGATCCTGCCAATGATAAGGATAGTCTAACCCAAAGGTGGGTTGTACCCTGTCGTGTGGAAGTTAGGGCGGCACAATAGAGGGTTGCCTTGACGACACAAGCTTAGCCTGCACCGGTAGGAGGTTAACGAGCTCTCTTTTGAACTCAGGAAGCCTTACTACATATACTCTACCTTATTTATGTGACAGACCTCCATGTATTTTGATAAGACCTTTCAGTCATGGATTTATTAATTTTAAGGGTAAGCTACCTCAAGGTGGAATGTACCCCCCCTGTTTTTAAGTGAGTAAGTGGGATGGCACGGATATGCCAGCCCTTAGAGAAAATGAGTTGTCTTAACCTAACCCTAAACCTAACCCCTAGGGGCATGGGGTTAAGGCAACCCTAGGGTTAGGTCAACCCTAGGGGTGTCCCTAACCCTTTTTGACAAGCTATACTTTTTAACGGAAAACCTACTTTGGAACATCAAACCGAGGGAGAAGTTTTTAGAAGGTAAGTACTACCTTCGCCTAGAGTTTCTTGAGGTACCTAGTGACAGCCGGCCAAACTACCCTAAACACCTAAGTGCACTAAGTGAGGCTGTTTCTCACTACAACTAGGGTTCATCACATAACTCGGTAGGTAACAACAAAAACCCCAAAGTAAAGGGTTGAGTCATAGTAAAAACTATGATAATTAGACATATGGTTTGGTGGAATAGCAAAATATGTGAACTATCAACATTATAACTGGGATGGTTTTATGTTGTCTCTCCAATATGCTTATGTCACTAAAATCTAAAGTTCTATTGGTACTTCACCATATAAGCTTTTATATGTCTATCTTCTTGCTTGCCATGAGCTGTTGATGCTAAATCTTGGAATCAATATTTGACGAACATTCTTTCATTTGTCCAAGTGGAGTTTGCAAAACACTTGAGCTTTGTACAAGTGTGATAACAATGGCACAATTCTTATCATGGTCCACCTATAGAGTACAAGGTGGATGAGGTGGTGTTGGTTTGTTTTTCCAAGCTTATGGTACGTGGTTTAACTAAGAGTTTCCTTGCTTAGTGGAACACCATATTGAGTGCTATGACATATAAGCTGCAAGTTTATGAGGTTTGACACAACATTCAACTTGATCCTCTAGAGATTATGCATGTGCAATGGTTAAAGCGTTTTGTACAACGAGGTTAGAAACAAGTTGTAGCAATATAAATCCACCAGTGCCTCCTCCTAATTTTCTTTATTCATCCTTCAGATATGAGGGGATGATGTAAGGTCCACGTGTATATATTATTAGATTTGTAGAAGAATATCACTTTAAAATTTATTCATGAATCATTATTTAATTAGTTTAGGGTTAAGTTTAGGTTAAAACAACGTTTACCCTAAATTAGTTTAATTATTTTTAAGTAATTCTAATCTAAAGTAAATATAATCATAAAAATTATTAATTTAAATTTTTTATTATTCTTATATGAATTAATACATTTTTATTTCTTTTCACAATAATTTACGTGTACTTTTGTAAAAAATGCAAGAATCTTGTAAGAAATATATTTTAATAAAATTATAATACTTTATTTTATTTACAAATTTATAATAAAATTGGACCAACTTAAGTCTTCCCGATGACCGGGTTTAAAGAAGAGAAATAAGCATCATCTAATTTGTCAATGCCATGGAAAAGGTGACCAAATGGTTCCATAGGAATATACCTCCCACTTCCTTTGATAACATTGAGCTGCTCATTTTCCCAAACCACTCTTCCTTGGCTGATTGTCACCTCTATATTTCCCTGATAAACAATACCATTATATATTGTGTAAGTTCACACACACACACGCATATCTATGTGTGTGTGTGTGAATATGAATGATATTATTACCTTCATTTTCCAGCCTTCATATATGTTGGTGTCAATATTAGAATGGTGAGTTTTTGCGGAGATGGTGGTGGTTTGTTGGGGTTTAAGATGATAATATCTGCCTCTGAACCTGGTAAAATTGCTCCTTTCCGCGGGTATATATTAAAAATCTGTGCACTGTATTATGAAAAACAAGTAAAGAACTGTGTGTGCGTGCGTGTGTGTGAGTGAGTGAGTGAGTGGATGTCTCTCTCTCTCTCTCTCTCTCTCTCTCTCTCACACACACACACACACACCATGCAGTGCTTGTAATACGGACATAATCCATAGGTGAAATCTTCCCTGAGTTCTGTAAAAAAACCAAAAACCAATAAAGAGATGCAATTTACATAATACAGCTTCATATAATAGAATATCTAAATTCAGATACTTATACCTATGTGTGTATGTGTGTGCGTGAGTGTATGTAAGTATGCTTACCACCATAGCGTCCCATACAATGTGCATCCGCTCTTCTATGCCTGGAAACACTAGTTAGTCTTTAATAAAAGGATTAATCATTTACTTACCATTAACACCATTTGGGATTTTGCGAAAATCGTTGTTCCCAGCTGCTTTCTGTGTTGAGTTAAATGGACAATGATCCGTACCAACCAACTGAAAGCCAGCAGAATATTGTATAGTTACAATTTCAAATAAAGATAAAATCTTATAATATACTTAAAAACAAACAATTAAATAGTATCTAAACATAAGAAAGGCTACCTGTAAAACACCAGTTGAAAGGGCTGCTTGAAGTGCTGTATTATGTCCAGCAGGCCTTATAGGTGGACTCATCACATACCTGTGTATCATTTTCCTTATGTGTACATATACGCAAACATACATGTATGTATATACACAATATAACAAACGTGTGTGTGTGTTGTGTGAAAGTCTTACTTTGCAGCTGTTTCAAAATCTGGATCCCACAACTTGGAATCATCCAAGACCAAGCCTGAAGCAACAGGCTCCCCAATTACTCGCTGTCCTGTTAAGTAATAAATCAAGTATAATATTTTATAGGAATGCATCAATAAAGACATACTTTTGACTCATACTTTATAATGGTATATATCATGATATGTTACAATACATATATATCTATAGAATATATATAATAATTAAGCAGGACACACCTGCCTGACGTGCACGAGCAATTTCTTCTAATGCATCCACGCTCATCACATGCACAACGTAAAGTGGTGTATTAACGAATCTAGCTAGCTTTATTGCTCGTGCTGTTGCTTCTCCTTCAAGCTGAAAAAAACGTGGCATCTTTATTAATTACATATTATACTTAATTGTTAATAATATATATAAATAATTTTAGTGTGTATTAGTAATATATTAATATTAATATATCTATATACCAGTGACGGTCTGGATAAAGCATGACCTTCGGGACCCGTGATTCCCAAGTCATAAATCCGCGACTGACCCTCTGCAACACCGTCACCATTCTCTGCATGAACTTGTGCAATGGCACCCAGTTTCTTACATGCCTTTAATCCCTGTATGAGCTGCTCATCCGTACCATCAAACTCCCCTTGTAGGCCATGAAAAACTTAAACGAATTAATCCCTGCAAAACAAGCATATATAAACTGTACACACACACATACACACACAGTACTGCTTATATAAAAATGTCTTTCTCTCTCTTTTCTCAGTGTGTGGCATGTGTATCCTCTCAAACATATGTGGCTATGTATAAATGTATAATATGTAGGTAGGATGATAAGAGAAGTAACAAAGGAAGAAGTAAATAAAAATACTTGCCATTTTCAACCATAGATGCCATATCCTTGGGATATTCTCGTTCCAAGTTGTGACAGCCATGTGGAAGCCATAGTCCATACATGAACCTTTTGCTTTGTGTTTATAGCTTTCAAAACCTTTGACAATATTCCCATCAATAGGAAGCGCAAAATCTATATGCATTGTAGTCCCCCCTGCTAGGGCCGCCCCTTGTCCACTGAAGAAATCATCACAGGTTTCCTGTCCCATGAACGGCATTGCCAAATGTGTGTGTGGATCAATCCACCTAACAAGTACACTTATGATCTCTCTCTCTCTCTCTCTCTCTCTCTCTCCTATATATATATATATATTATATATATATATATCGACACACGCACAACTATAATATTATTGTGTGTGTGTGAGACTAGTAGCAATACTTACTTAACACAAGTGAACTTCCTTCACTTGTTAGTTTTGTGTGTGCGTGTGTGCGTGTGCGTGCGTGGGGTGTGTGTGTGTGTGAAAGGGAGCACAATGAACTCCAAGAAACTCACCTGGCATGACATATTTACCGGTAGCATCAATCACACGCACATGTTCAGAGACCTGTAAGAAACCAAACAAGTGCAGACATTAAGAATAAAGTCTTTATCTGCTTATGTACACACACAACATATGCATGTGTCTGTGTGTGTGTGTTTATGTTCATATATTTGTATATATAAATGAAAAATGCGCATGTATATATGTTTATCACTATGTGTCTCAGATATCAGATATGTTTACCTACCCAACACATACATACATACGTACGTCCTGTCTGTCTGTCTGTCTCTCTCTCATATATATATATATATATATACCTTTAAGTTTGGGGAGACTAATTTAATAAGTCCATCTTCAATATAAACATCAGATTGTATCTGTTGGTCCCGCATTAACAACGGTACCTCCCCGTATTAAGATTCCTCGTATATTCTCCGCAGTACTCATCTACGAACGAAAATTCTTAGCATGTATAAACACAAACAGGCAGAAATACCTCGTATATTCCTGAAAAATCTCCATCGCAGCTCGATTCAAGTGCCAATCCCAACGCCAGGAGAGCTGCCACTATCCAGCAGACCATACATATCCCCGCCATTACAGAGCAGCTTAGGTTTAGTTTAATTTAATTAATAATTAATATTCTTATCTATAAATAAAGTTTGAAAGGGAAATTTTTATATACTTATATAAAATTTACTTACAAACAAAACTAATGATACAATCATATGACGCAAGCATTGCGTAATTAGGTTTGAAAGAATGGAGGCGACGGGTTCAATCCGGTGGAATACAACTTGTTGCCGACGAGAGCTTGCGGCTATGGCCGCTCCGCTGATGTTAAGCGGGATCCGTCTTAGGGTCATGCCGATGCTACCCGGTACTCACTGTGATGGTAGGCGCTTCAGGAGAGATCTGCTCGATAGCTTCATCCCAGATCATAGTTCAATATAGGATTATCATAGCTCAGATTTCTTACAGGGACAGGATCAATTTAGGGTTATACAGAAATTCTGTACATAGTGATTGATTTAGGTCTTAAATTTTGCACAGATTGGACTCAATGAGCAGGAAGTGATGGAGAGACGAGTTTATGAAAGCTGGAAGGGCAGTAATGTAAGGGATATATATTTGTGTTTATATAATATATAATATTTATTTTGCAGAAATTTTTGTGTGGTGGAGATTGATATTTGGACCTGATGTTAGATCACTGTTTGTTACACTTTTTCTGATTATATGCCCCGCGATCATATTTTGTGTGTTTGTTGCAAAGGATCTTCTTGACAGATTTGATAACCATGCCGGCATTGCGATTATGGTTGTTACGGTAGTCTACAACTTGTTTATGTAAGTTGCACACACATATATGTACAAAATACATGTATTTATGTAACAAGTAACTAGATATGATGAGTTCTAACGTAAGAAATAAATATTATAGTTATGTCCACACCCACGCACTCACATATAATCTTGGAACCTTTCTCTTTAGCTTGATTTGCTGACTTCTCTATATTTCATTTTATTTATATATATACTTATATATATATGATTTGTACTTGTTTTTTCCTTAGATACTGGTTTTGCTGCTTTTGACTTCGGGAAGAGATCCTGGAATAATTTCCGAGGAATACCCGGCCACCGGAACCAGAAGAAGATCCCGACGGCGGCGATTGGGGAGGTCTGACTCCAAGGAGACCAGCAAGAACTAAAGATGTGATAGTTAATGGGGTCGCTGTTAAGGTCAAATATTGTGACACGTGTATGCTCTACAGGCCGCCGCGGTGCTCCACTGTTCCATTTGCAACAACTGTGTTGAAAGATTTGATCATCACTGTCCTTGGTTGGTCAATGTATTGGACAAGTAAGTATTATATTTATATAGCACAAAGATATCTATATACATGCATACATTATATAACACAGACGCACTGATGTTGTTTGTTTTGTGTGCAGAGAAATTATAGATTCTTTTTTATGTTTGTATGCTCTTCAGCGATTTTGTGTGTAATTTGTTGTTCGCAAATGTGTGCGTTAAGAGATCAAGTTTGTGATGAACGACCATCATAGTTCTGTGTGGAAAGCCATGAGGAAAGCACTGCATCTGTAGCCCTCATGTGTTACGCATTTGTTGCTGTTTGGTTCGTTGGAGGCCTCACGCTTTTCCATCTTTATCTCATTAGTACGAATCAGGTTGGTAATCCCCTCCCCTCTCTCTCACACACACACACACTGCGTGCGCGTATGATTCAAACAGTAATTGATTTGATGTTCCAAGTATGTGAATACTCGTTCACATACTTGCAAAGTTACATGTATACAGATATATTGAATATATAGACATATCTTCTAAATGTAGCATGTATATACATGTGTGTATATATACTGATGATGTGTGTGTTTTATGTGTATGTATATGCATAGATACCAACTTACAATGTCATTCCAGACAACATACGAAAAACTTCCGGTACAGATACGACAACAAAGTGAACCCATACAACCTGGGTGTAGTGGAAAACTTCAGAGAGATATTTTGCTCTAAGATCCCTCCTTCAAAGAACGACTTTAGGGCAAACTCAACTGTTGAACAGAGCATGGGAAGGCCTACAGCAAGCAGTTGCTCCACAGCACACCACTGAAGGAAAAACAACAGGTCCTGATCTCGAATCTGGTAATGTAAAATCTGCATGGCCGGAGCAGGTAGGGTTGGCTACACATGAAGAAGATGAGGAAGGTGGTAGGGTTAGCAATGGGGGAGACATCAGGTTGGATGTGAAAGAAGGTACATTTAGTCGAAACCCCAGTGCAGATAGTAACACAAGAAGATCGAGTTGGGGGAGGAAGAGTGGAAGTTGGGAGATCACCACCTGAGGTTATGGCTGCGGTTCAGGAAGGTGGTAGGGTTGTAAATGGAGGTGGTGGTTCTACTACTGGGAATAGATAAATGTTCCCTTATGCGGTAGAGATTTTTCTATGGTTTTTACTTTTTTTCTTAATTTTTTGATTTGTGGTGTTTTATATTAACGATAAGAATTATTTAATTCTTCATGGTTTCGTGTTCATAACCTCGAAAGTACATATAAATAAAAAGATTGTATTCAGAAAATTCATGCTTATAGATAAGTGCGTTGTCGGCACGTGGTACCACCATGTGTTTGTCACCTATTCATGTGTACACATGTATATATGAGAGGGTTACTCTATATGGGGAGGGCAGCTAGTTCGGCCGTACTACACATTGTGCACTTTTGTACGGTTTTGTATTATTTTGAGGTGAAACGTGTGACTTTCATCCTACTTAATATCGGTGCCGATGATACGTTTCGTGACGGAAAAACTTATGTGTAATACAGCCGAACACTTCCGTACAATTTCATATTATTGGTGTGACTTCCGTATCATTTGTCATACTCGGCCGCACGGATATATACATGACGTAAAAACTTATGTACAAAGTCCATGGCACTATAGAATGTATTTTTTCTAAGCACACATAATACTCTTCTAAGCACACTACATATATGTTTATTTAATATCCGTTTTTTAAGAATAGAACAATAATTATTAATGATTAAGTTCATTGTTAAACACATGACTTTTAAGATATTTTTTAGTGCCAGCGGCACAAAAACTTCCGTATAAAGTGTTGTATTTGAAGTCAAAAAGTGTTATCCTCGATGCCAAGGACATGTCCATACTGCATGGATTTTAAGATTAATTTAAATATGTCATCATCATTTGTAAAAATGAAATGATGCCTTTCATAATTCAACCGAAGCACCACACTTCAGGAGTTTCGTCTATTAAACATCCAGAGAATTGTAAGTTTTATTTCAATTATGTTTGTATGAATATATATATTATATATATATATATATATATTTATCACAGTGGTAGTGTGCCTTTGTTACGTCGATTGTAAGCCCTCGGTGCCAAGGACAACTAGGAGGGGTCTAAAGACCCATTTTCTAAACTCTTAACGGGGACTTTCCTTCTTCAACACTAAGGATGGCAAGTCCCCTGTGAGGAGTTCAAAAAATGGATCTTCAAGCGTGTTTTAGTTATCTTTAGTATTGAAGATGGTTAATAAGAGGTTATAAGCATCTTTCATTTCATTTACATTTCGTTCTCCACAACAATGACGAGAAGTTCCCTTGTGTCAATGTTCATTTTATATAAACATTCTTTTATATTTTTTGATACAAACACATAATTTTATTTGTAATAGACTTTAGAATCGTAAAATCCTTGCAATCGAAGCACGATTGTTTTACTATGTTATAATGAAATTATGAATTAAGTATAGTACTTTTTATACCTATGAACAAATGTGCACATTAGATGCACTCCTCTAGATTTTAAATTATATATTGAGTTAACACATTCATATAATCAAACTTCTCTATCAAATCTTTAATCATAAATTATTTTATGAATCACATTGTCATATATAAAAACTATGATAAAGCACATGAATAGATACAATTTACTTTGGCCTCATTATTTCCTTAGATTTTAAGTAAAACCAGGTGAATAATTTACTCATTATAGCTTGATACAATTTACTTTGGCCTCATTATTTCCTTATATTTTGAGTAAATCCACGTGAATAATTTACTCATTATAGCTTGATACAATTTGCTTTGGCCTTATTATTTCCTTAAATTTTAAGTAAAATCACATAAATAATTTACTTGTTTAAGTTTGATACACTTTACTTTGGCCTAGTTATTTCCTTAAAATTTTAATAAATTACATTTGCATGTCTCAATGGAAAGGTAGCTTATTTAACTGCAACAACTATGAAATACAAATTAACACCAACTAGTAATTTGCATATAGAGTTAAATGTTATAAATTAAAAAGATTATTATTAAACTTTGTAAGATCCACGTGTCCGGCTGCATGTGCACATACTATTATTAGCGTAGTGGATTTTGATAGCCGTCGGATTGGATTCAATCTGGACCACTCGCTCTTGTATATAAGTTAGGGTTTCTGAACTAATGGATATACACATTTCTATATTCCGAGCTCTCACATTGGTGGAGGTGAGGGGCACCTCTAATTGTCCCTACGGAGTGCTCGGATTTGTGTCTTTTTTTAATTTCTTTCTTCTTAGGTCTAGCTTTTCCATTGTCTAGATCTATTCTTTCTTGTGGATTTTGTCTCTTTTCGTCCATGAATCCACAACAGGCAAATCCCTTGTCTGTGGAGCAGTTACTCATGCAATTGTTGGATGCCATGCGTGTGCAACTGAACAATCATTCTCAGTTGATGGCAGGGTACTCCTACTCATGTTGCAAACCCCGTGTCCGGCCGGATTTCTTTCGCGGAAATCCTGGAGATGATGTGTACCATTGGTTTGACCACTTCATGTGGTTGCCACATATCATTCGTGGGACGGTGCTCAGTGTTTGCGCGAGTTTCCTACTTGTCTTCAAGGGACGGCGTTGCAGTGGTACAATGGTCTGGACGTTGCAACTCGTGGAGATTGGAATATTCTTCCAGAGATCTTCAAACGTGCATTTGGGCATGCGGACGACTGTGATGATGCTTTTCAGCAGTTGCATCGTATGCAGTTGCATCGTATTCATCAGGAGCCATCTGAGTCGGTGATGCAGTTTGGTGTTCGCTTTCGAAGCCTTTTGCTGCGTGCAGAACCTAACATGTCGGAACGCATCAAGTTAGGTATGTTGTGGCCAGCACTTCGTCAAGACCTTGTGGGGCTTGTGCATGCACTAGCTCCAGTGACTCTTGACGATGCTTTGAGGCTGGCACAACGATATGAGTCGTCACCTCTCCCACTTGCGCCTTCACGTGCTCTTCCACTTCATGTTGGGGATGGACCTGCTCCGATGGAGGTTGAGGCTGTTGCCGCTCGTGTACCAGCACAAGGTGGGCCCGTGGACGAGGACGTGGACGTGCAGTTCGTTGTTGGGCATGTGATGAGGTTGGACACACGTATCGGCGCTGTCAACGGTTTCCCGATTGGCGTCCCCCATTTCCAGGATGGAGGCCATGGCGTCAACAACGTCCGGTTGGTGCTGCTGCAGTGGAAGGTTGTGATGCGGTGGATCTTCCGGGAAACGACGAATCGCACGAGTAGAGGAGGGTCCTCGTGCGAATAAATTAGTGACCCCTCCATCTTTCTTTCGGGAGTATCATCAAGGGGTTCACTCGGCACCAAATCATCCGGTTTTCACTTTTCAAGCTCGTTTTAATCACACGCCACGTCCTTTTTCCTTTCAGTGTTGGTGGATACAGGTTCAAGTTTGTCCTCTGTTTCTCAATCTGTTGCTACACGTTGCCTTCATTTGCGTCGTGCGGTAGAACCAGTCTTCATTCTGTACGGCAACGGACATACTCATGCTTGTTCGCGGATGAAGTGGACATTGTTGTTCGTGTGGATGATTGTGAGCTCGAGCTTCAATCTTTGCGGGTGGTGCCGAGTCAAGCTTTTCACCTTATTCTTGGTATGGATTGGTTAACTCGCAATCATGCCAAGTGTGACTTTGAAAAGTCTCCCCCTTGTTTGACTCTCCCTCTTTTCTTCCATTCCTCTTACTTCTATTCCACTTCGTCCATCTTTCCACCTCTGCTTCCATCACTTTTGTCTCACCCTTTTCCAACCATTTTCCCTTCATGCTCTTCCTTTCTTCTCTGGATCCATCAGATGATCGTCGTTGCTGTAGTTGTTGATCAACTCAAGAAGGAGTATGCTGATCTTTTCAACTTCGACTTGTCATCTGGGGCCAAGATTGCGACACGCCACCCTATTCCAACTGGAGAAGCTAGGCCAATCAAGGTACCTGTTCGGCGTCGGTCACCAAAGGAGCTCAAGATCTTACGAGCGAATGTCAAAGAGATGTTGGAGAAGGGTGTTATCCGGAAGTCTCGAAGTCCTTGGGCGTGCGAACCTCACCTTGTGACGAAGCCTGATGGGAGCGTTCGATTCTGCATTGACTATCGCCCATTAAATGAGGTAACCGTCTCAGATGTGTACCCACTTCCTCATACTGCAGACCTTTTGGATCGACTGGGGCGGAGCCGTTGGTTCACCAAGTTAGATCTCGCATCTGGATATTGGCAAGTTCCGATGGCTGACATGGACATTCCCAAGACTGCTTTTCGGACACCATTTGGCCTGTACGAGTTCTGGTGATGCCTTTCGGTTTGAGCAATGCTCCAGCAACTTTCCAGCGTATGATGGACGAGGTTCTTTGCGACATGCCGGAGGTGACTGCCGATTTCATCGATGATGTTTTGATCCATTCGGATGGAACGTGGGAGGAGCATGTCGGTGATGTACGTAAGGTTTTGGATCGGCTGCGGGAAGTTGGTTTGAAGTTGAAGCCATCTAAGTGTGTGTTTGGATCAAAGGACACCACTTATCTGGGTTATCGCATTTCACGTGAAGGTTTGCAAGTCGATCCTGACAAACTAGTTGCAGTTTTGAAGTTCCCTACGCCAAGTGTGTGAATGATGTGCAACGCTTTCTTGGCAAGGTACAATATCTGGGTCGTTTTGTGGATCATCTTTCAGATCGTACTGCACCGTTGCGCGCGTTGTTGAAATCGTCA
Organism: Selaginella tamariscina; assembly: GCA_003024785.1. Classification (NCBI taxonomy): domain Eukaryota; kingdom Viridiplantae; phylum Streptophyta; class Lycopodiopsida; order Selaginellales; family Selaginellaceae; genus Selaginella; species Selaginella tamariscina. Next base: position 114,030 of record PUQB01000438.1, read on the forward strand.
ATGACTTCTTTTGTTTGGTCTAAGGATTGCAAGCAGGCATTTGCAGATCTCAAAGAGTTGTTGACGACTCCTCCAGTTTTGGCGTACCCGGATTACACCGTCCTTTCATCTTGCGTGTAGATGCTTCTGACATCGGCCTCGGGGGCGTATTGATGCAGGAGAGTACGAGTGTTCCTGGCCAACGACATCCCATTGCGTACATCAGCCGTACATTGCAGCCAGCAGAGGTGAATTACTCCACGACAGAAAAGGAGTGTCTAGCAGCAGTTTGGGGTTTTGAGAAGCTCCATGCCTACTTGCATGGTTCGCGGACGTTGTTGGAAGGCGATCATGCAGCAGTCACTTCGTTGTTAAGCGAAGAATTTGATTGGGCGTACTGCTCGGTGGGCCTTGAAACTTCAAATTTACGACTTTGAAGTTGTTCATCGTCCAGGGAGTTCCATGGCTGATGCTGATGCTCTTTCTCGGGCTCCTCTTCCACCTTCTCTCTCTTCTGTTGCCCCAGAGGAACCAGTTGTTCCAGCTTCAGTGGACTTTTTGGATGAAGATTCCGTACCATCAGCAGTTGCTGTGCTTGACGTTCAGTGTCCGCAGAATGCAGAGTTAGATTTGCCGTCTTTGGATGAGGTTCGGGAAGCTCAAAAGGTTGAGCCGTGGATTCGAAGGCTTCGTGATGGGTTTGAGAATCCTGCATCACTTGCTGATGACTTGCCTTTCAGGCATTTACATTCACAGTATCGCCTTCAGGATGACCTTCTTTATTTTGTGGGGACTGATCCAGATGATCCTTTGCGGTTGGTGGTGCCTTCAATCTTCATTCCACGCTTCCTCCATGCTTACCATGACTCTCCTATTCTTGGCGGGCACATGGGACATCGTCGGGTGATGGAGAAGCTGCGCAGATCTTTCTATTGGCCGGAGTTGCGAGGAGATGTGATTCGGTATGTGCGTAGCTGTGTGTGGTGCCAAGCTCGCAATACTCCCCCATGTGCTTCGGAAGGACGGTTGGAGTCAATTGCAGTTTCTCGTCCGTTTGAATTGGTGGCATTTGATTTGATGGGACCTTTTCCGCGGTCAACTGCTGGTAACGAGTACGTTATTATTGCTTCTGATTACCTAACTCGTTGGGTAGAAGTTGGTGCTCTTGCTAGTGCGACTGCTTCTGCTGTTGGTCAGTTTCTCCTGAATCGGGTCGTGTTTCAGCATTCTTGTCCGGAGCGAATTCTCTCGGATAATGGTCCCGCATTTATGGCTGAGGCATTTCATGTTTTGACATCTCGATAGGGATACGCCACACTTTCACAAGTGCTTATCATCCTCAGACAGATGGTTTAGTGGAACGGCTCGTCAGAACCTTCAAGGGGATGATCGCGAAGTATGTGAACTTTCAACATTCGATTGGGATGGTTATCTGCCGTCTCTCCGATATGCTTATGTCACTGGAGTTCAAAGTTCCATTGGTACTTCCCATATAAGCTTTTATGGTCATGACCCGGTGTTGCCAACGGAGTTGGGTTTGCCTTCTCGGTTACCGCGAGCTGCTGATGCTAGGTGGGATCGGTATCTGACGAGCATTCTTCCATTGGTTCGTGCGGAGTCAGCAGAACACTTGGGCCGCGTACAAGTAGGACAACAACAACGCTACAACTCGCATCATCGTCCTCCTGCGGAGTACAAGGTTGATGAACTGGTGTTGGTTCGTTTTCCCAAGCTTACGGTACGTGGTTTAGCTAAGAGTCTCCTTCCTCAGTGGAAAGGACCGTATCGAGTGCTACGGCAAGTAGGGCCACAGGTTTATGAGGTTCGGCACGACATTCAACCCGATCCTCCGGAGATTGTACATGTACAACGGTTGAAGCATTTTGTGCAACGGGAACAAGTTGTGCCGCCTACAGATCCACCAGTGCCTCCTCCTGATGTTCCTCCAGATCCGGGCCCGTCTACAAGAGAACCCTAACCAACTTACACCCTTCCGAGAGGAGGGGATGATGTAAGATCCACGTGTACGGCTGCATGTGCACATACTATTATTAGCGTAGTGGATTTTGATAGCCGTCGGATTGGATTCAATCTGGACCACTCGCTCTTGTATATAAGTTAGGGTTTCTGAACTAATGGATATACACATTTCTATATTCCGAGCTCTCACAACTTGAGTTTATTTAAAATGTTTAATAACTCTCTACATAAAGGAAGACATCATTGAAAAGTTAGGTTATACTTTGTAACTTTAGATTATATTCATTAACACTTTAATACTAATTGTGAGACTTGAAATATATAAATGTACATATTCCCTAGCTTATATATAAGAGTGAGTAATTGAGATTAAAACCAATCCAATAGATATGAAAATCTCATTATGATAATAATAATAATTACATTATAGTTGTATACATTGATCTCACATCATTTCGTTCTCTCAAAAGGATGAAGGTTATTAAGGTTTCTAATAGATGGGCCGGAATCTGGAAGAACATCAAGGGGAGGCATTGGTGAATTTGCAAGTAATGCAACTTGTTTTTAACCCTATTGTACAAAATGTTTTAAGTGTTGCACATGCACAATTTCTAAAGGATTAGGTTAAATGTTATGTCGAACTTCATAACTTCCACTAAGAAAGGAAACTCTTAACCAAACCATGTATTATAATGTGGACGATTATGAAAGTTGTAGTGCCGTTGTTGTCCCATTTGTATGTGGCCAAAGTGTTATACAAACTCTATTTGGAGTAATGGAAGAATGCTCGTTAAAATTATCAATTCTAAGACCTAGCATTAACAACTCATGACAAGCATGAAGGTAAACCCAACTATGTCAGTAATACTTGATCAAGACCATATAAGAACTTATATGGTGAAGCACCAATAGAACTCTGTACTTTAATGACATAAGCATATCGAAAAAACAATAAATAATCATCTAAATGCAAATGCTACAAATTCACATACTTTACAATCATTCCCTTAAAAGTCTTAATGAGCCATTCCACTAAACCATTTGTCTAAGGATGATAAGCACTTATGAAAGTGTAACATATCCCCAACCAAACATGAAATGCCTCAACCATAAACTTAGAATTATTGTCCAAAAAAATTCACTCCAAATAAGAATGCTAGAATACTAACCAATTAAAGAAAAAGTAGTCAATAGTAATAATAGTCACACTAACAAGAGCACCAACTTCCCCCCAATAAGTCATGCAGTTGAAAGCAATAATAACATACTCATTGCCAATAGTTGACTATGAAAAGGCCCTATTAAATTAAATGTTATCAACTCACATAGACAAGAAACTGTAATTGACTTCAATCGTCATTACACAATACATGGGGGAGTATTACAAACTTGGCACCACATGCAACTACACATTTCCTCCCAACTCCGACTAATAAAAAATCTCCACAACTTATCAATCACACAATGATGTCTTATGTGCCCACCTACAAATAGAAAAGTCATGGTAAGTGTGGAGGAAGCATGAAAGAAAGACTAAAGGCACCACCAATTGCAAATAATAATAAAGAAAATATTGAGAATGTAAGTGCCTAAATACCAAACATTCTCAAATCCATTATGAAGCCTCTAAATCTACGGCTCATCCTTTTAAACTTCATGAACCTTGTCCAAAGAGGCAAATTCAGCTCTACAACCTTGTGGATATTGAACGTCACCGAATCTTTATCTAGAAAATCCATTGATGCTGAAACAATTAACTTCTCAAGAACATAAAAAGAGAAGAAGGTGGAGCTTGAGGAAGAGTGTCAGTATCAGCCATGGAACTCTATTAAAAATCTCAAAGTCGTAGATTTCTGCGACTGGAGGGGGTTTGATCGGGCCCCGCTGCTCAGGGAATCTCTGCCCGTTCTTCCACCGGTCGTCAATCGTGGTCAGCGCCCAGCAAGCTTCAAAGCCGACTGAGCAATAGTTCTTCCTCTTCAATAACGAAGTGACTACAGCATGATCGCCTTCTAGTAGCATCCGAGAACCATGCAAGAATGTATGAAGCTTCTCAAAACCTCAAATTGTTGCTAAACACTCTTTGTTGTGAAGTAGTTCACCTCTATTGGTCGCAACATACAGTTGACGTACGTAATGGGATTATGCTGACTAGACACACTTGTACTCTTTTGCATCAACATGCCCCCGAGACTGATATTAAAAGCACCCATGTGCAAGATGAAGGGACGAGTGTAATTAAGGTATGCCAAAACTTAAAGAGTGGTTAACAACTCTTTAAGATATACAAATGCCCACTCGCAATCCTTAAACTAAACAAAAGATGACATTAACGACTTTAACAACGCCTGCAATGAAGTAATACGATCAAAAGATGATCAACAAAATGGCCCCTTGTCAAGAAAGCAATGCACATCATTCACACACTTTCATGTAGGGATTACGGCAAATTTGTTTTGCAAACCTTCACGGGAAATGCGATAGACAAGATAAGTGGTGTTTTTGGATCTAAACACACTTAGATTGCTTCAACTTCAAACCAACTTCCTGCATCCAATCAAAAACTTTACATACATCATAAACATGCTCCTTTTATGTCCTCTTCGAATGGATCAAAACATTGTTAATAAAGATGGTAGTCACCTCCGGTATATTGCAAAAAATCTCGTCCATCATACATTGGAGCATTGTTTAAACCAAAAGCATCACTAAGAATTCGTATATGCCAAATGGTGTCCAAAAAGTAGTTTTGGAAATGTCCATATTAACCATTAGAACTTGCCAATACTCAAAGGTGAGATCTAGCTTGGTGAACCAATGGCTCCTCCTTAGTCAATGTAGAAGATCTATGGTATAAGGAAGTGGGTAGATATCTAAAAAAGTCACATCATTCAATGGGCGATAGTCGATGCATAACCAAATGCTCACATCTAGCTTCATCACAAGATGAGGTTTGCATGCCCAAGGACTTTGAGACTTCTGAATAACATCATTCTCCAACATTTCCTTAACATTTGCCCACAAGATTTTGATCTCCTTCGGTGACCGACACTAAACAAGCACCTTAATTTGGTTTAGTATCTCTAGTTACAATAGAATGACGTGTTATAATCTTGGTCCCAAATGACAAATCGAAATTAAGAGATTAGTATACTTATTGAACTAATGAATGACTACATCACAGTTGATGAATGGTTGCATTACAATGAGTATATAAGGGATCAAAAGAGGGAATGGAAGAACATAAAAAAAAAATGGCAAGAAGTAAGGGTGAGACAAAAGTGATTAAAATAGAGGTAGAAATAAACGGACAAAGTGGAATAAAAATAAGGAATGAAAAAAAGATGAGGGAGAGTTAAATAAGGGGGAGACTTTTCAAAGTCACACTTAGCATGATTACGAGTCAGCCAATCCATACCAAGAATGAAGTCAAAAGCTTGACTCAGCACCTCTCACAAAGATTGAAGCTTAAGCTCACGACCATCCACATAAATGGCTATGTTAGTCTTATCTCATGAACAAGCATGAATGTGTCCATTACCATAAAGAATGAAGAGTAACTTTGCCACATGACACAAATGAAGATGCAACATATAGCAATAAATTGAGGAATAAAGACAAACTTGAGCATGTATTGACCAACACTAAAAGGAGAATATAACGTGTTATGAACATGATGCGTTGCGTTATTAAATTGAACTTAAAAGTAAAGATAGGATGAATTGGTGTCGAGTGAACCTCTTTATTATACTCTCAAAAGAAAGATAGAGCGGTCACCAACTTATTTGCACAAAGACCCTCCTCTACTCATGTGACTCCTCATTTCTTAAAAGATCCGCTCCATCAAAACCTTCCACTGCATCAAGACCTTCCACTACAGTGGTGCCAATTGGATATTGTTGATGCCAAGGCCTCCACTTTGGAAATGGAGGATGCCAATCGGGGAAATGTCGGCATCACTAATACGTGTCACATGTCCAACAATAGACTGCATGTTCATGTCCATGGCCCCAACCTTGTCCTAGTACATGAGTAGCAGTGGCATCAACCTCTATTGAAGCAAGACCATCCCCAACATGAAGTGGAACTAGATTAAGCAAAGTTACAAATGGGAGAGGTGATGTCTCATATTGTTGTGCCAACCAAAGAGCATCATCAAGGGTTGCTGAAGCCAGTGCATGCACAAGCCCCACAAGGTCTTAACAAAGTGTTAGCCATAACATGTCTAACTTGATCCATTCTGACATGTTAAACTCTGCTTGAAGCAAAAGGCTCTGAAAGTAAACACCAAATTGTTCATCAACTCAGATGGCTCCTGACAAATACGATGCAATAATTGGAAAGCATCATCACAATTGTCAATATGCCTCAAAACACATTTAAAGACTAATGGAAAAGTACTCCAATCCTCACGAGTTGTTACATCGAAACCATTGTACCATTGTAACGTCGTCCCTTAAAGACAAGTAAAAAACTTGCCAAACATTGAACATCGTCTCGTGAATGATATGTGGCGACCAACACGAAGTAATCAAACCAATGGTACACATCATCCCCAAGATTTCCATAGAAAAAATCCGGTTGGACTCGAAGATTTACAATATGAGCAAGAAGTGTAGTACCACATGCCATGAACATTGCCATCAACTAAGTACGATTGTTCAACTCCACTCACATGGCATATAACAATTACATAAATAGTTGCTCCATAAACAAAAGATTTACTTGTTGTGCAACCATGAATAAAAAAAAGAGAAATAAAGCTAGATCTACAAGAATAAAATAGATCTAGATATTAATGAAAAAGCTAAATCGGAAAAATAAAGAAAACCTACACAAAATGATACAATTTCAAGCACTTTGCAAGGACAATTAGAGATTCCCTTCACCTCCATCAATGTGATAGTTTGGAATACATAAATGTGCATATATATTAGCCTAAAATCATAACTTAGATACGTGAGTGAGCGGTCCAAATTAAAACTAATATGATAACTATCAAAAAATCCCATTATATTAATAATAATTACAAAATTACCCTAACAAAAGGGTCAATTGAAGAAAAATCTCAAAATTGAGATGAAATTGGGATGAAATTCAAATTACCTTCAAGTGTAACTTGTGAAACGTCCAATGTTGGAACTTCCCGGCAATTGGACATGACGAGTACATTACCTGATCCTGCAGCATTCAAAACGCTCTTTCGATGTTTCTTAAGTGGAGTAACCACTAGTCCAAGTGCCTGTGCCTCGACACATCTCTAGATTTGAGGGCGAGCATTTGGCCTCTCGACAAACCCTTACGAACCCTAAATTACAAGACCTACTACTTTGATTTAGGTCTAAACAAATTGTATATACGTGGGAATATTCTAAAAGTGGTTTGAATTATATGCTAGAATATCTTTTTGGGCAATATAAACATATTAATTTTGTAAACTTATATTAAAGCATTTAAACATAGATATTTGATATATATAGTAACTAAGTTATAAACAAATTGCAAATGGGTTTATTAAATTTAAATTCAAAACTGCATCAGTTACAATAGTTTTATTTTTTATTTGTAAAATGAACGTACACGTATACATATGAAATAAAAGTCTTATAAGAATATTCTATGGTGATTAAGAAACAAGAAAAATATAATTTAATATATAATATTAAAATAAATGTATATATTGGCAAGTTGATGAAATATGGTTATTTAATTTTGTACAGTATAAATTTTTATTAAATGTTTAGAACGTTAGATTAAATGTAATTAAATCTAACTAGGCCGAGGTGAAGTGCATAAGATAAAGAAAATAGTGCTTTACCTATTTGACCTCCTTAAACATGAAAAAGAACAAGTATAAAGCTCATGTGTCATATTTTTTACTATACTCCCTTTTACTTTGGACGTTGACTGTTGTTACTTATTATACTATGTTGATAAACCTTAGGTGTAAAAGAAACAGACCCGCTTAGTGCACTTGGATATCTAATGATGGTCCGGGTCGGGTGTCATTAAGTATTTGCAAGAAACTCTGGGCGAAGCTAGCACTTCCTATTAGAAACTCTTACCTTGGTTTTTCGTGTCTCGGTTGGGTTAATGGCTAGTTCCGGTGAGTTTAACATGTCTAATATGTTTACAAATACCCCTAGGTTTGACAGGTTAGGGTTTAGGAGCCGATGGATAACTCACTAAGTATTCCCTATGGGAATGAGATTCCGTGCCATCCCACTTATGTAAACAGGAAAACAAGGGGGGGGGGGGGGAGGCTCTGTCACATAAATAAGATAGTATGTAGGAGTGAGGGTTCCTGGGTTCATGACTGAGCTCGTTACCTTTCCTGGTGCAAGCTCTAGCTTGTGTCGTCAATACACAACCCTCTGTTGTGCCGCCTAACTTCTAAATGACAGGGGTACGTCCCACCTTCAAGGTAGCTTACCCTTAACGTTGACGAATCCATGCATGGGAGATCTTGTCGAAATGTATGTTTCAAGATGCAGAGGTTGAGGCTTGTCTCCAGCCTCCTCCTCCACATCAAGCCAGGTGTAGCACTCATGGCCAAGGCACATTCGTGTCCTTGTCCAACCATGGGCGTGGGATCTTGTTTGACGGGTTCATTACCAAGTTCTTAAGGGTTCACTAGGGGTTCTAGAGTTGACATTTAGGAGCCACGTTTGTGGCACTTGGTGCAACTCTTGCATCTAAGGGCTATGGCATGATAGCTCACAACAAGGAAGGCAGTGTCACATGGAGATGTGACACTGAGCTAGACGTCACACGATACAACGCCTGAGGCACACCCTTTGGGGTTGTGTTGTGGGCTTGTCACCAAAGGGGTTGGATACTTTAGTAAACAAACATGCTTGTGCTCGCACTAGGGTGCTAAGCCTTGGGTATTTGCTCAAGGGAGGTTAAGTCTCGTAACTAGGTGTGCTTAAGCACACTTGGCTAGGGGAGTGTTCTCCTTGGAATCCAGGGGTTGAACAACCTAAGCTTGTTAGCAAGAGCCTTTTCGTGAAGCACTCGCAAGGTCATGTACTTAGGGTTATTCAAACCTAGCCTTAGGGAGTTTGCTTAGTAGAATACTCGTGTTCGCCTACGGTGCACACTCATGTCCTCACTAAGTATTAGCCCTAGGTCTAGGGTATGACTTGGCCACTCAAACCCTTAGGGGTTAGTCATGGTTTAGGGTACCCCTTGTCGCCCTAAAGGGGTTGTACTCCGAATGAGGGTGATTCCTTAAGGGGTAAGTGACGATGCCTTGGCTCTGTCACGAGGGTATGTATAAACACATCTCCTTTGTGGGGTTAGGGCATGAGCCTGTCTAGGTCTACTGGGACAGGATCCTAAAGTCTACTCGGGTTATCCTTTAGGGTTCATGGGATGATCATTCTAGGGGACTTAGGGTAGGACTCTAAGTCTTCTACTTAATTGGGCCTCTGAGTCAAACTCTTAAGGTTATCTTGAAAGACTTAGCATTGCTCACACAGGGTGATGATGCCGAATGGCTACGTGTTGCCACGTGTTGGCCCTTCAGGTTAAAACTCTGACATCATGTATTGTACTACTGCACAGCCTACATTATATATATTATATATGTACAAAAACATAATAAGGTATCACTAAACCTTGTTCAGTCTACATTTTATATATTATATACAATAACATAATACTATATCACTAATATATATTAAACCTTGTAGTGTCTTATATCACTCATCATCATTAATAAAATAAACAATGTTGTTTTTTGCCACTTCTACAAAAATCTATTCAATCTTTCATATCTCCATTTTCAAACTCTACACTATGAGTACTCTGCCAATTGTATGATATCATTGTCAATTTATGAAACAATACAAAATTATGTTATTTTAAATTTTTAACTTCTCCATGATAAGTTGTATTACTTCATCAACTAAGTCAAGTGACCAATTACACTTAAAAATTCATGAACAATCTTACTCATGCTTGAAAAGCCATTGTTACATTTTACTATTAATATATTAATAAGATTAGCCAAGACCATAATGCAACTTCTGAAACTTAGGGTGAAAATGATATTATAATTTATTATAATATGCTAAAATGATTTTTTTTGTTAATACCAAAATATATAATAAAATAATCTAAGAATATTTTACGTCAAAGTTTTAACCCGAAGGGTTAACAAATAATAACATGGAATTATCAAGTGACCATTTAGCTCAACATCATGTGTGAGCAACATTAAATCTTATAAGATAACCTCAAAAGTATGACGTAAATGTCATAGGGTCTTATGTTAAGTCCCTTAAAATGACACCCCAAAGAATAACTTGAGTAGACTTTAGGTTCTACCTTATTAGACTTAGATGGGCTCATGCCTTAACCCCATTAAAAGGACATGCCTATGACAAAGCTAAAACATCATGACCTATCCCTTGAGGAGTACAACCCTCTAAGGTAACAAGAGATACCCTAACCCATAACTAACCCCTAAGGATTTGTGAAGCCAAGATATACCCTAGTCCCAAAGTTAATACTTAGTGTCAACAAAATAAACTTTTAAAGTTAAGTTTGGAGAACTCTAAGCATACAACCAAGTGAATGCCTCATGATAAGGCTCATGTTAATGAGCTTAAGTTATTCAACCCTTAAACATATTCACACACCCCACCAAGTGTGTCAATTAGCACACCTCATTACGAAACTTAACCTTCCTTGATCGAATGCCTAAGAATTAACACCCTAATGCAAACACAAACACTCATGCTTGTTAACGCATTCAACCCCTCCATATTAAGCCTATAAAACAACCCCAAAAGGCTTATTTCAAGCATTGTATCTTGTGTCATTTAGCTAGTATCACATGTTTATGTAACACTGTTTTTCAATATGTAGACTATTTCACTATAGCCCTCAAACTCAAGATTTACACCTAGTGCCACGAACGTGGTTTGTAGATGTCAACCTTGGAACCCCTTTTTATGAACCTTTAAGAACATGGTAAAGAGCTCTTAATTTAACATGGAGAAGGAGGCTGGAGACATGCCTTAGCTTTTGGTTATGTCATAGTTTTTTTATGGCTACTCTTTACTTTAGATATTAACTATTGTTACTTACTAAACTATATTGACAAGCTCTAAGTGTTGAGGAAACATGTGAGTATTTAGTGATGGTCTAGCTCAGTTGAGGGTTGACCTAACCTTAGGGTTGCCCTAACCCTGGCTTAGGCGTTGATAGGTCATTAGGTTAAACTCATCAAGTATATTCCTATTAAAAATAAGATTCCATGCTAGTCCACTTTATAAAACAGGAAAACAAGGGGCCCTCCATCACATATATTAAGTAGGATATGTTGTGAGAGTTTCTAAGTTCATGATTGAACTCGTTATTCTTTTATCGGTGCATGCTCTAACTTGTGTCATTAAGGCATAACCCTTTGTTGTGCTGCCTCAACTTCCATACGATAGGGCACATCTTACTTTAACATTAACAAATCCACGCCTATTAAGCATGTCCTTGTTTAACTATGGGTGTGGAGTCTTAAATGACAAGTTCTCTCTACCATATTTTTGAAAGTTCACAAAGAAGGGGTTTTAAAGTTAGCATTTGTAAGCCACGTTTGTGGCACCAAGTGTAGCTCTTGAATCAAGGGCTATAGTAAGATAACCCACATTTTGAGAAACAGTACCATATGAAGATGTGACACTAGGCTAGATGGTACAGGGTACAACGCCCGAAGCACACCCTTTGTCTCATGGGCTTAATGTCAAGGGTTTGGATACTCTAGCAAGCAGGCATGCTTGTGTTCGCATTAAAGTGTTAATCCTTGGGCATATGCTTAATGAAGGTTAGGTCTCATAACTGAATGTGTTATTGGTACACTCAGTTAGGGGTGTTCTCCTTGGGATCCAAGGGTTGACGACCTAAGCTCATTTGTGATATACTTAGGGTTATCCAAATCTAGCTTAATAGAACACTCGTGTCTACTTATGATGCACACTTATATCCTCATTAAGTAAGAACCCTATGTCTAGGGTATGACTTGTCCACTTAAACCCTTAGGCGTTAATTATGATTTAGGGTATCCCAAAAGGGGTTATAATCCTAGGCAAAGGTGATTTCTCAAGGGATAAGTGGCAATGTCTTAATTTTGTCATGGGGATATTTGTAGGACACGTCTCCTTGGTGAGGTTAGGGCATGAGCATGTGTAGGTCTCATGGAGCAGAACCAAGTCTTCTCGAGTTATCCTCTAGGGTTTAAAGGGTAATCATTCTAAGAGACTTAGGATAGGATTCTAAGTCTTATGCTTATTTAAGTATCTAAGTTAGACTCTTAAGGTTATAAAAGACTTACCATTACTCACATAAGGTGTTAATGTAGATGGTCACTTGGCAATTATGTGTTGCACGTGTTAACCATTTGGGTTAAAACTCCGACAGGTTAGTAAAATGTGTACTTCGATAAGATTTCCCAGGCACGATTCATTAATGATAGGAGCTGGACAACCCTTAAAGTGCAACACACTAAAAGTTAGGGTAGCACAAAGGGTGTGCCTTAACAACATAAGTTGAGCTTACACGAAAGGAATTAGACACCTTTCAGTCTCTAGTATGTTTTTCTCACATTTATCATACTTAATATATGTGACAAAGACCCTTCCACGTGCTCAAGCAACAATTGAAGTAGCAACTTGGAAGGAAGCACAACTTGTTACACAAGCAGCCAAACAAGCTGACATCATTGCTAGGAGATCTCGAAGGAGGACAGCACCAAGGCTTAGAAATAAGGACTCTGATGACAACGTTTCCTATGTGCCAAGCATGATGGAGTTTCAAGGCGGTGAAAGTTAGCCTTGGTTTAACTAGCAATTAGACATGCCTACAATTGAATGCGAACTTGATAGAGGAAGGAGCCAACCTTTACTCAATAGAGGAGGGAGCCTTACTCTAGCACACGCTCAACTTTTAGCCAAGCCAACAACATAGAAATGATAAAACCTATTGTAATCTATGAATTGCTATGTACCTAGCCAGCAACATACCTCATCTTTCATCCAAGTGACTCACAACCATAATTCACAGAAGATTCAGATGACACAGTGTCACAAATGCTTCTAAACCAAATGCCCACACAATTGCCCCCAAGCCAATTCATTGATTGGTTGGACAAATCTGCACTTGCCTATGTTCATGGGCCATCTCTCCATATTCAGTAGCCATAGTTGCATCTTTTTGCATATATTATCATATAAGATTTGAACCTTTGATGCATGAGCACTTTGGTAAATGTTGTATTTACCTTAGCATACTCGATGGTTCACTTGATAATGAGCCATTCTGATTAAATAAATAGTTTCAGAGGCTAATTAATCTCAAATTTTATTAAAAAAGAATTTTCTAAATATGTTAATAGTACAACATAGTACAATATACATGCATATCCGTACCATGTTAAATTTTCTCATGGCACAAACCCCTCTATATTAAAGAAAATAATATAAAAAGTGCTATACTTGTTATACATTTATACAAGATACAGATAATTTAGATAAGAATATCCTTTAAACTTTTTGCATGCATACGTCGTGTATTAACTTTTTTTAAAAATTAAATTGTTATTAGCAAGGCAGGCACCCTATAATTAAATTACAGTTTATAAATTAAAAACGACCTTTCTATGAATAAGAACGTCACATAGCACTCACCATGTTCCCATACTTAAAACTCCTACCTCATCAACACATAATCTTAGATTCTTCTTTATCCCTAAATAAAAATTAATTTTTAGGGATCACTATATTCATTTTTCAGACGTCGTTTATTTAAAGGTTATTTTATAAAGTACCTTTACACATAAACGTGTTACACTTTTAAATATATATGGCTCAATTAAAATTTAAAATGAAATTAAAATATTGTTTTAAATAACTTAACTAAAATATGTTAATACCTTGCCTCGATGGCGTAACCTCATCGGTATTCTAAAATCAAATTTATAATTACTTTGTGATGAATGACATGATAGTTGATATCATAATCATTTTAATTATGTTTTGGCCACTTAATAGACCACACCATGTATCATTATATTATAATTGAAATATTATTTTTTTATTTTTTTTTTAAGATCTTATTGATTAGTAAAAAGTAATTATTTAGAGTAATATTTATCACATTTTATTTAAAGTCATTTTAAATACGGAACACGGAATATTTATACATAGGCAATTTTACCACCACTATTTAGATAGACTCCTATTAGAGGTTAAATATAACTGGGTCGCATGCATATGGTGGACATAGGTAAATTCCTTCCACAGCACCACCATGTGTAACACTTTTAAATTAAATATATTTTTTTTAATATATTTTATAGTTTTATTGTTCTTTTATTGAAATTTTATTACTTCAAAGAACAGCACATATCATAAACCAACATTATCATATATTTATAACTTTATTATCGTAAGAAACCTCATTACATATTAATGTAGTTTTCTGCGGGTGTGCCGATGTGTATGTGTGCACCACACACTCATGTTAAAAAACGCTCAATTACCTTCCAATTTAAAATAGTTCTATATTTTGAAATGAAAACGTATTATTTGTATTTTTAAAATATTGTTTCTTCTCTTATATTTCACACAACACACGTACGCATTGAAATGATCTTTAAATTACGATTAGCTGTCACGAATGTATAAATACATGTTACTTATGCTGGAAACACAAGTAGCATGTATTCATCACAGTTAGAAAACATAGCGATACATTTATGTTACTCCAAACCGAATATGATATTTATACTTAAAAAAGCATACTGCATCGCTCTATATATGCTCACTTGACAGGTCTCTGGATCGGCCCGTCCTGGTAGGTTTGAGTTCCGGCTAACTGTAATCCTTATCTTTTTCAGGCAGCCGTCTTAAGTATATCACGCACACACGCACACAATCTCTCTCTCTCACCCGGAACCCGACCACAATCCTGTCGTTCACACACAGATGAAACTCTGCCTTGTCCCCGTTCTCCTTGCAGTCCCTGCAGCTGACCACAGCCCTGTTCCCCGACACGGACCAGAAGATCTTATAACATCATTAAACCTCTGGGAAAGAACAGGACCTCCCTGTTTAACACCTCCAATGAACCTGTTCTCGTGTTGAGTCGCACTCACCTGAGACAGATTGAATCCCTCCACACGCTGAGGAGCACTTGAAACAACCCTGGAGCTCGAGCTTCCGGAACCCTCCCTTCTCAACAGTATCCTCTCCACATTCTCAGTAGTACCAACCAGCACCTTTCTGGTTGCATCCTGTTCTCCGGTATCTCGAGAGCAGACCCAACCGGAGAGAGCGGTCTCTGAAGTATGGAGGTAGGAGAGCTCGACTCAGAGAACTCGCTCTCAGGCTTCTTAGGCCATTCCTCGAGGGGAGAAACGTCTCCCCTCGAGGAGTTTGAGTCCTCATCTTCATTATCAGTTGTCCCCTTCCTCTCCTTCTTCGACTTCTTGATGCAGACCAGGAAGTGGCAGTCCATCTCCCTGCTTGGGTTGTGCTGGTTCAGTATGATATTGGAGTTTGTGGTCTCACTGATCGGGAGCTTCTGTTTCTTGTCCGAGTACTTCCGACACACGAACACTGTGGAGAGCTGGTTTGCGGAGATACTAACAAGCCTGCTCATCTGGGCCTGGAACTTCTTAAAGGAAAGCACCGAGTGCACGCCTATGTGGTCCTTGTCATGCTCTTGCTCTCCGTCGTGGAAAAAGACGGGGTATGCTGTTGCAAAACTCTCCATTGAAGAGCAACACTACAGGTTTTTCTATAGAGTGTAAAACACTTCTTATGTGTGATGTGTGTGTGTGTCGATGATGGGATCTATATAGAAATAATCTACTTAATATTTATTAAGTTAATAAATTAAAAGTTTCAAACTTAAACTCTTCGAAACAGATCGATCAAGCAAAGAAGAATGTAATACTAAACTAACTAATCCACATAAAACCCGAACCACATTTCTTAAATTGCACTTAACAAAAGAATGCAACCAATACACACAGATTCATGGTTCCCATACACAGGATTGAATCAGATCGCGCGATTTGGGCCCACATAAGCACACGATTCAAACAGATGCACTAGGCTTAGGCTATGGCGAGGGATCTTCCAACAACAAAACAGACGCGTTTCTAGGGTTTGGCACCGCTGGTCAGATCTTGTGCCGATTGGATCATCCGGGTAAGCAATCCGTGCAATTCTCCCCTAATTTCATCCCTGTACTAATAGCTTCTATCATGATCATCCATGTCACGTCATCCTGAGCATGGCCCATGTCCCCATTTACCGTCCAGAGTGGAGGGAAAATCACCACAGAGACCTAGATTAAAGCTTGAGATATAATAAGAATTGTAAAAATGTTTTATATTTTGATTTTACTTATTAAAAATAGTTTTCTTGTTTGAACAAATTTTTGAATTATTTTTCCCGCCGAATATCTGAGCATTTAAACATTATACTCTATGAATTCTTTCCTAGATTATATTTACATGCTACCGTATTGGTGTGCGAGTAACAGTACGCTCACTCTGTCACACGGGGACGTGCAAGCATACTTTGCCCTGAGAGAGAGAGAGAAGGCTCTTCACCACCACGAGCTACATGTAATATTTACGCTTCCAACCGCTTCGGTACACATTTAAAACAATGGCAGCAAACACGCTCCCACACACAAACCACAAGCTCCCTGACAAGAAACCGAGTCCCTTTCCAGCGCTATAGAGAGAAGATCCTGCTCTAAACTCCACATAGTCATGAACTTCACCATCTCCATTTCCAATGTAGCTCAAGCTCATGAGTTCTTTGTCCGCATGGAGCTTCACATATCCGAATTCATCACTTCTGTACAGTGACCACTCAGGCTGTGGATATATAGGCAAATCTGGACGGTCGCTTCTCGGTTGCCATGAGGTTTGCCAGTCCTGTCCTCCCATCCCAATTACCATATGCACTGGTCCACCTCCACTGGAACAAAGATATGTAACATCTGTATAAAGAATTCATTCTGCATGCATACCAAGTAAAGTTCTTCATTCCGCAAGTCCTCTCGTACTTGTGAACATGTCCCCAAAGGACCAAATCCACCTTGTTCTTGATGAAGACAGGCTCAAGATGCTCCACCATTTTTGCTCTTAAAGGAGCTTCTTTGGCCCCACTATTGCTGGTGTACATTGGGCGATGTCCAAGAACCACCACAAATGGTACCTTCTTCCTATTTGAATGAGAACATATGATGACACACGCACGCACGCACGCACGCACGCACGCACGCACACCTATCAATGCCCTCCAGGTCCTCCACAATGAACTTGTACTGGTCACTTCCAGGGAGAAAGTCAGTTTCGGTTGAGAAGTACACAAAGTGGACCACCCCAAACGTAATGGAGAAGTATAGGTTCCTTGTAGCCGGTGCCTTCATCCCCGTTGGGAAAGATGAGTTCCCTGGCATATGAAACCTCAGACTATACGGGACTCCACATTCCCCACCTGCAACAGGGTTTTAAAACAACCATATACGTGTACACATACATGTATAGAGAGAACCTCCGTCAGTCCCATATATCTTCAAGGCCCAGTCCGGTTTCCAACGTTGCAAAGGCCAGTTATACTCATGGTTTCCTATACACACAGTGTAAGGAACACGGGCAGCGACAGGTTGTATACGATGGAAGAATTCATCCCATAACCAAGCATAACCTCGAGCGTAGCTTATATCGCCAATGTGAGATATAAACGCTGGTTTCTCTCCAAATGCTTCTATATCGCGCTTCATCCATTTAAGCGTGTTTGCACTCTGGGCTTGTGTCCACAAGTATGTCTTGTATGGGACAGTTGTTCCCATGTCACCGAATAGAAGTGCATCTGTCACGTCTCCTTCTTCTGGTGGTGAGATGAAGCTGTATGTTTCACTCCATCCACCTTCCTTGCTTCCCACCTACAATCAGAAGACACTGCGTGCGTGCGTGCGTGCGTGTGTGTTTGTGAGAGAGAATACATAACATACCCAAAATATATAGGTATTTATTATGAAAGGAAGTCGTATACATACACACATACCTGGTAATAATATCTCTTATTTGGCTGGAGATTTGTAAGAACACCATCGTGAATATATCCAGGCTCCCTCCATCCGAGTGTGGTATTTGCCGGTCGATCACACATATCATCTCGTCCGTAAGTAATGACTCAACACCCACCGTCAGATCCAAACTGTCCTCCTCCATTCCATATACGACAAAACATTCAAGAGGATCTCTCGTTACAAACATCACGCGAACTTCCCCCGGTTTCGATGTTAAAGTAAGATGAATCTGTGTATATTCATATAGCGACACACAAAAACACGCACGCACGCACACAAACCTGCGTGGGCTCATTAAAACTCTTGAACACCACGTTGTTTGAGACAGCAAGGCGGACATTTGTGTCGGGAAGAGGGGTCCCCTCTTCATCAACGCGGGAACTATTTGACGAGCCTTGAAAGAGACGAAACTGATAAGGTGCTCTCATGTTCACAAGTGGAAGCTTCAAAGATCCGTTTCCAGATCCCCATCCAGGAAGGATATACCTGTGATACACATGCACGCGTGAGTCGTGGACCCACGCACACACACTTACCCAATGAAATTCTCATCCAATGAATCTGCTGGAGTATATATGCCAACCCAGTCAAGCTTGGATGGTGAGTGAATCCGGCCATCGAACGGTCACATAATCACCGGAATTCTCAAGGGATTCAGGCGACACTTCAAACTCCGCGACAGCTCTCGATCTTATAAGAAGCAACCCCATTAAACAGCTACAAGCCTCATCTTCTCCTGCAAAGACACAGTCACACGTGTCTCTCTCTCACACAGTGTTCATGAAATTTGAAAAAGAACAATTCAAATTTCAAAATGAAGAACAAAATTAAAAACCAGAGCAACCAGTCCTCTCGCGTTATCTAAATCTGATGTGCATGACGGTGGCGTGTAAAAGAACGAGAATGCGAATATCTCCCGTGGGATATCCCAAATCCCCTAGTCAAGAATTGTTGGTCAACATAACGGTAGTTTGTCCTTTCACATTCCAAAAATCATTTTCTAGGGTTCCTTTGTTAGGGCTTCTTCACACACATGGGCTTCCCAGAGGAGTGTATGCACTCGTGTATTCGTGTCTGCCAGGGATTTACAAACACAGACAAACCGGTTTGGTTCCTTCCATTTGTAGTTTACACATCTGCATTTATAGGATTCTTAACAGGTAGATACAACCTCATTGCTCTTATCAAAGAGTTTGATATCATCTCTGTCATACACAAGCTTCGTCCAGTACTACTCTTCTTCGTACACAGAGCTAAACAGTGTGACAGGAATGAGAACTGCTCGCCTCAGACGTCGCCCAAGTCCTCGAGTTCCTTGAGCCCAGCAGGCTCGTTCAGGCAGTCTCCTTTGCTTCTTGGCTCAAGAAAGTCGACTCCAAGCAGCTCCATATCCAACACGGACAGTCCGCGTAGGGATCTGTCCGAGTTTCTCGCAGAGAATGGAAGCTCGCTTAGAAGGCCCAAGCCTTTGTGCATTCCCATATCCACGAGCTCTCTGGACCCAGAAACTCCAAAGTTCTCGCCGGCGTTTCGTGAGCACGGACAGGCGCTTGTATCAGGGGACGCTACTATCCTGCTGCAGCATGGATGTGTGGAGAGGATGTGGCCGGTTTGGAGCTTCAGTGTGACCTCAAGTGGCTGGATTCAATCGAGGTTAGCCTGGAGGGTGTTTACGGTGAAGATTGGTTGAAAAGTGTTCATCCGGACGATATACTTCATTGCAAGGAGGTCGTTGCTTCAGCTCTCTCTGGGAAGAAACGGTTTCAGATGGAGTACCGGTTGCAGGTATGTGTATATACATCGACATACGAGCGTATTGATACTGTTTTTCCAGGTTGGACAGGACCATTATAGATGGGTGCTCGATATTGGTAAGCCGAGGTTCTCTTGTAAGTCGCCTTGGGAGTTTCTTGGCTTTGTGGGGTGGAGGATAGATATACATGAAAGAAAGACCATTGAGCATAATTACTGGAAGTACTGGACTCTCCCCATGAGTTTCTGGTGAACTGGAACGGTGAAGGCCAGTATTTTGACAATGTCAGTCCTGCGTTTCCACCCTTTCTCGGGTAAGTAGCATGTACACAAGCAAGAATGTATGTATACACACATACTTACAGATACGCGTACGAGGAGTTTATGGCTTTACCGTGGATGGATCTTGTACATGAAGAAGATAAAGCTCTAATCTGGAAGCTTTCTCAGGACTCAAGGAGGGAAAAGTGGTCGTGAGTTTAATAAACCGTTACCGGTGCAAGAGTACGGTATGTGTTTATACACGCACATACACAAATGTGTCAATGAACAGTTTGTTTGATATAGGTAGACTCTCCAAAGTATGTAGACTCAACTGGGAGTTTTAAGTGGCTGAATTGGACGGCAAGTCACATGTTTGCAGCTTGCCGCGATATAACTGCTGATAAGTTGGCTCAGGAAGAGCTCATTCGATCACAGCAAGAACTGCAGAGGTAGATAATACAATTTTGTGGGGATTTGTTTTATCTAATATAATATATATATATATATATATATTAATTTGTAGAAATTTATTTAATACGTATTGTTAATCCAGGATCACGGACGTCATTCCAGGTACTATAATGCTTATTTCACATCATATGCAGCAGTGACATTGATATTCCATATCTAATTATTAATTAATATCTTCGGCTTCTATGCAGGAGGAGTTTTCCTATGTCGAGCCACTCCAGATGGAACAGAAACCTTTCCATATATGAGCAAAGGGGCTCTAAGCCTTTTAAATGTCGATAAAAGAGGTAGAGAGAGTGTGTACTGCGAGTTTGTATATCATTTTAACACATATAATACCTTGTTTTGTAGCAACTAATGAGCATGGAGATCTACGGAGAGTCTTTGGTAAGGGTTAACAAGATTTTTGCTTGAAGGTCCATTATAAATCCATAGTTAATTAAACAGGCTTGAATGTCCATCCCGATGACTGGTCCAGGCTCGAAGGTGAAATGCATCAAGCCATCAACTTACAGGCAGCGTTGGACCATGATTACCGGTAACACACACACACACACACACACACGTAATAAATACACCTTTGTGCAGTATTGTGAGAGATATAGGAGTTAGATGGGTGAGAGTACATGCTGTGCCAAGAGTTGATTCTGGTGGCTCTGTGGAATGGTCTGGGATTGCATGGGATATAACTGAGCAGCACCAGGTTGTGGCTGGTCTCAAGGAAGCAAGAGACATTGCTGAACGTGCCGCCCAATCTAACAGGAAATTCTTGGTGCGTGTGCGTGTGTGCGTGCGTGTGCATGCGTGTGTTGATTAGTTTGTTTATTCAGGCACACATGTCACATGAGATTCGAACACCGATGAATGCTGTTATTGGGATGGGAGCTTTACTTCTGGAGACAGATTTGACTGATGAACAACGAGATTATGCGTCCACTATAAGAAGCAGTGGGGAGGCATTACTGGGGATTATCAATGACATTCTTGACTACAGGTGTGTGTGAGTGCGTACGCGCGTGTGTGTGCTTGTGTGTACAAAGGTGTTTCGTATATGCAGCAAGATCGAAGCTGGTAAAATGGAGCTTGAAATGCAGCCTACAGACATACTACGCTGTGTTGAAGAATCTTTTGATCTTCTAGTGCCTCAAGCTGCACTTAAGAACCTAGAGTTGACATACAGTGTCTCGGAATCAGTTCCAAGTGTTGTATTAGGAGACTCAACTCGTATTCGACAAATTCTAGTGGGTTTATAAATATAATAATTTCTGGTAAAATTTAATATTATAATTACAGGTTAATCTTCTCAGTAATGCTGTGAAGTTTACGGAACATGGTAGTATTTCGGTAGATGTAGAAGGTCGACAGCTTGAAGAACCTCCTAAGGGTTATTTAAATGGTGGTAAACCAATCTATAATAGACACGCAACACAAACGTTTTGGGAGATTGAGTTTTCTGTGAGTGACTCCGGTATTGGGATTCCCGAGTATCGGAAAGGCAGCCTTTTCCAAGTAATAATTAGTACCATAAACAAACTAAGGTAACTAATGAACTAATTAGCTTTCATAATATGTGTTTAACTTGTTATTGCAGGCTTTTACACAAGTTGATACTTCGACCACTAGAAGATACGGTGGTACTGGGCTTGGCCTGGCTATATGTTCACGGTTATGTGCACTCCATGGCGGGTGCATTTGGTAAGCTCTTAAATCCATTATTAGTTTATAAACTAATCACTAGATTAAATATATGCAGGGCTGAGAGTAACTGTGGTTCGGGGTCTATATTTCGATTCACAATAATCGCTGAAGAAGCTCCAACACATGCACATAATATAGACGAAAATGACACTATTCCTAACTTGAGAAACAAGAGAATTTTGATAGTAGCTGGTAGCAGTAGTAGTACGCAAACCATGTGTGCTCGTCTTCTCAAAAGGTAACACACACGCACGCACGCGCACACGCACACGCTCTTAATAACGTTGTTATCTTAAAAAACACATGTTCTTAAAGCTATATTACGCTAACAAGTGTTTTAATGATGATATAGCTGGCATATGAGGCCTGTGAGTGCTAGTAATAGTGAGGAAGCACTTAACTTACTACATAAGATGGTTGAATCTACAAGCATTATCTCGAGGCACCCAAATGAGCGTAATAAAAGATCACCACTTGCTTTTGATGCTGTAATATTTGATTGTTCATTGGTAAGCTTAAAACTTTATGATTATTAAGATTAGTTATAATTTATTTATTTACAGCTTGATGCTGAGGATCCTCAAGTTATGGAGTGCTTATCAATATGTCATACCTCATTACAAACCGTCCCAACTTTGCTTTTGATACCTTTTGGAAGACGAACTCAAGATTACTACATTGTAACTCTTTGTCTCGGTGTATGTGTGTGTGCGCGTGCGCGTGTGTGTTTAATATATATATAATATATATATATTCCAGGGTAGACAACCTGTACATTTCGATGGATATGTGTCAAAACCAGTGAAAGAATCGCAGCTGCTAAATGCTCTTGTGAATTTATTAGTGGAAGTTCATGACTCGGAAGACATAGAGTACACCCTGCGAGAAAGCCTGTTACACCTGCACCCAGTAATCTGTCTGATATTGGGAAACTGTATCCTCTTTGTATACTAGTCGCTGAAGACAACATCATCAACCAAAAGGTAACTGTGTATACAATAGTGTGTGTCCGTGTATGCATGTGTATGTGTATATATAGTGATAACTAAATCAAGTATGTTACCAAATTAGAAAAATATATTACAACGTTTTAAAATTTAAAAATACTAATTACTTGTAACTTCTAATAAGAATTAATAGCGTTATAAGAGTAATTATATCAATTATTATAATTCTAATAATAGTTGTATAATGCTCAGTAATAAAAGAAGAGAATTTTTGATGTTTTAAGAGTATCTGAAAACTTTATTTTAATTATATTTTATTATAACCTAATTTCTCTAAAACATACAACTCTCTTCGTTTTTATTTTACCTTTTCAAAAACAAATACAAAAAAAATAAATATCAACTCTATGTATAAAATACTACTAATTAAGGAGGTGCAGGTTATCATGAAACTTCTTGTGAGATTGGGCTACACAGCAGATGTAGTTGGTAATGACGTAGGCACTTGACTCTGTGGTGCGTCAAACGTAAGCTGTATCTTCTATACACACACATGAGAGAGAGTATCACACATCTGATACACACACATACGTGGCGACAGATACGACGTTATCTTAATGGACTGCTTTATGCCGGAGATGGATGGGCTTGAAGCCTCGCGGCGAATAAGAGAGACCATAAACCCACTCCTATCATAGTAGCAGTTACTGCTGCTGCATTGGGAGGAAATGCAGGCATGTTTACAAGCTGGAATGCAGATGTAAGTCATATTAGTAATTAACGCTTAAACTGTATTAACTAGTAATTTGATCTTGATTTTTATTTAATCATAATGTAGGTATATATCGAAACCCATTCAAGCAGATGAGCTAATGCACACACTGGGGAAGTGCTGGCAAAATGAAAAAGAGCAATGATTAGAGTAAGGTTACTCTGCTTTAGGGTTTTTGTTCTAGGTTAGGGTTTCTTCAATGGAGGGAGGGAGACGGCGTGTTGTGAATGGCGACGGCCACACTGCGGTAAGATTAGTGTCTGATTTGATTACTTCGTTAGTCCATAAAAACATCGATTTATGTAAGAATAAACGATTTCTAGCTAAGTTTTTCTTTTCTTTTTGTGATTTTTTGGAGTATATATATGCTACACACATGTATATGTTGTGTATGTGCAGGTGTATGTGTGTGTGTCTCTCTATCTATCTATCTATCTATCTATCTATCTATATAGCAGTGGGATCGGTCAAGGCCAGATTACGGTATTGTTGCTTGGATCCAGCGTACGATCTTTCTTTTCGATATCACTCTTGTACCTTATATGCTTGATTGGTGGGAGAAGTACATTGTCAGTACGTATTTTTTCTGTTCTCTCTCTCTCTCACACACACACACGTGTGTGTGTGCAGGGGGAGTTGCACTGTTTTTTATGTGGTTTGTCTGCCACTGAGTACCCGAGTTGCTATCTGGTGCTACGAAGGGTAAGATACTGATTTATCACCACGTCTGTTCTTTATGTGTCCGTAGTATATATGGAAATATCTGTGTTGTTTTAAATGTTATAATTATAATCATGTGTTCTTAACTACTGGATACAAGGTTCATGAAAAGACTGGAAAATACAAGCTGATTGACCCTGTTCATTTTGTATATTATTTGCATTATGGAATTCGACAAGCTATTGTTTTCGTTGTACAAAATTCTTCTGCCGCTTCTTGTATTGAATATTACATCTGAATGTGTGTGTGTGTGTGTCTATATATATATATATATATAGAGAGAGAGAGAGAGAGAGAGAGAGAGAGAGAGCTTGCTATGAAGCAATAAGCAACTTCACTTTCTAGCTTTATATACATATATGCACACACTTGTGCCTTCTCAAGTAACTCTAACCATATATTTATTTTAGAGCACTTCAAAACTAAATTTTCCATAATTTTCACTAAACTTAAATTCTAGTGAGGAAGTCCATTGATTGAACCAGCTCTAAAAAATTTTGTTATGCAAGTCCTTACTAAGAAATAGAACGTAATATATAATAGAGAAATCTGCGAACTTTGATAATTTTTTAAAGATTTTTAAATATTATTTAATATTGATAGTTCATAAATAAAATATCATATCGTATAAAAGCAATATTAATAATTTATCACACATTGTAAGACAGTGATGCCAACACATGAATCTATTACAAATTTTAAATACAAGTCTATAAATTTTAATAAAATCAATATGTAAGTTTGTATATTTTGATTTTCATGCTTAAAAAATCAATAGTGAGATTTATATTTGAATATAAAAATTCCATTATTAATTTAAATTAAAATTAAAGTTTTTAATTTTTAATTTAAATTTGAAATTAGCAATGTGACTTTAATAGTGTAATATTTAACATATGATTGAAAAATATAAAAATACACTCTAAATTTAAAATTGCATATTCATAGAATTAGAAGCATTTTTTTTTTAACTGAGACATATCATAAAGTACTTGCCTACTAACTAATAAATTATAAGTCAAAGTGTAATAGAGAACTTTAAATTTTATTATATGTAAATGTTTTTTTAAACACTTCAATTTATACACATTAATAGATATATTATAATATTTTATTTGTGTGAATCATCTTTCACTTGTAATTTTAAACTTAAAAGAGATTATATACTATATAATTTTTATTTCTATGTTATAAATTTATATTATATTAATTAATATTTTATATATGCACATTATATTGGGTGAGATGGTTTTCTTACAATAGTGTTTTTTCTTATGAAAGAGATTATTTAAGTGCCTACAACTATAACAATAATATCTAAAAAAAAAAATTAATTTAATAAATGATAAATTTGTAATTGATGCCACCCCAAAATTAATAAAGAATGTTTAATGGCATTTTAATTATGAATTGAAAGTGAAAAATCAAGAATGGACTATGCACTTTTAAATATATTTTAATTTAAATATTGTATCAGTATATTACAAATTATATTTAAAAACATAACTATAATGATTTTTAAAAGTTTATAATGAGATTTTTCATCTTTAAACATTAAATTTACAAATTATTAAAATTTACATAGTTACATTTTAAACTTAACATTAAATTTATAAAATATCATTCTTATTATAATGAATTTGTTGTTGTTGAAGTTTTCTACAATGAATTTTTATTTTTATTTTACCTTAATTTATTTATATATTGTCTTTTTTGATTCATTCCATTTCTAAAATATATATAAAAAGTTATATCTTATATTAATGAAAACAAAAAATCACAATTGAAGTAATTTATAAAATATATAAATAAATATATAAGTTAGGAATATATAAATATTCTTTTTCGAATCTTATAAAAACATTAACCTAAATTCAAATGAAGCATATAAAAATTTAATTTGGGGCTTTGTGGTAATTTACATGTATTTTATTTTATTTTTATTTTTTTTCTTTATAAAATACAAGGGTATTTTTGTTGCTTTCAAACATGCATTAATTTAATTTAGTTTTTGTTTAAACTTCTTTATTTCTTTATTGCTAATTATTTTTAATAATATTTGTTTTATGCTCTAGGCTTAAGTTTTTCTTTTAATTTTAGAACTCCACTTCTTTTTTTTTTTTTTTAGTTTTAACAATAAGAAATTAAATTATATTTTATAAACATATTTACAATGAACATTTGTATGTTTTAAAATATATTTTCTTACATCATTAAATTATTATTAATAATATAAACTATAACAATAACGTTTATAACTTTCAATTTGATTAATGTGTAATTATTAAAATGTGTACATTTGTCATGCCATATAATAATATTTTACATATATTTTCATGTAATATAAAAATATACATCATATTAATATTACTATGTGGTTCTTGAGTGGAAAGTGTGTAAGTTTATTCTTTTCTATTTCTACATTTATTTCATTATAGCCAAATCATATATACATATATATACACATACATATATAATATATATATATATATATAATATATATATGTATGTGTGTATATGTATATATAATAATACAAGAGTGTATACTTTATAAATATAACTTGGAAAGTAAAAACATTGAAGTTTATTTGGTATTTTTTATATATTTGAGTTAATTATACTTGATTCGAAGATCTTTTTTATGATCTTCTTAAGATAATTAATGTATCATGATGCTATTTAATTATTTGACATGTATGTAAAAGTTGATGCACTTTTAAATATAATTACTATGTCAATGACTTTATTTTTATTCAAAAATGTTATTTTATAACATTATTATCTTGTGAGATGTTATGAATGTTATACAATTATCATTTGAAACTATACATTAAATACTTGTTTGCATCTCAATATCATTCCTAAATTAAAATGACTTAATTTATGTATTAATTATATTTATTTGTTTTATTATTATTATTATTTATAAAAAAGAAAAATCAAATAATATCTGAGTGATAATTTCAAATAACGATTTGATGAAGAAGATACTTTCACAACTTAAATAACTTCAATTAAAAGTGTCTGATTAAACGAAAAAACTGAAAGAATAAAAAAAAATCATTCAATTTCACAACGGTTCTTTAATCAATTAAAGTACATGTGTATGTCTAAATAAGGGATTATAAGGTTATAATTTTACGTTTTTTCATGAATTATGTACATGGTATGTACAAGAAAGCATTACACCCCAAGGTGTATGACTTTCTCATGGAAGTAAGTATAAAGGACCATGTGGAGCCTATTATATTCCAGTAGAACACATAATTAAAGGTATTGTTTTTCTTTTATTTAAACGTATACTTATGTAAATTCTAGTATTTTAGGTTTTGCAGACCATTATTAAATCACTAAGGGTATTGTAGAAAAATTGCTTATTTTCATACTTTTATAAAGCAAACTTTACAGGGAATAGTGCTACTCATCAAGCCTCAAATCCGTTGCATGTTGTATACTCTCACAAGTTATATATATATATATAAATTAATTATATATATACAGACATCGGTAAATCTCTCTCAGTGGAAGGAGCATGTGAAAACGTTAAAAGAGATATTTCAATATGTTTTCGGCGTAAACGTTGAGGAGGTGGTAAGTTCAAACAATCCTTTATTCAGTCTTTCCTTTGTGGTAATATGCACATGGTGCCGTGTGAAAAGGTAAAATCCCTTTGATTTTGTAATATCTAAATAATATTAAAGGTTAAAAATTAACGTGGCATAAATTAAATTAATTTATATAACATGACATATGTTAAATTAATTTATATAACGTGGCATATAACATCAAACGGCCTCCGGTGATAGATGATAGCATGATAATGTCTTATGTAAATGATAATTAATACATATAGTCTTAATATATGCCTTTATACTTTTAACTTAATATTTATTTAAAATTAGACTTATAAAATCAATATGTTTATATAGCGTGTATTTAGTTAATTTCATGTGCATTGGTGGATATAAATGAAAAGAGATCTTTAATTAATTTAAGCCTAAATAATTAATTTAAATTTTTTGTAGGCACTTCTATATGAAATGCAAATATATATATCAAACAATCGCATTCTATATGATTGAATTAAAAAGTTAACTTAACATAATTATTTTATTCTTATTAATATGTTAAATTTAGTTTATATTGGAACAAATTAAGAAACACATTATTTAAGTCAATAATTAATGAAATTTTTCTTATTCACGTGAATAAAATTTTAAAAAATGAATATATATTTGTAATATGTTTTCAAGTTTTAATATATAATTAAATTAAAATAAATATACATGGTTATAAACGATTTGTATCATTAAAAAATAATTCCTTCAAACCACATTAATATTCCATGAGTCATAACCATGTGGATTTATATAAATGTAAACCTTGACATTTATAATTTATTCTTTATAAAAACTTTAAATACTTATTACTTTTTACTTATTATAAAGTTGATAATATTAACTAATATTGATGTTGTTATTGCCATATAAATAAAGTTACCATATGCAAAAATAAAGGTATTCTTTTTGGAATGTAATATGATTTTTTTTTCTTTAAATAATTAAGAAATAAATATATAAATGGAATTGATGTCCAAGTTAAGTATTTAATAATGAGTGCATTTGCACCGGAAACATAACATAAAATATGCTAATTATTTTATATATTTTTCATTTGCACATACCTTTAGCATTATGTATGATTTTTATTTTAAAATATGATAAGTATATTACTTTTTGCACATAAACATTACATAAAACATATATAACATAAAATTTATGATTCACTTGTTTAAATTATGTAATGTGATTTAAGTCATTTAACTTATGTGAATGATAAGATATTTATGTTTTAAGTGTGATTAATCTTTACATAAAGTAGATATATGTTAAAGACAAATGTGAATATACAACATAAACTAAATAAATTAGGAGAAATTTATATATTATATGCTAATAGAATTTACTTAAAACATATTTAACTTCCCTAAACCTATGTTATGGGTGCAATGTAAGTTATTTTTTCCTTTTTCACATTTTAAAAGTATGTTATTAATGTGTTATTATTTTATTTAAAGATTATTTTAGACAATCTTATTATTTTATAAACCACTTTTAAGAACTGTTAAACAATTTAATTTACTAACAAACATAAAATAAAAATATTATTTTTAAATATGAAAGACACAAATATAATATTTAACTTATACATTAATAATGGCCGCATTTATTATTTTATGTATTCTCCTTTTAGACATACCTTTAATATTATGTGTGATTTTTATTTTAAAGTATGGTAAGTAGATTACTTTTTGCACATACACATTATATAAATCATATATAACATAAATTTGTGATTTGCATGTTAAAATTATGTGTAAAAATGATGAACGATAACATATTTATGTTTTAAGTGTGAATAAATTTAGTTTATGTATGATTATTTTCACACTTACCCTTAACACATATCTTAAGTTAGTTTTGTAAAGATTATTCACACTTAAAACATAAATATCTTATCTTTTACTAATTACATATGCTATAGTATATATAATCTTTAAACATTATATAATGTGCTTGTATGTAAAATAATGAACAATAAGATATTTATGTTTTAAGTGTAATAATCTTTACATAAACTAATTTAAAATATGTGTTAAGTAAACTAAATAAATTAAGAGAAATTGATGTGTTAAGAAAATACAAATAGAATTTACTTAAAACATATTTAACTTTTTAAACTTAATGTTATATATATGGGCGGATGCCAATAGGCACAATGTATAACTAAAATAATTATGAAAACTTTGACATAAAACTTTATCACGTGCATTCACAATGACTACTTAATTAAAAGATATAATAAATGTATATTGTATTTATTATTAAAATTTGTAAAAACAAGTTTTACATTAAAAGACCACTACATTAAATATATATAAATATATTTAAATCTTATGTGAAATATGGGAAATGATATAATATATTCTTTCAATTTGGTTTTGATTTGTCATTAACATTAAGACATAATGATATAGTTATTCTAACAATAAGTCCTAATTAAATCATTTTATTTTGATTCATCATTAAAATGAATATGCCTTCTTAAATGATTTAATTTTATTTAAGATTTATATATATATATATATATATAATATATAATATAATACACATGTCAATTGTCAATGGAACTTAACTATTTAATAATAATTTATTATTTACTCAATTGCTATCCTTAACATAATAAATTTATTCTTAAATTGGATCTTTAATATAGTTGTTATTCTTAAGCTTACCCATGTCTAATCTTAATTATTTAATAACTCTTAACACTCCTTAATATAGTGTTTTTATTTTTATTTTTAAGTTGGAATTTTAACTCAACTATTATTCTTAATTTATGATGAGTTTATATTAAATTAGACCCTCATTTACCCAATTATTAATTATTCTTAACATAATGAATTTATTCTTAAATTTAACCCAATTGTTATTCTTAATATTTTTAATTTAGAGCCTTAAATTTAGTTTATTATCGTTAATTTAATGAGTTTATTCTTAACTTGGCAAGTTTATTTTTAAATTAGATTCATAATTGATCTTTTTTTAATCCAAATATTATTTTAACACACTTTATTTAATTATCCTTAACATAATTAAGTTGGACCCTTAACCCACATTAACCTTGTGAATTTAGGGATAATCATCAAATTAATGACAAACGGTCACACACTGAATAAACTTCTAATAAGAAAATAATAACTATAAAATATTTTAAACTTAATTTAAACCCTTTGATCTTAATAATTAATACATTTCGTATTCAAATTCAATTTAAGGGTTCTCAATGTGACACACACACACACATGATTATTATTTCTTAAATAAAATATAATAAAATAAAATAATATATAATTATTATAGATATTTAGTATTTATAGTTAAAATTGTGGAGTTTGAAAATTTATAAGAATTTTGCTTTCTTGTACACTAATTAAATAAAAAACAAACAAACAAAATTGATTTATAGGTATTAGATGAAAAAATTTAACATAGAATATTTGATATTTAAAAGTATAAAGTTAATAATAATCTTATTGGAATATTTTTATAAGGCTTTATAAGTTTATGAATTATGATTTCTCTTATGTTATTTTTAATTTCTTAATATTACTTAGTTGAATACTTATAATAAGTTTTTTTTATACATAATGTAATATTTATTTAAACTATGTTAAATTTACTTTACATCAAAACAAATAATTTACTATTTAAATTCTTAATATGAATATAAATACACTATATATGTATAATATCTTTAAACATCAATATAATATGCTTGTATTGTAATGGAATTAGGCTTAATTAATAATATGAATATTCATATATTATGTGTGATTTAAATATGTTATATATGTATAACATTTATTTAAAACATAATGATGTTATTAATAAAAATATATTATCAACTTTACATGAAACTACTTGCTATATCTCTCTCTCACACACACAACAATACATATGCATGTCGCATGATATAGGTTTCAAAGTTTATCTTAGCACATTACATTGTATTTTCAACGATGGGGCTATATCATTCACATGCGGTATGGAGTATGCATATGTATAAACGCAAACACGCATATGTATATATAGTATCACATGAATAAATCATTTATATATGTATATATTATATATATATATATATATAATATATATATATATTATTATATATATATATATATATATATATAAAGTTTGTATTTGATGTTTTTTGAGATGATGAGTATTGACATTGTTATGAAGTAATCGCAGAGACAGGCCTGAGGTATTCATATTATCAAGTTGAATCGTTAGGTCATCATCCTTATGTTTAAGTAAAAGCATTAGCTTGCAGACATGACCATAACTTAACTGTCATTTTTGCATTAAAAAAACTAGCATGAAGTGTTCAAGGTTTGGCAAAATTTCAGAAGTGATGAAATAAATATTCTTGTTGGGAAAATTTTTTTCCGTGGTTGCTGAAAGGAATATTCTTTTATTATTTAAATATATGGAAATTAAGTTATTATATAAATTACATAAAAAATATGCACATATTCCCTAACTACATGTATCTTTGTTATCTGTAGGCATGTATATAGTATCTAACTATCTGTGTATGAATATGTCTGTCTAACGTACAAGAGCGTGTGTTATTTATTTGTATACATCTGAATGTAGATACATGTATAATATATGTATTTCATAGTGAACGTAGGTATATATACAGATGCGTATTCTTTATGCAGATTTGAACGGTGTATGACTACTTTGTGGATCCAAAGAAGAAAGGCTTTACACCTTGGGAAGAGAAGCTGTCCGCTGCATACAAAATCCCGTTGGAGTATCTTTCTTCAAGATCCAAGTATGTGTGTGCTTGCATGTTAAAGAGAATATGCAAGCATATATATACATCTGATATACATATAAGTACTAGAGCTATGAATATGCACACATATACATATAAGCATAAGCTACATATCACATTAATACATTAATGATACATAAACTAGCTTAACTAAACAGGTGAGGACGAGCTTTGTTATTAAGACACTGGTAGCTGTAAGAAGACATCCAATGCTTGTTGGAAGTGTTGGGGTTGGGAAACTTATATATATATATATCAATCAAATCGTACGTGTACATGATATGTAACTCGTATTATACAGAATTTCCACGTCATTTTCAGGTTTTCGTTGTTATATTGAATGGCGTGAAGGAGAATTGAACACGTGGTTGGCGGGTGCCGCCGGTATTTGATACGATTATGGGAGAGTTCGGAATATGAAAATGTGTATTCATTAATTCAAATCCTAATTTATATATAAGAATAAAATATTATATTATTAATAATTTAATATATATATAAAAACCTAACTAAGCAAAAGGATTGAGGTTCTCTATTTTTTATTGTCACTCAGGTATTTGGATCGCCTAGAGCTGAAAAATCTCAGAAATTTCATTAGGTTCCGTGAGCAATGGGAGCGGTGTTTTCTTGTCAGCGTCATCCGCCCGGCGTGAGGCGATATAGAGAGATAAGTCCGCCTGATATGACCATTCGCGGTTCCGATTGGTGCTGCAATAGAGAGTTCAGTTCTAAGGCAACGAGCGTGTGCCGAATGAGTGGCGAGATTGTTTCAGTTTGGGAAAGCTGTGATAGAGTGGATTGGAGTTGCATGTTAT
This sequence comes from Selaginella tamariscina, assembly GCA_003024785.1. Classification (NCBI taxonomy): domain Eukaryota; kingdom Viridiplantae; phylum Streptophyta; class Lycopodiopsida; order Selaginellales; family Selaginellaceae; genus Selaginella; species Selaginella tamariscina. Next base: position 147,953 of record PUQB01000438.1, read on the forward strand.
CGCTCGAGCCACGTAAGAAAGGACCCGTGATGGTACTTTTGACGGTGAAAGGTTTAATTGATCCAGTTGCAGAAATTGAAGAAGAGGACAAACAACCTCCCGACACATGCTCTCAGCATTGTTGGGCAACTGAGGCGTGTACACTTTGTTACTCAGTTATGTGTGACTTGGGGGTACAACATGTGAGTTCAAACCGGGGGATGATTTTGAGCTGCTAACATTGGACGAAGGCAAATCTTTAGTGAGGGTGAACAAGCCCACTCAAGAAATGCTGCACCGGATTGTTTCAAGGCACCCGGTTGTGACGAGCCTTCGTTGTAATCATGTGGACAAAGATGAAGCCTTTGCATATAAGGAAGAGAAGTTGGCCCACTTACACTATTGGGGAAGTTTCAACCTCGATTGGATTCCACATTGTGCACTCCTCCTCGGTTACACTCGTGACTGCTGGATTGTGTTCCATCGTGACCGGGGAGCTTTCACCGTCTTGAAGAAGGAGTATACTGAGTTGGCGAGTTTATTATCTTGCCAGCCATGGTGAAATCTAATAATGCATGTCATATCCATTTTGAAAATGGATTATGTATTAAGCACGTATTTCAAAAGGTATAACACTTATAGGACTGTTAATATCAGTATATATGTAAACACAGTGGAGAAGTAAAACGTAAAACGGCTAGGTACTATTGTACTATTAATAACTAGTTTTTAATTTTTGTACTATTTATAATGATTATACATTATTATGAATATGAATATTATAGAATATCAAGATATACCTGGAAACTTATAAGAAGAATACTTTGTTAATTTTTATTCGATTATTATTTGCTCAGCGACTACATCAAGAGGACCATTGAGCGAGCAGATTCCCCACCGGAGGTGACAACTTTCTCCAAACGCACAGGGGATTTGCATAAGAATTCTTGCAGGCTGGCTTACTATAAAAGAGCAAGCAAAGCGATCGCAGAGAAGCCAGGAATACTTTCACTCCAACTTATACAAATGGAGTTGAGTTTTCTTTGTCCTCTACAAGCATTTTCTATGACCAGAAAATCATAAGCATATTTTTTAATATGTCCATGTTTAAATTATCATGTAGGATTTCATAATCTTCCAAATCAGTATTCATCATTCTCTACATTGTCATCGAAATTATTATCACGATGTTCTCTACATTATCATGGAAACTATTATCATTGAAGGGTATTTCTGTTTGAAAAAGAGGATTGTTAAATCAACGCCACACTCTTCTCGAAAGATACAACCTCTTCTTTGATTTGCCGTACATCCATCATTTGGGTTTAATGGTATCATAGGATCTATTGGGTGTAATAATTTGTTTAAGATGTTCAAGATGATTTATTTTAAGTATACGTAACATTGAAAGAGCAAATATATTCAGAAAAGTGTATGTTCAGCTACAAAAAACTTGCTTATATACAAGAGACCCTCTGCCACATGGCACTGACACATGGGGAGCCAGATCACCACCATGTGTCACTACGCATGTGTGTATATCACATGTGTATATACAGTATCTTACATTATCCTCCTTTGCGGTTGTGTAGATGGTGATGGATCTGATGGTCCTGAATCTGTGTGAGCTGGGCCATCTAAGGTATGACCAAATGTACTCAATGAGTCTCGAACGACAAACCGTTTCATTCGAACCACGTGAACTATCTCAACCTCATGAGATCCCACCAACTTACTTGATATACCTGAGGACCAACCTTTCGGAGTACTCGGTAGGGACCAAGCCACTTATGTAATAAACCAGTTGCAAGCCCAGGTGCAGTCAGCTTGGGAAAACGTACCAGGACTAAGTCACCGTCAGCAAAATCTGGAATTTGATGTCGTGCATTGTAAGAAGATTGCTGCCGCATTTGAGCTCGACCAAGATGTTCAGCAGACTCTGCACGCAGAAGAGGCAAAAAAGCATCCAAATGTCGAGCCCACATCTTTGCATCCTCGGCACGTGGCAGATTCGATGATAACCCCAATTCACTAGGCAACTTAGGATCATATCCATACAATGCCTTGAATGGAGAGATACCAATCGAACTCTGAATGCCTGTTACATAAGCAAATCTCAAACATCGCAAATACCAATCCCAGTCCGTGTGATTGAAGTTCACATACTTCGAGATCATACCCTTGAAGGTCCGATTCAATCGCTCCACCAAACCATCAGTTTGTGGATGATACGGAGAGGCAAATGAATGTTTTACCCCTAACCTCTCACACAACACTCGGAATACCTCTGCAATGAAAGCGGGGCCATTGTCTGATAACATCCGCTCTGGACAAGAATGCTGCAAAACCACATTATCGAACAGAAACAAAGCTGTTGACATGGCAGTTGCATCCGGAAGAGCACCAACCTCCACCCATCGAGTTAAATAATCGGATACAACAATGATGTACTGGTTACCTTGAGAAGAACGTGGAAAAGGTCCCATTAAATCCACTGCAATTAACTCAAAAGGGCGAGAGACATTGATGGATTCCAACACCCCATGGCCCGAGTCGTAGAGGAATTCCGAGTTTGACAAGTGGGACAGCTTTGAATATACCTGATCACATCACCACGCATTGGGCCAATAAAATGATGGGCAGCTTCTCCAACACTCGTTGGTGACCAAGATGACCTCCAACAATAGGTGAATCATGATATGCTCGAAGAAGGTGTGGAACATATGTAGAGGGTACAAAACGCCATCTGTCCTCTGGATTTGTCCCAATAAAATACAATAAACCATCCTGAAGTCGAAACTGAGCATGATATTGTCGAAACCGAGGTTCGGAAGACGGATTTGCAAACGCATCGCGTAATTGCCTCGTCCATGGTTCATGTTTTTGAGCATCCTGCCACTGTTCCAAGGATGGTAAGTCGGCATCGAATACCTGAGGGGCTTGTATCAAACCGAACGCTGCAGCTACTGCATGAGCAGGCAAAGTGGAATCGGAGAGGGGTGCTCGAGAAAGTGCATCCGCATCCACCATTGTTCGCCCAGGCCTGTGCACCACCTTAAAGTTATATACCTGGAGACGTAATGCCCATCTGGCTACGCGACCCACTAAATTCTTCCGTTTTAATAAGGAAGTGACAGCAGCATGATCACACTCCAAAAGTGTTTCACTCCCATGTAAGTAGGCATGAAGTCGTTCAAAACCCCAAACAGCAGCAAGGCATTCTTTTTTAGTAGTCCAGAGGGTCTCCTGTATATAAGCAAGGTTTTTGTAGCTGAATACATCTGACATTTCTGAATATATATTTGCTCTTTCATTGGTGGAGAAGTTGGGTATTCCTTTCTTCCGCCTTTTCCTTTTCTTGTTTTCATGACAATGAATATGGAGATGGCTTTTAGCATTATTGCTATTGATGCACAAACTAAGTTGTTGGAGTGCTTTGTTGAGGGTCCGTCCTCCTCTTCCCCGCCTGAGCCTCTTGCTGGGGGATTCTGCTTCTAGTACTCCTTCATCTTCTTCATAGGCCACAAATCCGAGGGTTAGACCCCGATCTTTTTGTGGTGATCCGAAAGATGATGTATGCCACTAGTTTGATCATTTCCAAGTTATTATTCGTTATCATGGTTGGGATAAGGCCCGTGCTCTCAGAGAATTCCCTACATGTTTGAAAGGCCCTGCGCTCAAGTGGTATAATGGATTGGCTGCGGAGATTCAAGCCAATAGTAATTGGTTGACGGAATGCCTCAAACGTACGTTTGGCAAAGTTGAGGATTCAGATGATGCTTTCCAACAACTGCATGCGATACGACAACATCCTAGTGAGTTTGTTATGTGGTTCAATATTAGGTTCAGGGATTTAGTTCGGCGTGCATATCTAACATGCCTGAGCCCATTAAGCTCATATGTTTATGGCCAACTATGCGACCCGACTTGTTCGATTCATTCGGGCTCTTCGTCCTACCACATTTATCAGAGTTTTAACCCAAAGGGCCAAACACGTGGCAACACGTGGCTACCATGTGGCCATTTGGTGTCATCACCTGTGTGAGCAACGCTAAGTTTCCCAGAACAACCCCAACGACCTCTAGGGTTAGACTCTAATGCCCAAGTGGACAGGAGACTTAGGGTTTAGCCTAAGTCTCCCTAGAATGTCTGCCCCCAGAACCCTTGAGGGATAACCCTAGTTGACTTAGGGTTTAGCCTAAGTCTCCTTAGAGTGTCTACCCAAAAACCCTTGAGGGATAACCCTAGTTGACTTAGGGTTTAGCCTAAGTCTCCCTAGAGTGTCTGCCCCCAAAACCCTTGAGGGATAACCCTAGTTGACTTAGGGTCTTGCCCTAGAAGACCTAGACAGGCTCATGCCCTAACCCCCATTAAGGAGACGTGTGTTCCACGCATACCCCTAAACAGAGCTAAGGCATTGTCACTTACCCCTTGAGGAATCACCCTCATCCGGGAGTAACAACCCTTTAGGGCAAGGGGTACCCTGAACCACGACTAACCCTTAAGGGTTTGAGTAGCCAAGTTATACCCTAGACCTAGGGCTAATACTTAGTGAGGACACGAGTGTGCGCCGTAGGTGGACACGAGTGTTCTGCTAAGCAAAACTCCCTAAGGCTAGGTTTGGGATAACTCTAAGCACATGACCTTGCGAGTGCCTCACGAAAGGGCTTCTGCTAACATGTTTAGGTTGTTCAACTCTTGAATTCCAAGGAGAGCACTCCTTAGCCAAGTGTGCCTAAGCACACCTAGTTATGAGACCTAACCTCCCTTGAGCGGATGCCCAAGGCTTAGCACCCCTAATGCAAGCACAAGCATGTCTATTTGCTAAAGTATCCAACCCCTTTGGCGACAAGCCCATGACATAACCCCAAAGGCGTGCCTTAGGCGTTGTACCACGTGACGTTTAGCTAGTGTCACATCTCCATGTGACATTGCCTTCCCCATCATGCCATAGCCCTTAGATTCAAGAGTTGCACCAAGTGCCACAAAACGTGGCTCCTAAATGCCAACTCTAGAACCCTCAATGAACCCTTAGGAACCAAGTAACATGAACCTATCAAACAAGATCCCACGCTCACAGTTGGACAAGGACACGGATGTGCCTTGTTTGGCCGTGAGTGCTACACCTAGCTTGACGTGGAGGAGGAGGCTGGAGACAAGCCTCAACCTCTGCCTCTTGGAACGTGCATTCCGACAAGACCCTCCCAGGCACGGATTCGCCAACGTTAAGGGTAAGCTACCCCGAAGGTGGGACGTACCCCTGGCATTTGGAAGTTAGGGCGGCACAACAGAGGGTTGTGCCTTAACGACACAAGCTAGAGCTTGCACCGGGAGAAGAGTAACGAGCTCAGTCATGAACCCAGGAACCCTTACTCCTATATACTACCTTATTTATGTGACAGAGGCCCCCCCCTGTTTTCCTGTTTACATAAGTGGGCTGCACTGAAATCTCATTCCCAAGGGAACATACTTGGTGAGTTATCCATCGACCCCTAAACCCTAACCTGTCAAACTGGGGTATTTCTAAGCATATCCGACATGCCGAACTCACCGGAACTAGCCATTAATCCAACCGGGACACGGAAAACCAAGGTAAGAGTTTTCTAGATGGAAGTGCTAGCTTCGCCCAGAGTTTCTTGCAAATACCTAATGACACCCGGCCGGACCATCACTAGATATCCAAGTGCACTAAGCGGGCCTGTTTCTTCTACACCTAGGGCTTATCAACATAGTACAGTAGGTAACAACAGTCAACGTCCAAAGTAAAGGGTCGAGTCATAGTAAAAACTATGACACACTCCCCGCCTTTGAAAATGTCAACGTCCTCGTTGACGTCCAACTCCAAGACTAGATAATGTTAGAAAACTAACCAAAACTAACATATCACTCTATGCGGAGTCAGCCAAAAGTTCACATAAGTTTTATTCCCCCTTGCATTACGCGAAACCAAGTACTTCAGAACCGTTTCACTGAGTCGTAAACCCAGCTGCCGGAGGCACCACCTGCGACATGAAGTCACCTGGAGACCTTTTGCACGTCTGCAAAGTCTGTCACCCGACGCACACAACACTGGTTAATTTCTTTACTTAACTAGAATTTATATTGGAGGCCTCTAGTTAGTGTTGTTGCCGGCCCCTTGGTTAACAAGAAATAAAGACTTGCTTTATTCCTTAATATCAAACGCTGTTGACGACCTTGTCGTCTTAGCGCACAACAAGCACTTTGACGTCCATCTCAAGTGCTTAACCAAACGCCAATTGTTCCACATTTCCACATGTTACGGTATTATAGCTTCACATTTCTGCATCCCTCGGTGTTTCTCATTACCCCTTTTCATAAGGGTCTGCTACTATACCTACCCTCGTTAGTATAGCTACGCTAGACTAAGTATGAGACTTTTATCGGAATCAAGCTCTTTTCCGATACAAGAGTACAATTCGTAAAACCCTGTTCTTTGTAAACATGTCAATCTGGCCAGAGGCGATCACAGAGGCGCATGGCTGTACACATGTATACAACAAGGTCTTGCCAATTGCCAACTGCCATCACTTGGTGTGTTATTAACATAAATTTATTCCCGATAGGAATCAAATTCAGTCAAATCCGCGACCAAGTGTGATAGCTACATTCGTCTTTCGCAACCAACTTTGTACTCTTTCATAACACCGACCAGTTCAGGGACCAGATAAGCTAACATACCTTTCTTACAAACCAATGTGGAAACCAGGAAATTCAACCCATCTCTAGTGCCTCAATCGACAACTTTAGATAACATGTCTCTTAATTGTCACTGTACTCATTCCAAAGAGCACAACATACTAGTGCCAGTTCAATAATTCCTAACTCCTATCGCACTAAGTTCAAAATACCAAATTTTAAGACTTAGTTTCCACGATAAGAGTCCCTGAACTCGTAATACTGCACGCCTCCATAACATTATATTATTTCCAACTCTGAAATTGATTATGTAAATGTTTCTCAACACTATACCGAAGTATAGCATTTTCACTAATTCGAGCAATTAGTGTTTTGATAAACATCTTTTAAAACTAATCCTTATTCCATAAACAGTTGTAATTTCGATATTGATACTTTTGAATGGATAATGATTGTTTTAACATTCAAATCCTAAGTTTATCAAGTAGTTGTTATACTAGCAGATATAACCTTACAATCGTATCAATTTATCGAAATGCTAAACTATATTATAGACATGGTCTTAGTTTACATGAACCGAATTTCAGTTTGAGACGGAAATATAATGTTACGACAGTATTCCGAGAAACTTTGTTTAGAGACTAAGAGGAATCATGAACTAGTGTCTGGTTCATCTAACTGATTTAGTAAGATATTATTTTCCACACTAATGTTACCATGACACCAAAGTATCACACTAACTTTATGTTTCAGTTATATCTCATAATTCAGCAGATCTCCCCAAACATGAATAAGATATTTAGTTTAATACGTTGAACCAAAATACATTATCCATTTAAAACCTAGCCATTCACAAAGTACCACATTGCCCCTCAAGCAATGTATTGAGAAACACCTCATTTCTTAAATAACTTGAAAATATGTTTCAAGTTATAACACTAAGGTAGTGCCTTACCAAAGTGTTAAAACTCAAGTCTGCTTAAGTTTTCTATTATATGATTATGGCCACCTCATGTGATCATAACCAAGTTTCGATATTGAGCGCTTCAAACCCAATATTCAAGAGATAAAATACTATACTTTGACAAGTCATTTATCAATCTCTTAAAAGATTGTCATAAATACTTTCAAAGTTTTAAGATATGAATATCTCAAGGAATGAGGTGATAGGAAAACCTCATATTTTTGTACCGAATATTAGACTATACGTTATGGAATTGTATCACAATCATCAGAAGGGAGACCATCTTCTTGATTTAATCCCGCTACTTCACTTTCAAGAATATTGAACCAAGGTCAAGGAACATCATTAACCTTGAGATAGAACCAAAGACTAACCCAAGGAATATAATCAAACCTTGAGTCAAGAATAGTTCTAATTTTCAATATTCTAAAGAACTGAAGATACTACTTTATAAGTTCTTTGAGTCCCCACATTTGCAACCATGATGCAAAGTCAAGAAACTGTCTTTTGAATAATTGTATTCGACTCTAAATGAAATCGTTATTGAAAAACAATACCAACTTCTAATCCTCATCGAATACCGACTCCGAGAAGGTACATGCACTTAAACCTACAATGGAAATCCGACTGTTACTGGCTCATTGGTAATTCTCAACATAAGTTATCAACTTAGCAAGTTTCCTTACTTAGTCAATAAACAAAGTGGAGAATCCCAAATCATGCTCTTCTTAACCAAGGAATCACCCTTGTTCAAGAGCTTATCCCACATTGCAAACAACGTTATATTCCAAGATTAAAGAGTTAACAATGAAAATGCACAAGTGTGCGCCGAACACCTTTATTATGCAGTCTTATTACTCGACTTAAATAATTAAAAATGTAAAGTATGTTTTAACTTACTCTTTGTGATATCAGATCACGCCATCCATCCAAAAGTTGCATTGATAGGGATGCAACTTAAACCCGTCTACTGCCAAAATCTATTATTCTATCTCATTCTTATGAAATAATTTCATAATCAAGTTAGTTGAGCTAGCTAACTTGAATACAGAGTGCGCGCTTACAACTAACTAAGGTTTCAAGTTGTACATGTTCAATTAGGTAACTTGAACTTAGTAAACTATTTCACCTAATGTTACTTGTAGCTAGCGTCATCAAAATATTGCGAACATCAAACAATACTTTGATTACATTGGATGTTTAAACCAACTGCTTAACATATTCATCATATGTTAATATTCGACATTCCGTTGTATTATAAGTTCATTACCATAGTCTGCTTTTAGAGTTACACTCTCGGAAACATGCACTTAATAGAGCTTTTTTACACTTTATGTCAAAATGTAGTGTTCATTCTTATGTTTGAATATGCCCCTTCTCCCGAAGTCAAAGATGCACTTCTGAACATAAGTCTTTCCCCGTTTGAACACTATTGCTGGAAACGATATTGAATCTTGACCTAAGCCAAAACTCAATGGACATAGTTGTTCTCAAATCATGTGTTATCCCAAATTCAAACACCTTAAAGAAAAAGAAAAATTTTCAATAATGTGTAGAATAGGATATCACAAGGCCCATCTCACAAGACTTAGTTTGTAAGCCAGAACAAACTAACATGCCTTGTCTTGTGGAAGTAAATGGTAAAGTAACCTGGACAACCATAAGGTAAAATAACCTGGCATACAACTTGGAAGCTGACTTCCAAGTGCTACCTTCTAAGTCCATACACCCACTTATGAAGTAGGTGTACTCTTAGTTATAGATCTCAGGACCAACTCTCCACGCAGAATTCAGACATTAGCCGAAAGTGATAGAGTACTTCAAGAATTTAGAACTAACTAAACCCTAAAATACACTACACTTTAGGTAGTCCTACTGACCGCAGAGAATAGGCTCCGATACCAATTGTCAGAGTTTTAACCCAAAGGGCCAACACGTGGCAACACGTGGCTGCCAGGTGGCCATTTGGCGTCATCACCCTGTGTGAGCAACGCTAAGTTTCCCAGAACAACCCCAACGACCTAGGGTTAGACTCTAATGCCCAAGTGGACAGGAGACTTAGGGTTTAGCCTAAGTCTCCCTAGAATGTCTGCCCCCAGAACCCTTGAGGGATAACCCTAGTTGACTTAGGGTTTAGCCTAAGTCTCCTAGAGTGTCTACCCCAAAACCCTTGAGGGATAACCCTAGTTGACTTAGGGTTTAGCCTAAGTCTCCCTAGAGTGTCTGCCCCCAAAACCCTTGAGGGATAACCCTAGTTGACTTAGGGTCTTGCCTAGAAGACCTAGACAGGCTCATGCCCTAACCCCCTAAGGAGGTGTGTTCCACGCATACCCCTAACAGAGCTAAGGCATTGTCACTTACCCCTTGAGGAATCACCCTCATCCGGGAGTACAACCCTTTAGGGCGACAAGGGGTACCCTGAACCACGACTAACCCTTAAGGGTTTGAGTAGCCAAGTTATACCCTAGACCTAGGGCTAATACTTAGTGAGGACACGAGTGTGCGCCCGTAGTGGACACGAGTGTTTCTGCTAAGCAAACTCCTAAGGCTAGGTTTGGGATAACTCTAAGCACATGCCTTGCGAGTGCCTCACGAAAGGGCTTCTGCTAACATGTTTAGGTTGTTCAACTCTTGAATTCCAAGGAGAGCACTCCCTTAGCCAGTGTGCCTAAGCACACCTAGTTATGAGACCTAACCTCCCTTGAGCGGATGCCCAAGGCTTAGCACCCTAATGCAAGCACGAGCATGTCTATTTGCTAAAGTATCCAACCCCTTTGGCGACAAGCCCATGACATAACCCCAAAGGGCGTGCCTTAGGCGTTGTACCACGTGACGTTTAGCTTAGTGTCACATCTCCATGTGACATTGCCTTCCCCGATGTGGGCTTATGCCATAGCCTTAGATTCAAGAGTTGCACCAAGTGCCACAACGTGGCTCCTAAATGCCGACTCTAGAACCCCTCAATGAACCTTTAGGAACCAAGTAACATGAACCTGTCAACAAGATCCCACGCTCACAGTTGGACAAGGACACGGATGTGCCTTGTTTGGCCGTGAGTGCTACACTAGCTTGACGTGGTGGAGGAGGCTGGAGACAAGCCTCAACCTCTGCCTCTTGGAACGTGCATTCCGACAGACCTCCTAGGCATGGATTCGCCAACGTTAAGGGTAAGCTACCCCGAAGGTGGGATGTACCCTGGCATCTGGAAGTTAGGGCGGCACAACAGAGGGTTGTGCCTTAACGACACAAGCTAGAGCTTGCATCGAGAGAAGAGTAACGAGCTCAGTCATGAACCCAGGAATCCTCACTCTATATACTACCTATTTATGTGACAGAGCCCCCCCCCCTGTTTTCCTGTTTACATAAGTGGGCTAGCACTGAATTCTCATTCCCAAAAGGAACATACTTGGTGAGTTATCCATCGACCCCTAAACCCTAACCTGTCAAACATGGGGTATTTCTAAGCATATCCGACATGCCAAACTCACCGGAACTAGCCATTAATCCAACCGGCACGGAAAACCAAGGTAAGAGTTTTCTAGTGGAAGTGCTAGCTTTGCCCAGAGTTTCTTGCAAATACTAATGACACCCGGCCAGACCATCACTAGATATCCAAGTGCACTAAGCGGGCCTGTTTCTTTACACCTAGGGCTTATCAACATAGTACAATAGGTAACAACAGTCAACGTCCAAAGTAAAGGTCGAGTCATAGTAAAAACTATGACAACATTGGAGAAGCTTTTGCACTAGCTCAACATTTTGAGTTGGTGCCTGCGGGCCGTGGTCCCCTTGGGTTACCTGCTCCTCTTATTCAGCGTGCTAATCTAATGGAGGTTGATGCTGCTGCATATGTGCCCGCACGACAAGCCTTTCGTGGTCGACCTCGGTGCCCACCCCGTGGACCACCTCCATGAAATCGTCCTACACTTGCTCCAGTTCCTGCTCGTGATGGTCAAATCCACGGATTCGTGACAGGAGGAATCGGAACAATGCAGGTCGACCCAATCAAGTTCATTGTTGGGCATGTTGGGCACCTAGACATACTTGGTAGGCATGTGATGTGTATCCTGATTGGCGTCCACCACATCCAGGTTGGCACCATATGTTCCGGATGGTGTACATGTGGCGGCCATTATATTTAATGATGAGCTTCCAGATGATGACGCTTCTCTTGCGGGTGGATCTGTTGTGGAAACCAGTAATTGTACGGGCGACGGGGATCCCGTGTGATGAAAACTCCACCTCCATGCTTTTTCCGCTATGCATATCAAGGATTGCAAGTTCCACCAAATCATCCAGTTTTCACTTTTCTGCACAAGTGAATGATGTTTCAGTCACAGTACTTGTGGATACAGGATCTAGTATGTTTTTCATAACTACTTCTTTGGCGCATTGGTGCTCATTACCCTTGAGACGAGCAGATAAGGTCTTGCACATTTTATATGGTAATGGGCAGTCTTGTGCAGTATCACAGTACACCACTTCGACTACGCTGGTTATGGGTGCCAACTGTAAGTTTCCCTCTGGGTCTCTTAGGGTTGTCCCTTCCCAAGTCTTTGACATCATTCTGGGATGTGATTGGTTAAGCAGCAGTTGAAAGGTACATGTGATTTTTTCACTCTCTCCTCCTGTATTACGCTTGGAGTCTGTGTCTCTGCAATCTGTTCCTTTATGTCCAGAGAAGCTTGTTGTGTTGTTTGTTCACGCATATAGCTCCTTTTTATTCCAGTCTTGGGGTAATGTTCATCTCAACAGGTTCAAATGCCGGATTTGTCACCTGAGTGTCGAGCACACTGCATTGAACAACTTAAGCAACAGTATGCAAGTTTGTTCAAATTTAATTTGTCCCAAGGTGCACGTGTGAAGACTCGACACTGTATACCCACCGGCAATGCAAAGCCTTTCAAAGTCCCGATTCGATGCAGGTCACCAAAGGAGTTATCAGTCATGCGAACAGCTGTTACTGATATGATTGGTAAACGAGTGTGTCGTCCATCACGATGTTACCATCAAAGATGTCTATCCACTTCCGAACTCTGCCGATCTATTAAATCGTTTGGGTCAGAGTCGATAGTTTACTAAGTTGGATTTGGCATCAAGATATTGGCAAGTTCCTATGGCTGAGGAAGATATTCCAAAAATGGCCTTCCGGACACCATTTGGTCTTTACGAGTTTTTGGTCATGCCTTTTGGATTGACTTCAACTCCTGCCACCTTTCAACGCATGATGGATGGGCTTCTTTCCGATATGCCTATCACTGCCTTTTATCGATGATGTGCTCATTCATGAGTCTGGTTCTTGGGAGGATCACATTCGTGATGTACGGTGCGTTCTTGATCGATTTTAAGAAGATGACCTGAAGTTGAAACTTGAAAAGTGTGTGTTTGGTTCGATTGACACCACTTACTTGGGTTACCGTATATCCGAGAGGGTTTACAAGTGGATCCAATGAAGTTGCGAGCTGTTCGAGAGTTCTCTCATCCCCGTACAGTACAGGAAGTCCAGTGTTTCTTGGGCAAGGTGCAGTACTTGGGTCAATTCATCATCATCTCACTAATCGAACTGCCCCTCTTCGAGAGTTAATTCGTCCATAGGTATCTTTCAGGTGGACTCGTAGGTGTCAGCAGGATCACACCCATGTGTCACTATGCATGAGTGTATATACACATGCATATATACAGTATGTTATATATATACAGTATCTTACATTATCAACATTTATCTTCTATTCTTTATATTCTTTGTTGTTTTGTTCCACTTACTCTTGTTTTACTACTGTAATCTTAAATAATTTAAAATTATGAAATTTATAATTAAAAATGTATATCAACATTGTTTAAATTCTACAGTAAGTTACAAGTTCAATTCCTTATAATATAATTTAAAGGAATGTTAGAAATTTATTCATGAGGCAAAATAAACCAACAATTCCAAATTTTTCCTCTTGCGTTCTACACCGTCTAACTACCTCGTAGCTACCTCAAGAATTCTATGTACCTTAGCACATGGGCCTTCACAACACTTCCCACTCCATGACAGCTGACACGTCATCATCTACGTCAGCAACCACATCATCCACGTAATCTGCCACCTCATCATCTCGTCAGCCAACAATCATCACCACGTCAGCATCCGTGACGAACCATCCAAGACCAGCAAACTCGTAAACTCCTGATTCCTCATCCATGGGAGTTGATTAACCACCTTGGTGGGCTCCATCTCTACTTCACCTGGTTTTGCAGTTTCACACCAAGCAGTGGAAGCCACTATCTCTCCAGTAAATCCTTTCCTCCAGATTCCCTTGTTCCCACACAACCTCACGATGGGAGGCAACTGCTGATATCAGTTGTTGTCCAGAAAGAAACAACAGCGCGTTGAGTTGGCCACCCTTGAACACACCCGCGTTTCATGAGCGCCAAATTGTCCACATGGTGCAGCCTCGAATGAAATACCACTGGCTCAATGACATCCCCGGCGGCTCTTCCACTGTATCTAAAGCAAGGCCGGACTAAAGCTTGGGAGTTCCCTGTTCCTTCACAACCCACACGCCGGCTGACTTTGGAACATAACACGCGTGCTCCCAAGCTAACTCCCAGCTCACTAATGTGTCCTGCTGATACCTGCTTCACCACACGCAACGCCTGAGCCCAGATTTCCTGCGCGCACACCACACTCCCAGAAACAGTGCCGCTCCGATTCCAGCGTACCGCTCCGATTATAATTTAATCTAATGTATGCTCTTTCATTAATGAGATTGGAATTGTGTAGTTATGGTAAGATTGGAATTCTTATGTATATATATTTAAAAATAGAAATAAATTAGAAATCTACTAAAAGATTAAATATGGATAAGAAAAAAAGTCCACCTGTTTCACGGTTCTTACGATCACCACCATCTTCATTTTTGTTTTGAGGATCAAGCCATGGGCTTTAATACCATGTTGAGAAAATATATTACTTAAAATGTCTCTTATTTAATTATCATGTACAAGGTTATTATATACATGGATAATCCTGTGCAAATTTTTAACTTCTTTTAAAGTGGAACACAACCGATCGGACATCTCGTGTCGTTTTAGGCAAATATTCTTAACATAGACCACACGGAAAGTCCAAACAGAACATAGTAGTAAGCAATGAAAGTTACCTGTAGTCTTTCAAAAACGAAGCGGAGACTCTTTAGTTGCGCCATTTGTACTTCATTCCGGCCTCTGCAAAGCTTGTTACTGGTTAGATAAACTGTTAGGTTAACTGCCGTAACCACGTATTTACCTGAGAAAGAAGCTCTAAGTCAAGGCTTTTGCGGACTTCCTTATGGGTCATCCTCATTTACTCTAGCTTCCAGTAACTCTTGTGTAGACATCACAGCAAGAGTGAGGCGTTTCCATTTCTTTGAACCAATATATAAAGTACATAATCATAAAAATTATAAAATTTAATTAAAATAATTTTTTTTTTTTTTTAAATTTATAATACATTTTTAAATTATCTAGACTAATATTAAGTTTCACTTTTGTTAAATTTCATATGGTATAATATTTAATATAAAGTTAAAGATACATTTGTTATGTAATATATATATATATATATATTATATATATATATATTATATTATATATATATAATTGATTTTTTTTTCAATGGTGAAAGAGACTTCATTCTCTTACAAAAACTTGTATGTAGTATTTTCGATTGTTTCAATGTTGATATTTGTGGCCTTTAACTTTATACCCAAAACAAATATACACAAGAGTGATTCAATGAATTCAAAAAAAGGATGAGGAATTACAATAATGCTTTAGTATTTTCAAAATTATTATATGTCTTTTCAATAAGTTTTATTTGTTTTGTATTGTAATATTACTTATAAATTTACCTTTCTAATTAATAGAGTTTAAGACAAAATGGATAAGGACTTGTGAAAACTTCATTTTGCAAGTGCAAATGAATAGTAAGGGATGTAGATATTTTAGATCATGTAGAATTAATTATCATTAAGTTGGATTAACACATGTTTAAAGTGAAATGTGCAAAAAAAGAGTTATATGTATAGTTGTTGCCTTAGAAGTTAAATCTAGCATGAAGATTCCGACAAAGACAATGTAATTTATTATAATGTCAACCAACTAAATAAATAACTGGTTGTTAATAATTATTTAGAAGTTTTAAGATCAACCATGGTACAAACATTTTAAACTTATTAAAAAAGGTATGAACATAGTGTGGATATTAGTTACTATCTGTTTGATTAATAAGAGAAACTATCATAATTACAATTCATGATAATAAAGAGAAAGATTATGAATTATTAAAAAGATCTTGTATCATATAATAAAAATTAATTTTAATACTATTGTATTATTTAATAAGTATAAGAAACAATTTATAAGTTTTTAGCTTTAAAAGCTAAAGATATGTGGTGTTTTTATGTAATTGTAATAAAAAAATGTGAAGGTGTAATTATTATTTTTGGGGCAAGTGTTATATTTTTTAAATTTAACAAAAATTTCAAAAAAGTAATTCAAAAGTACTAAATTTGTGAAGCTTTTGTGAAAGAAAAGTGTCTTATTTAAAACAATTACTAAATTTGAGGTGTTTCAAAAAATTTGAGTCATGAATTATATGTTGTAATAAAGATATTTAATAAGGCTCATCGTATTTTAAGATTAAAACTTTCTTTCTTGCTTTACATTTTGGATTTTACATATAATATTACTGAATAATTAAATGTTTGTGTTGTTTGATGTGGATAAATTAATATTGCTGATAATAAATAAGATATATAAAAAGATGATATGGTATTTTAAGAGAAGAAAACAAAACAATAAAAGTGAATAGTAATAATTTTGTTACATAAAAGATAAATAATAAAATCAAAATGTTATTTCTCATGATTATTATTATAAGGTATTTTATATTATTAAAAATCTTTTCAAAAATTACAATAATGAAGAATAAACATGTTGTGAATTTGTAAATTAATATGTTTAAAATAGTAAAGTTAAGGTATTCATTTGCTCATGTTATATATATATTATTACAAGAAAGAGCAAGTGCAAGTGCAAACTTATGTTTTATTGTTTTTAAAAATAAAATTAAAGAAATTTTACTCATGTGCCACACATGAGGAATAAGAGCGAACCCTTGGATAATTAAAAAATTAACATTTTACTCATCAATAGATGAAGAAGAAAGAAAAATTCATTACTAACGATGCTGGACATAATCGGAGGACCTATTTAATAAGAGTGGTGTGTGTTTACGTTGTTGTGTATTTTATAAGATTAAAAAGAAATTTATAATTTCACTAAACTCGTGGGAATGTTTATAAATATCTTTTGCTATGTGACTCCGCCGGAGGGACATTTTTAAAACTAAAAATGCATTTTTGTAAAAGTATTTTGATAAGAAGAAATCATATGGATACAAGTGGTGCAGCTTCCTATCATAGCCACTGCCATCAGTGAAAATCAAGGCTCTCCCGTTTTTGCTGTGAACTCAGGAAAGGAATTATCCGGTCACCTGCAAACACAAACTGTTCAGGAACCACATACCATCTCGTACTCGATGAACGCGTCTCCCCTGCACCACTTGTTCAGCCGCCACTCGTAAATTCCAGTCTGATTATTAACCACGTATTTATTCTGGCCGAGCTTGTGCCAATTCTCCGACGGTTTGCCTCCAATGTTGAGCAGGCTGGTTCGTTTAGTCCGAGAAAAGTTGCCAGTTGTATACAGTGACCACCTTCTCTGGGTTGAACGCTCAGCTCCAGCATTCTGCTTCAGCTCCTTCATCCTGAACAGACCTTCCCGGCTATGTGCAGACTGCTCAAACTTCCATCCTCTAAACCCTGCAGCCTCTGGATATCTGCGGTTTCCCTCAGCCACCTGTCCCGCTGTGCTTCAGTGTTCTGATCAACATACACAGAAGCAGGAACACTCCTGATTTGAAGCTGAGACAAAGGCAAAATCATCTGGATACCTGCAACAAGAATGACGATAGCATAGGAGAGAAATTTCCACCTGTAGTGGAACATTTATAGCAAAACTTATGTGATGCATCAGGACTTTTCAAGATATTCATGAAGGCAGCTACATCGCTGATATGCGCAAAGCTGGCTCCCTTGGACCCATGTAAAATATATGTTTGGGAACTCCTCCCATGTCTGTGATCCAAGCCTCCATGTACAGGTATACTCCAGTGATTGGCCTTGGTGTCGGACACGCACTGAAGAATTGGTCCTGGACTCTCCACATAGCTTGCAGCAGCATCGATGATAAGCCACGTATCCCAGTCGACATCAAATACGTCCATGTGGTCAGCCACGAGAACTTGTGGGTTGGAAGTCGAAGTAGACGAATCTCCTGCCCTTGGTTCTGTTGCGCTGCGCCTGATAGAAGAGTTTTTGCATCCTTTCTTGAGGGTTTGAGTAATACAGTATGAGCACCTGGAGTAGTCGGGATGATCGGTACTTTACATGGCCACACACCTGGAGAACTGGCCATAGACATGGGTCGTTTCGAGTGTACTCCATGCGGCGTGATGTGTTTGATGTTGGAAAGCACAGAGGCAAGCACATCGATCAGCTTGATAATGGCTATTTGGAATGGATGGTCAACAACTTCCAAGAGTCTAGTCCATGGTGAGAGCAGCAGTTGATGCCTTGACAAGGAGGGGAAAATGAAGCGGCAACAATCAGCAATCAGAAATGTCCATGTCCATGATCTCCTTTCTGACGTGAAGTCCTGTACCAGGAAAAAAGACCTGCACAAGGGGAAACGAGTCCATGCAAAGGCAGTGGAAACTGGGAACGAGTCGAACATGTATGTTGCAGCAACACTCATCAACATGTACGCCAAGTGCGGCAGCATGGTAGACGCTCGGACAGTGTTTGACAGTATCCAGGAGCCGGACGTGGTGTCCTGGACTGCTGTGATCCTGGGATATGCGGACAGTGCACGAGGTTATGCTGCCCTGGACTTGTTTTCGAGGATGAAGGACGGCAGATGTGCGCCCAATTGCGTGACATATGTTGCTGCTCTCAAGGCCTGCACATCACTGGCAGCAGATGGAGGTGAAAGTGGAAAGAAAAGGTGCCTGGAACGAGGTAGAGAGATACATTTGGAGATTGGTTGCCATATGGATCAGTTCGTGCAGAACACGCTCATAGTCATGTATGCCAAGTGCGGCAGCATGGTAGACGCGAGGAGTCTGTTTGATAGTATCCAGGAGCCGGACGTGGTGTCCTGGAATGCTTTGATCCTGGGCTATGCGGAGGATGGGCAGGGTCTTGTGGCACTGGACTGCTTCTCCAGAATGAAAGAGAAGTGCAGATGTGCGCCCAATTGCGTGACTTATCTTGCTGCCCTCAAGGCCTGCACGTCACTGGCAGCAGATGGAGATGAAACTGGAAAGAAAAGGTGTCTGGAACAAGGTAGAGAGATACATTTGGAGGTTGGTTGCCATATGAATCAGTTTGTGCAGAGCACGCTCATAGACATGTATGCCAAGTGTGCCAGCATGGTAGACGCTAGGAACGTGTTTGAAAGTATCCAGGAGCCGGACGTGGTGTCCTGGAATGCTCTAATCCTGGGCTATGCGGACGATGGACAGGGTCTTGTGGCCCTGGACTGCTTCTCCAGAATGAAAGAGAAGTGCAGATGTGCGCCCAATTCCGTGACTTATCTTGCTGCCCTCAAGGCCTGCATGTCACTGGCAGCAGATGGAGATGAAACTGGAAAGAAAAGGTGCCTGGAACGAGGTAGAGAGATACATTTGGAGATTGGTTGCTATATGGATCAGTTCGTGCAGAACACGCTCATAGACATGTATGCCAAGTGCGGCAGCATGATAGACGCTAGGAGCGTGTTTGATAGTATGCAGGAGCCGAACGTGGTGTCTTGGAATGCGTTGATCATGGGCTATGCAGACGATGGGCAGGGTCTTTCTGCCTTGGACTTGTTTTTGAGGATGAAGGACGAGTGCAGATGTCCACCCAATTGCGTCACATATGTTGCTGCTCTCAAAGGTTGCACATCACTGGCAGCAGATGGAGATTTAAGTGGAAAGAAAAGGTGTCTGGAACGAGGTGAAGAGATACATTTAGAGATTGGATGCCATATGAGTCAGTTTGTGCAGAACACACTTATAGACATGTATGCCAAGGTGGCAGCATGGTAGACGCTAAGAGCGTGTTTGATAGTATCCAGGAGCCAGACATAGTGTCTTGGAATGCCTTGATCCTGGGCTATGCGGACGATGGGCAGGGTTTCGTTGCTCTGGACTGCTTCTCCAGAATGAAAGAGAAGTGCAGATGTGCGCCCAATTGCGTGACTTATCTTGCTGCCCTCAAGGCCTGCACGTCACTGGCAGCAGATGGAGATGAAACTGGAAAGAAAAGGTGTCTGGAACGAGGTAGAGAGATACATTTAGAGATTGGTTGCCATATGAGTCAGTTCTTGCAAAACACTCTCATAGACATGTATGCCAAGTGTGGCAGCATGGTACACGCTAGGAGCGTGTTTGATAGTATTCAGGAGCCGGACGTGGTGTCTTGGAATGCTTTGATCCTGGGCTATGCGGAGGATGGGCAGGGTTTTGTTGCTCTAGATTGCTTCTCTAAAATGAAAGAGAAGTGCAGATGTGCACCCAATTGCGTGACTTATCTTGCTGCCTTCAAGGCTTGTGGTTCAAATGGGGCCTTGACTATTGGACGAAAGTTTCATTCAGAATTAAGAGAATTTAATACTCATGTAGTAACATCTTTGGTAGATTTTTATGCAAAATGTGGGAGTATGATTGAGGCTCTTGAGGTATTTAATTTGCATTCACAAGTAAGGGATGTATCAACGTGGAATGCACTCTTAGCAGGTTATAGTAGACTTGGAAATATTGGTTCTGTCTTTAGCCTTTTTGAAGCAATGCAAAATCAGAATTTTCAACCAAATGTTATCACATTTTTATGCATGCTTGAATGTTGTAGTCATGCAGGTTTGGTAGAAAAGGCATGGGAATATTTTAATGTAATGCTTATGAAATATGGACTTACCCCTACTGTGATGCATTACACTTGTATGATTGACCTTTTGGGTCGCACAAATAAGTTGGATGAGGCTGTTGTTTTGTTACAAAACATGCCTTGTGATCCTACTGCAGTGACTTGGATAACGCTTTTAGGTGCTTGTCGTAAATGGGAAAATGTTGAGATAGGAGAATGGCTTTTAAGTCTTTAATGGATTTGAATCAAAATAAGGCATCTGCTTATATACTTATGGCTGAAATATATAGTAGTAAAGGTATGTGGAAGGAACAAGAGAGGGTGTTAGAAATAAAGATGAAGTATAATGCTTAGAAATTGCCTAGGCAAACTTATGTTATGGATGAGTTAAAAATGATGATTAAATTTGTTGTTGCAAAAGAAGATCTTATATAAATTGAAATAATTTTTCAAAAATATGCAAAACATAAATATTTATTAGATATATATCATGAATCATTTTATAATGTATGATGAAAAGGAAAAAGGCACTATGTGGGCATAATGAGAAGTATGACTTATACTTAGAGATAAGGGTCAAAAGTGCACTTAAATTGCTCTGCACATGTATTTAGGAGATAAGGTGGCCATTAAGTTAAATTTTAAGTGTGAAAAATTTAAAGTTGTTTGCTCTGCACCTATTTTAAATTTAATGGCGTAACCCTTAAAATTTAAGTGTTTCAAAAAGAAAAAAATCAAAATTTAAAACCACCTCGGAAGGTGATATTAAATTTTAAGGGGCATTTATAAATTATTTTAAAAAGATTCTTGTGAAGATTCTTTAAGGGCTAGGTTTATGGTTCGTGCAGCCAGATTTTGGCGCTTGATTGGCTGATGTTAGGGGGCAATTGCAGAGGACCACGCCGTCTCCTCCTACCCGCTTGCTTATTATATTGGGATATTTTTTATACACTCCAATGCGGTACAAGACGAGCCGGGATTCAACTTGTTCGATCCTCCACGCCGGAATACTGCTATGCTTCTTCAATGGGATGGGTTGCTTTGAGATTCAAGGCAGAGAATCCAGGTGTGTGCGTGCGTGCGCGAGTGTGTTGGAATGTAATAAGCTTTGCTGCTCTCAGGCGTTTGGTTATTTCATTGTCACTTGGAAGGACATGCTACCTGGGGAATGCAGACAACTTTCATTATTCAGAATGGGAAGAAACCCGGCCAAATGTTGCCTCCTCTACCGAAGGATCTTCCAAAATGCTAAGCATAAACAAACACTATCTACCAGAATTGGAAACGTTTTGGTAGGAATACAAAACCATGTACGATATTGAATTACAAAGCAATCAAGGATAACCTCACGCACCTATAAAACATCTTGTTTAGAACACATATATACATGCGTGGAGGGATGTATCCCATTCATATTGAATATCCATGTTTAGTCTAGTTTTACTTACATGATCAGCATCATAACGACTAATGCACCGTCTTGCCTCTTCCTCTGTCACAGGAAGAACAATTAAAGCATATGCTACATTTCAATTCTTCCCAATAGGCAGGATTTTATATTACTGATTTTATTCTGAAGAAGCTTTGACATACCGCATAAGAAAACCATTATAAAGTTCAACACCACATAAGCCACTGGTGAATGAGCATCTAAAGCAGAAGCTGCATTTGCAATCATTAATCGTGAAGCTTGAATAGAGGTTAGCATATATGCTAGCTTAAACTGAGGGTTTTGAAACTCCGCTATACTTTTCCCAAACTATAACTC
This sequence comes from Selaginella tamariscina, assembly GCA_003024785.1. NCBI lineage: Eukaryota > Viridiplantae > Streptophyta > Lycopodiopsida > Selaginellales > Selaginellaceae > Selaginella > Selaginella tamariscina. The sequence continues at coordinate 170,319 of PUQB01000438.1, forward strand.
TAAGAAATAAATAAAAGAGATAATTAAGTAAATAAAAGAATAGAACTGTTTGCGAGTTGAGACATAATTGCTTGCAGCATCCAAACAATATTGAGCACCACCAACACTGCAAAGAACTTTATTATAATACATGTTATATGTATATGTATTCATGTATATAAAGAGAACCTGCACTAACCAATGTTTATTCGGCCACCATCAAGACTTGTCATCGCAATATTAAATCCTTGCCCTTCTTTGCCAAGTAGATTCTCAGCAGGCACACGTACATCTTCCAAAATTACCTGGACTATATATATAAATATATAGAGTATGTTTGTCTGTATGCATCTCTCTCTCTCTTCTGTGTGTGTGTGCGTGCCTGTATGTAGTAAGTAAATATATGAACTGTGTCTGTTATTATGACAATATACCGTAGTTGTTGGTTGAGAACGCCATCCCAACTTATTTTCAGGCCGACCAAACGAAAGTCCATGTGTACCCTGTCCCAAAATAGCAAGTCAATCTCTCTCTCTCTCTCTCTCACACACACACACACAAACACACACATGACCTTTTCAACAAGGAAGCAAGAAATGTCTTTTGGTCCAAGACTCCCTGTTCTAGCCATCACCAAATACAAATCACTCGCACCACCTCCACTAATAAAAGCTTGTAATTAATAAATAAAGCTTCCATTAATCTTTATTATAACGATCTTAAAAAATAGTTACATACATATAATGTGGCCTTACAATACCTTTGAACCATTTAAAACATAGTCCGTGCTATTGTTGACTTGTCTTGCAGAAGTCTGAAATGCAATTAAACGTATCAGTAGCTCGATAATGTAATAAAAGTAAAGTATAATCTTAATATATATAATAAAAACATTGTTTTTCCTGTAAAGATGCAGCATCACTACCACTTGAAGGTTCAGTTAAACAGTAAGACGAAAGTAAATCCTATCATAAACATGGAACTAAGTGAGAGGTTTAACTTAATTAGAAGTTTAACCATTTGAATAAGTTGAGGAAGCCACTTTCTTCTTTGCTTGTCCGTATCTACAACAACACAATATGTGGCATGTGTACGTATGTGCATACATATACACACATAACATACATAAACATACTTGTCAATTAAAGAAGAACACATGTTATGAATGGTGAGATAAGCAGTTGTGCTTATATCACCATATGCCGGTGTCTCCATCGGGACATACGAGCTTCGGTAGTTGTGTGCAGATGCAGATACTACCTTGATTTTCATGTTTTGCACTCCATATGCTACTGCATTTACAAGCTCCTCTTCTGTACTTGGAAATAGTACGTGGTAGTATATTGTGCATGTGTGCGCATGCGTGCGTGCATGTGTGATGATACCCATGAGATATGCATGCCAACTGTGTTATATAATGAATATGCCAGTGTTTTGAAGTCATAAATGCAACCATTGAATTGTTTAGCTGTCTATTTCATTCTCATGGAACAATATGCAATGCTGAAGATCAGGGTGTCAGAGGAAGAGCAGGCATTGATCAGGGCGGCAATCAAGCAGCAAGCGGGGAGGAGGAGATGATGAACTCTAGGCCTCAATCGAGGCCGAGGCGACTCGGTGCTGGAGGTGGAGCTCGGGGCCCAAGTTTAGGGCGTGCCAATCCGGAGCTCCACGAGCTCCACGAGGGAATCCCCTTCACGCGGAATCCGCAGCTCCATGAGCTCCTGGAGCTGGGCGTGTGAATCCCATGGGCGCGCGAAGCTGGGCGTGGCAACCCTGAACCACCAACCGCCACTCGAACTCCTCTCTTCTTTGAAATGGAGGCAAACACCTTCCCACCGGTATGTTTTCTCTTCTCTTTTCCGGGTTTAGGTAGCTTAGTCTTAGTTGGGAGCAGGTTGAATCCGATGAGGAGGATGAGGTTGAGGAGGCCGCCGCCGACGATCTGGAGGTGGAGGATGATCTCGGGCTCGATGAGGGGGATGATGATGTTGATGAGGTTGCGGATGAGGAGGGGTTTGTGGCAGCTGCTCCACCACCAAAACGAGCCCGTGGGAAGAACTGGAGAATGGATGAGACGATGATGATGATTGAGTTGAAGAGGGAAGACCATTTGGCAAAGGTGGCGGGGAATCGATCGAGTCTTGAAGCGGCAATGTCTGCAACTCAGTGGTGGAAGCACATTGCAAAGAAGATGCAAGACGCCAGGATGATGCAAGACTGGAAGTCGTGCAAGACAAAGTGGACAAACATCATCAACGACTTCAAGCATGTCGGAGATTTTCAGCGGGGCACAGGGAAACCGGACTACTTCAGCCTCTTGAACCGAGGCCAAGCTTGCTCTTCCTGCCCTCAACAATCGAGTCTTGCCTTGTGTAGTTTATGATGCCCTGGATTCTTTTCTCGGGGAGGCGGCTGCTACAGCTCCAACTCATGTCGCCGACTCGGATGCTCTTGAGTTTCAGGAGGAGTGTGAGGATCCCACCGAGGGGGAGGATCCTCCAGGAGATGCTGGAAAGGTGACGGGGAGCTCGGGAAGAGGAAGAGAGCTCCAAGAAGCCCGAGAAGAACATCACTTCTCCTAGGTGAGGGGAACGTGTTGTCGGTTGCTCGCAACGAGCAAAACCTCGCATGGCAGCAGGAGAACTTGGTTTGTCAGCGGGAGATTTGTGGGACAGAGAAGGAGAAGGCCATCACCATCACCAGCCTAGCGGGAGCCATCGTCAACCTCTCTACCTCCATTTGTAGCTTCCTCAATGGCCCAAGCTAGCCCCGAGTTCTTCTACTCCAGCCCGAGTTCAACCCCAATCGGATACCCGAGTTCAGCCCCGAGCTCTTCTTCAGACCCGGATCTTTAGGGTTCATCAGCCCCACTTTTTAGGCCCACATGTTTAGGGTTGTTAGGGTTGGCGAGTTTTAGAGTGTTTAAGTGTTTTGTTTGCGGAGTTTAAACTTAATTTAATGTTTTTCTATTTTATTTTTTTAGGTGCAAAACCTGCATACTCTAGCCTCTCTTTCCTGCCCAACCCGGGATGCTTTGATGAGCAACAAGATCATCATAGTTCTCTTCCAGGTTTTGTTGCTTGCTGTTGAAGCCTTTAGGCTGATTTTTGAGGACAAGATCCCGGTGTTGGAGACTCTTCCCGAGGATGAGGAGGATGATGAGGAGTTTCAGTGAGTCATGATGGTGAAGAGGTTTTGTACAGGGCTGTGGTGGGTGAAGCCGTGGAACACAACAACTTGGACCAAGTTCTTCCTCAAGTTCTATGATCCGGGGCGTGGAAGAGGAAGCTTCGGATGGAGAAGAAGACGTTCCTTGCGCTCTGCGGCATGCTGGACCGGGAGATCCACAAGCAAGATACCAAGTGGAGGAGAGCGGTGTGTGGATGTTCGTCTTGGCGTGACCTTGTACAAGCTCTTCAAGAACAACGACTACTCGGATCTTGCTGACAAGTTTGGCATCGGGGAATCTACAGCACACGAGATTGTCCTGGAGACTACAGCTGCGATCATGAAGTGCCTCGGGTACAAGATCCAGTTCCCGTCAACAACGGAGGACGTTCGAGCAGTAGCAGCTAGCTTTCAACAACACACCAAGACCCGGCTTTCGAATGTTGTTGGGGCGATCGACTGCACTCATTTCGAGATTGTTCGCGGCTGCGCTGATGGTGATCAGTACTTTGATCGCAAGCAGCGATATTCGGTAATCTTGCAAGGTGTTTGTGATGCTCAAAAGAGATTTTTGAGTGTGTACAGGCTGGCCAGGTAATTCTTGTTTATTTGTTTTTTTCCATCAGTTCTCACGTTTTCTTGTGCAGGAAGTGTTCACGACATGAGAGTTTTTTGAAACTTGACCCTAAGACAGAAGATCATGCCGGAGAGCTTTTGACAACACCCGTGGAGCTTGGCTTTGACACTTGGATCCAGCCGTATTTGGTGGGAGACAAGGGGTACCAACTTCAACAGCATCTGATGACACCCTACCCAAGTAATAGTTTTTCATTTTTCATTTTTTGAATTCACCAGGTCCTCGACTCACGGCGGGGAGGCGGAGTACAATCTCCAACACCACCTTGCTCGGATTGTTATTGAGCAAGCATTTGGACTTTTGAAAATGAAGTTCAGATGCTTGGATCAAAAGCAAAAGGTGCAGCCGAGTATCTCTCGAACATCATTATGAGTTGCAGCATCTTGCACAAACCGACATCAAAGCTGAGATCCGAGCATGGGAGCAGGAGGTTGATAGGCTGAAGGAGCTACAAATCTATGAGGAATACGGCGATCCTGTGGTGGCGAGGAGGAGCCTTGAGTACTTGCATGCTGCAAGGGATGCTCAGGAGATTCGGGAGGACCTCACCATCAAGCTTTGCCACCACCGTAAAACGATTTGATCGTTGATTTTAGTTATATGGTTTGTTTAAGTTTTCAAACTTTGTGGGAATGCTGAATTTAAAAATTTGAATTTGAATTTTTGAATTTTAAGTAAAATTTAAAGGTGAAAACATATTCAGAGATGAAAACATTAACAAAATTTAAGTGTTTTATGTACGAAGGACACACATTTAGGATTAAAATTTGAGGACAAATTCGCTATCATGTGCGAACACAACAAGTCTTAAAATGTGTAATTAAATTGCAAAAATCACTTTAAAATTTCTATGTGCGAATATACAAACCGTTAACTTTTTAATTGCTAGCACTTCAAATTTTTAAGTATAAGTGCATGTGCGAATCGACCCATGGTATTATTTATGGCATCTTGAATACATTTTATGAAGGGGTTGTTAAAGTTGTTAAAAATATGAAGATGTATAACAATTATCATTAGTTAATCAAGATGATTTTTAAGCTCTTTGGGAGAGTTATAATGGTAAAGATAAGAGTTAATTCTATATTATGAAAATGATAATTGTTTATATAAAGATTATAAGTGATAAAATTTATAAATTGTAAGGGTTAAAAAAGAACTAATAAACTTGTCCACCACCATTCCTATAATTACATTATTTTTTATAATTTATTTTATTCCATGAATGGGTCGTTGACATACTCATGAAGAGGAATATTTTATTTCTGAAAAGTATGAGATTCTTGCCTAATATGGATGATCTTATGATGAAAAGATATGGGTGTCACTTACAACATTGATTGAGGCAATATTCTAACTTAATAAATATAAGAATTTTCATTTTACAATTTTAATAAGTTATGTAAACTGTATCACATGTGCATAATTATTGATGGTAGCATTTAAGTAAATTAAAATCAAGAGTAAAAGAGTTTCTCTTGCATCTTTAAATTTTAATTGTTAAACATTGCCTTAAATAATTAAATTGTAAAAAGGATATTGATTATGTTATTAATAGCTATTGAAGTTGTTGAAAATCTTCTTTGATTTTAGAGAATGGAAAATGATGAGTATATATTGATCAAGATTAACCTTATGGATTCAAATACACACACACTAATTACATTTTCGGATTAGCTTCAGCATGTGAGTTTTGCATGACTTAATTTATCTAATTTGTTGTGAACATAAGCTTATCCTTCACTTTGTATAAACTAATATAATGCACATTCCATATTATATAGAAATATTACATTTTAAACATTATATATAAAATCTCTCTTTCACACACACACACAATGTGGCTCAAGGTAAATATAAGTCTTCAAGTCATTTGCTTCAACAAAGTAACTAATAGAAATAATTTACACCATTTGTGTGTGTGACATGCCAAGGTAATATAATGTAATAATCTATTTATGCTAATTAAATATACTGAAATATACATCAATTTGAAAACACATCATGTGCATTATGTCTTTCTCTCACACACACAATGCATATGTATTCATAATCCTCATTCATTGTAGAGATAAAAATTAAATGTATACAAGTATACATATGATAGAATGAAGTTACAAATACATGTTCATTTATTTGGTGTTACACAAAAGTATTGTTTAGTATTTCATGTATGGATATGAACTTGATTTTAATATACATATATTGTTAAGATCCCTAGTAATTTTGTCATCGACAATGTTATTTGATATTCCTTGTATAGACTGTAGCATATCTTAATTTTTTCGTGATATTCATCGTAGTATATGCAAATTCATAGTTGTATGGCATCCAATGTATATATTATCTTGATTTGGTATAGATATTTTGTTAATATTCATGTTATCGTTTATTAACAAGGTATAATATATTGTAGCGTTTATTTGAATTCATCGCATTCATAATGGTATTGTTCAATACAATGTAGTGTTGCATAAATCTGAATTCTTTGTGGTATTCATTGTGAATTAGGTTATTCATCATTGAATGGCATCCAATGTAGACATATTAACTCAATTAAGGGCACAACAAATCTAAGTGATGCATTTATGCTGTAAATAGTGTTTCATCTTATGTAAGAAGGTTCATGGGTGAACCTTTTTGTGATGTTTGTTTAATGTGGCATATATATAGTGTTGCTTGCGAACCAAACAGGTTCACTAACAAACCTAGACAATATTGAATTATTTTTATTCCTTTTATGTTATAGTGTTTCCTTTAGCAAGAAAAGGTTTGCTAGCAAACCTTCTCGACATGCATTTGGAGAGGGTTGAAAATGCTATAGTATTAATCGCGAACCAAATAGGTTCGCAAGCAAACATAAGTTATTCAAGCCTTCATGCAAACAATGTTTCTTCACATGCCAATGAACCTTCTTGTCCCACATGTTTAGTTTGTTAGATATGCTATAGTGTCACTAGCGATTCAAAAATGTTCACTAGCAAACCTATGGGATACAAGACCTTCTTTTCATATAGTGTTTCCTCTAGTAAGAGAAGGTTCGCCATCAAATCTTTTGACATGCATCTTGAAGGGGTCGAATTTGCTACAGTGTTTGTCGTGAACCAAATAGGCTCGCCAACAAACCTATCCGATTAGCAACCTATAACATGAAAACCTACTATAGTGTTTCCTCGCACAGAAGAAGGTTCGTCGATGAACCTACACAATCCTCGACCTTAAACATTCATTCACTACTATCACTTGTATGAGAAGGTTCACCAGCAAACCTTCTTGACATGCATTTCATGGGATCGAATTACACATTTGATGGTTGATCTACATGGGTTTGATGTATATAGGTCTTGATTTACATAGGTTCACACAATGTTGTTCCCTTGGGTACAAGATGGTTCACCGACGAACCATCCCTACATGAATGTTTATCTGATTGAATAACTACTAATGAACATAGGCTATATTGGAACATATTCATTTATTTTCTACTACAATGTTTTCAGTCCTAAAATAAGGTTCGCATGCGAACCTTCTCAACATGCTTATTGTGGAATCCAATATTATGTTCTAAACGTTATATGTCTTACTACAGTGTATCCTCTCTTACAAGATAGTTCATTGGCTAACCTTCTCATCATGCATGGTCAAGGAATATATTATAGTGTTGGTCATGAACTAAATTGTTTCCAAGGAGGCTCTACGATTAGCAACCTATAACCTTCATGCCTTGCTACAATGTTTCCTCATGTGTGAGAGGGTTTGCCAGAGAACCCTCTCGACATACATGTTTATCCGATTGAATATGCTATAATGACATTGATGAGTTAGCCAATGAACCTATGAGATTCATTCATGTTTTGGCTATAATTTTTCCTCCTGTAAGAGTGGGTTCACCGGCGAATCCACTCAACATGTATCTTTATGGTATAAAATATGCTACAATGTTTGTCAAAACAACATATGTTTGGGGTTGAAGCTATGTATTTACCAACCTTAAAGATTTTGTGTGTCCACCCCCAAAGGGGTTTGCACCCAGTGGTAACCTAGCATTCCATTTGCCTAAGTCAACCTTGAGGACCTTCGCCTTGCCTAACAACCATTGGCAAAGAGTGACAACACTGCAACACTCCCTAACAAAGTCCAAGGGATCCCTGAGACACATGAAGTTGGCAATTGCCCAATAGAGTTAGGAGGTGGGTGTTGGTGACAACGCCCTAGCAAACCACAACAAGGATATTGTCCTAAGCCAATTCTCCCCCCAAAGACGAAGCAAGTAGTCTTTCTTCTTCATCTCCTAACAACACCAATTTGATGTCAACCTTGCATCACCTCCTCTCTCTTGCCTAAACATTCTTTCTTGCAAAACCAGTGCAAATAAAGCACTCATGAATTCCCTACACCAAGCCTTGTTTTCTTTTTGGGTTCATATGTCCCCCCTAGCATTTCAATTTGTTCAACATGCAATCAACCAAAGATGTTTAGGACATTGATTACATAACCAATGCAAGATGAGCATATGTTGAAATGATGAAGATGGATCATCAATGAACCATTTTTTGAATGCAAAAACACAGTGTGCGATAAGGTTGGCGGAAAGGTTAGTTTTTGAGCAAATGACCTAGGCTCATGTACGAGAGGCAACGTTGTAGAACAACATGCTCAAAACTGGGGGGGGGGAGGGGAATGTCGAGGCATGGGCCTTAGTTTTGGGGCTTGTTCATTGGATGACATGTGTCGTGAGTGTTGCTGATGGGCCTACAACCTTTAGTGGTTCTGGTGGCTGTCATGGGGGAAGGTAGATTTGGTGATGAGCACAATGGGAAGAGAATGATATGTATTTGAGTAAAAGAGCAACAACAAATACAAACTCTATCTCACTCTCTTTGTGTATGGCACTCCTCTGGCATGTGAGACCCTTCACACTCCTTTCTTCCCTCTTGGCCACATGGTCAGACCTATCACTATCGCCCAACTAACCCTAGGATCATGTGTGGGAAACCATCTGGACGTACGGTTGCCTTAAGTAGATCTCCTCATGTGCCACCTTCATGATGGCCTATTGCCGCTAACTACTACTTTAGGTTCTTCATTGATACGATCCTCCTATGGACTCTTGGTGGCTAATCTCCCCCTACCTGCCAATCACCATCTATGCCGATCACCTAGCCCTCTAGCCACCAACCAAAGACCATGGAGGGCCCCATAGGAAGGACGGAGATTATGTTCTAGCAAAAGGAACGATACATTTGCATTAGATGAGGACTTTATCAAAAACTAGTCATTGAGAACTTTGCAAGCTAGATGTGCGGTGAATTCACGCATGGGTCTTAGTGTTGCTTGCCAAGATGTTGTTGCTAATGTCCAATCTCGGGGCTTTGAGCCGAGGGTCCATGTGTGTTGGTGGCCTTTACCCAAACGCCCTGAGAGCTGTGTACTTGTGGATTGGAGTTTCTTCGGGGTACACGTGCTCCCTCTAAGGGGAGTTTGGAGCAAGAGAAAGAGAGAGTGGAAGGGGCACTGTAGTCAACCTAGACAAGAATATATATATTATACAGCTTGGAAGTATAGGCGGACCACTAGAGACCAATGGTTAGGACCTCTATCTACTAGCATAGGAAAAAGACGAACTCCCACTACTCGCCTGCCTGCTTATATAAAGGTCGAGTGGTACTTGGCCATAGGACCATGTATTACACTCCCAATGAACATCCTCCCTAGGATTGGGTATTGGCCTACTATACCTCCTCCACAATTGTTGTCCTTAGTACCTTGGTGATTGATTCGGATGATTGGATCTAGCTTATTGATAGTGCCCCTGTCTCTATCCCAATATGTCAATTGCTTGATAAGGTCAACATCCTTCTAGACGCCTTTGTCAATAGACCACCCAAGTCTTGCCTCCACTCGGCCGTTGCTCGTAAGCTCTGCATGTTCGTCTTGGCGGGTGGCCAAATGACCGTCAACTAGATGCCTGGACATACTTCTAGCATGTCCTCATGCCATGTCCTTAGCGTCCTTGGCCTATGTAGCACTTGCGATATATAATGGCCTCCTTCTCCACCACTTGCAACTTACTCTCTAGCCGGCTATTGTTGTGTCCCTCAACTTGATGGCCCCTGTAGCTTGGCTATGATGCTCGCATCTTGTTCCTAAGCTTGCGCAAGTTGGGCTTCGAGCTCATCAATTTGTTCATGTGCTGAGTATAACTCCTCCTTCTTGATATGCTCCTCGTGGTTTTGTGCATTCCTCAAGCTCCTATACTATTGTCAACACTTGGCTTACCTTGACCTCGCCTCTCGTACTTGTCATTTTCTTGAGGTGGAATCACTATGGCTCGATCATCTGGTGTGGTTCCCTTGTCTTGGCTACAAGTTATGCCTTAACCCTTTATAGTTCCTGCTCTTGCATCAAGCTAGTTGTTCCATTGGTGCAATTTAGTCTTTATTGTGGCACTCGTAGGATCCTTGAGCCCTGCCTCCTTCTGTTCCAGCTCAGCTGGGCTTGTTGGTCCTTCTGAGCTACTACATACTTGTGGTTGTACTAAAGTTGTTTGCGGCTACACTGAAGTTGGTCGTGGCTTCTTTGGAGATCCTCTTGCTTTTTTTGGAGCTTGTCAAGTGTAGCCATGATGGTGGTGCATGTCTACTACATGAGCAGGAGTTCCTTCTTGCTTTATCCCATTGTTGGACACCCTAGAGGACTTGTGTGTTATAATGCTTGGTGTCCTTTTGGGCAGTTCGGTATTGGCTCATGAGGCACTCCACGATGGTGGCATGCTCTTGCACTATCCCTTGAGATCCAATATATCATAGACTGCCATACCTTTCCTAATTCAACGAAAAGCCTTTGACACTGGACTCCAAATCCCAACACTCGTTTGCATGGAAGTGGTGGTACTCATCTAATAGCTCCACCTCCAAGTTTGCTCCTTCCGATTTTGGGTTGTCCATTGGAGATCGGGGCAGCTATCCCAACGATCCTGCTATACCTATGGTGGGAACTATTGGGATCGACTTTGTTGCCAATGGCTTTGCTCCTCTCGTGGATTCTTGAACTGTGGTTGCTCCAATTTTGGAGAGTTTTTCGTCTGTCCCCTTTTTGAGATGACTCTACACTTCCAAAGCTGCACGGGTATAGGGGTTGGAACTTGACTTAGCAACTAGGTGATCATGACCTTGATGTGCCTAGGCTTTGAGAGTCTCCGCTTGCTCTTGCTTCTCATCATGTTGATGCTGCGGGTTAACACCATGATCATGTAGTGTTTGATGTAGTCCACCAAGTCCACCTCGGTCCCTTCCCATGCACAACATAGGGCATTCACCGTTGTGTGGCGATCCTCCTCTTCATTATTCTGTAAACATGAAGGTGACGAGTGCGAGGAATTCATCTATCCTTCTCCATGAACATGGATAGGGAGATCTCTTTCTTATTCGCTGGACCATTAGTAATGGGGTTTGGAAGATTCCAATGGTAGTCCATCCTTTGGTAGCTTGAAAAACTGCTGCTAAGTCATCAATCCCACATAGTAACGACACACTCTAAACCTAATCCTTGATTGCTTGGTTTTTTGTCTCTAGCTAGGCAGACTCTATGAACCATCTCGCTATCTTTGTGAATGCCGGTCCTCTATGTCATAGTTTTTTTACTAATCCTCTTTACATTGAATGTTAATTGTGTTACTTATTGAATTATGTTAAAACCTTTAGATTAATGAGAAATAACCCCACTTAGTGCACTTAAATGTTTAGGGTAATCCGGCTGCTGTTCCTAGATATCTCAAAAAACTCTAGGAAAGTTAACATTTACCTTTAAGAAAACTCTTACCCTCATTTTCCATGTCTCGGTTGGGTTATTGGTTAGTTTCGATGAATTTCTGTGTCGTATATGGGTAGAAACACCCTTTAGGCTGACCTAACTCCAACTAAGCAGGGCACATTTGTGTCATTATCAATTGTGGGCATGGATCTTAGTTGACAGGTTCTCTTTACCACGTTCCTGAGGGTTCATAAAAGAGTTTTAGAGTTGCATTTTGAGCCACACTCATGGCATCTAGTGTAACTCTTGAATTTGGGGCTATAACATGATAGCCCACATCTTGGCAAAACTGTCACATAAAATGTGACTCTAGGCTAGATGGCACATGGTTCAATGCATGAGGCATGCCCCTTGTGTCACAACTCGATACAGGATACAGGATGCAGGATACAGGTTTCCGGATACAGGATACAGGACAGGATTTCGGATACAGGATACGGTACAACCCGATACAGGATACAGGATGCAGGATACAGGTTTCCGGATACAGGATACAGGATGCAGGATTTCGGATACAGGATACGGGTTACAGGATATGCCTGCAGGATATTCCTACAGGATATACCTATAGGATATTCCTATAGGATATGCCTATAGGATATGCTACAGGATATGCCTAGAGGATAAGGGACACTATTCTTAGCTCATGACTAGATTAGACTCATGACTAGATTAGCTTGGAGTTGTGAGCATAAAAGCTCCGACCTAATTGTTGTACAATCAGTTACTATCAACACCAGTCATTCTACGATTATTCTTGTTCCTTGCTCTTGTCTTGTTCTTGTCTTACTCTTTGCCTCCTGCTCCTGTCTTGCTCTTGGATCCTGTCTAGTTCCTATCTTGTTCCTGGATCCTATCCTGATCCTGTCCTGCTCCTGGATCCGTCCTGTTCCTGGATCCGTCCTGTTCCTATTCCTGTTCCTGGTTCCTGTCCTGCTCTCGGTCCTGTTCCTGAGTCAAGCCTTCCTGTTCCCGGAATCCTACTCGTTTCCTGGTTCCTGGATCGTGGCTTGACAGTTTGATAGTAACTGCTTTCATAGCTCTTCGTTTCCTAGCTACTTTTTTTTCCTTGATTCTTTTCCTTCGTTTTTCTCCTTTCTTTCTTTCATAAGATCATGGCTGATTTTGAGCACTTCCAACGCGAGCACCAAATGTTGCTCCATGAGCTGGCCACTTTGCGCCAAGTGGTCACCGATTTGCAAGGCTCCACCCATGCGGCACATGCAGCTGCTGATGCATCCTCCAAGGCTGCTGCGCAGGCTCTCTCTCAGGCATCTGTGGTTCCTTCTTCATCGAACTTTTCTCCGGAGCCGAAGATCAGCATGCCAGAGAAGTTCAGTGGCAACCGTGCCGATTTCCAAGGTTTCCTGAATCAGATTCGGCTCTTGATCCGCATGCAACCACGCCGCTACTCGACGGATGCACAAAAGGTTGGCCTTTTGGCATCCTTACTAAGTGGATCTCCACGAGCTTGGGTTGCTCCCTTGCTGGAGCGTGACGACCCATTGATGGAGGACTTTGAAGGTTTCGTGGCTGCCTTTGAAGCCTGTTTTGGAGATCCTGATAAGTACCGTTCTGCATGCACCAAGTTACGAAGGCTCACACAAGGATCCAGACCAGCTTCAGTTTATGCATCTGAATTCCAGCAATTGTGCACAAACATTCCATGGGACGAGACTGCGTTGATCGAACACTTTCGTTTTGGGCTGAGGGATGATGTGAAGGACCTTCTCCTTACATTACCGGATGCTCAAACGTTAGCGGAGATCATGCAACAGGCCGTTCGCTGCGACAACCGTTTGTTCGAGCGCCGTCAGGAAAAATTCCGTCAGCAGTTCCTGCCAACGAATCCTGTAGCCGTAGCACATGTTCCTACGACACCTTCTGGAGCAGTTCCTATGGAGGTTAACAAATCCAAGCGTGGCCCACTTTCAACTGCTGAGAAGCAACGTCGTCGGGTGAGAACCTATGCTTGTATTGTGGTGCAGCAGGACACAAGGTGGCGGAATGTCCTAATAAAGCCAGAACGTTCAAGACGCGTGAAGCCGAAGCTGAAGTTCAGTCGGAAAACTTCAATGTCCACTTCGTCTAGGAGCCGCGAAGTTGGACGTAGGTGCAGGCTCCATTGGTGCTGCTCATACCATTCCATCACTCAAGTTTCCTGTACACATTCGCCTCAATAATCGAGAGCTCAAGGAGTTTGCCCTGTTAGACACTGGTGCAAATGCATGTTTCATGGATGACACTTTTGCAGCTCAGCATGGCATTCCGGTGGTGAAGTTGAAGCGTGCAGTTCCTGTAGAGGTGGCCGATGGTCGTTTGATTGCTTCTGGCGCAGTTACCCACGCTACCACACCTCTCTCTTGCAGTCATGGCGCATTCAACTGTTCATTTCCTTCAACTTGATCAAGACTCGGTCGACTCCCATCATTTTTGGCATGCCATGGTTCGTTGTTGCAAATCCGCAGATCGACTGGAGGTCTAGGACGCTCACGTTTTCCTCTCCAGCAGCCAGGATCAATCCTGTACCTTCCTGCGTGCAGGATACATCCTTGGTGTCTGAGGCAGTACAAGCTACAGGATTGACCGTGCCTGTTCCTGTACCAGTGTTGAAGACTCTTCCTCGACAGGATTCACCTCATATCAGTTCCTCAGCACATCCGCAGGTTCTCTCCACTCCTGTAAGTTTGCGGATTCCTGTACAGGGTTCTTCCAATCCTGTATCAGTGTCGAAGGTTCCTCCTCAACAGGATCCACCTCCTGTTGGTTCGTCAGCACACTCACAGGCTCTCCTCACTCCTGTGCAACCACGGACTTCTGTACAGGATTCTTCCAATCCTGTACACTCGTCAACATCCACACAGGTTTCTCCCAATCCTGCCTCCTTTTGTTACTCTTCCTCTGTTCCACCCCCCAAGATCCTTCCTCTTTTTCAGTCACAGCTCCCTCCTGCTCCTCTCCGAGTTCTTACCACTACCATGCATGAACTTACCACTGATCCTGCTCCTTTCCACCTTTTTGCCTTTCAAGTAACTCCTACGTCCTCTTCTACCTTTCCTGTGTCTGACTCTCCTGTTTTTCAATCTCCTTCGCCTACTCCTTCTCTCTTCTCCTCTCCTCCTTCTTCTCTACCATCCAAGTACCACGACTTTAAGGACGTTTTTGACAAGCACAAGGCTACAGTTCTTCCTGTTCACAGGTCCTACGACTGTCCTATTGATCTTGCAGAAGGAAAGACCCACCGTTCGGACCGATTTACGCATTGTCACCCACAGAGTTGGAGGTTCTTCGCCAGTACATCGAGGACAACTTGGCATCCGGCTTCATTCGTCACTCAAAGTCCCCTGCAGGAGCGCCATCTTCTTTGTCAAGAAGAAGGATGGGAGCTTACGTTTGGTTGTGGACTACAGGGGTTTGAATCAAGCTACCATTCGGAATCGGTACCCGTTGCCATTGATCCCGGAACTTCTCGATCGGCTGCGAGGAGCAAAGGTGTTCACGAAGATCGACTTACGAGGGGCCTACAACCTTGTACGGATTCGTCCCGGCGATGAGTGGAAGACTGCCTTTCGTACAAGGTATGGACACTTCGAGTACACGGTGATGCCTTTCGGCCTTACCAATGCCCCAGCTGTGTTCCAACACATGGTGAACGACATCTTTCGTGACTTCTTGGACCAGTTTGTGGTGATCTACCTCGACGACATTTTGATTTTCTCCAAGGACCAGGCGGCACATGACAAGCATGTACGGTTGGTTCTACAGCGGCTTCGTGAGCATGGCTTGTATGCGAAGTTGGAGAAGTGTTTTTTCGATAGGGATTCTGTGGAGTTCTTGGGCTACATCGTCTCTCCTGCTGGCGTTTCCATGGACATGCACAAGGTGAAGACCATCGTGGAGTGGGAGAGGCCCAAGTCTGTACGAGATGTACAATGTTTCCTTGGCTTTGCAAACTTCTACAGGCGATTCATACAGGACTTCTCCAAGCGTGTACTTCCACTCACGGAACTCACCAAGCGCACAGAGGTTTTCTCTTGGTCCGACAAGGCGGAACATGCATTCACAACACTCAAGGACACCTTCACGACAGCTCCGATTTTAGCACATCCTGATCCTTCTCGTCCTTTCTTCGTTGAAGCAGATGCCTCGGATTTTGCAGTAGGATCCGTCCTATCGCAAGTTGGAGAGGACAAGTTGCTTCATCCTGTAGCTTTTCACTCTCGTAAGTTCCTGTCGGCGGAGATCAATTACGAGATTCATGACAAGGAACTCAAGGCCATTGTGGATTCGTTTGAGGAGTGGCGGCATTTCCTGGAAGGTGCTGCACATCCTGTACAAGTTCTTACGGATCACAAGAACCTGGAGTACTTTCAAACGGCTCGAGTTCTCAGTCGGCGACAGGCTAGGTGGGCGAGTTCCTATCACGTTTTGACTTCGTCATCGTCTACAGGCCCGGTTTTCGGAATGGCAAGGCGGACGCATTGTCTAGGCGCTCTTACCTTGCACCAAGCCCGGGCGATCCTGCATTTGACTGTCAAAGGCAAGTGTTGTTGGGTCCTGATCGATTCCGGCTTGCGGCACTGCAGGTTCATCAGGCTCCAGCAATTCAACACTCCTACAGGACGTCCGTTCGCAGTTGGCTACAGACGACTTGGCAAAGAATGTGTTCTCACACATTCATCCTGACGTTGCAAGTTCCTCTTCCTCCAGTTCCCGTCCAGACTACAACCTGTTCACCATACAGGATGGACTCCTGTACCGGGAAGGTCTCCTGTACGTTCCTGTTGGTGTTTGCAGGACTCGTGTGGTACAGGATTGTCATGATACCCCGGCTACAGGACATTTTGGTGTGGCCAAGACAGTTGAGTTGGTGACTCGCAACTATTGGTGGCCTGGGTTGCGAGGTTTTGTGGAAAGGTTTGTACGGAGTTGTGACACCTGCAACAGGTCGAAGATGCCTCATCATGCACCTTCTGGTCTTCTTCGTCCTCTTCCTGTTCCTTCTGCTCCTTGGAGATCCATTTCTATGGATTTCCTCACAGATCTTCCTCCTTCTCGTGGATTCGATGCAGTTCTTGTGGTGGTTGACCGTTTCACCAAGCAGGCTCATTTCCTACCCTGCAACAAGACAGCTACAGGTCAGACAACTGCCGAGTTGGTGATCCGTGAGGTGTTCCGACATCATGGTCTTCCTGAGAGCATTGTTTCCGATCGAGGTCCACAATTCATGTCCAAGTTTTGGCGAGAGCTTCTTCGGAGTCTACAGGTTAAAGCGGATCTTTCTTCAGGATATCACCCGCAAACTGATGGACAGTCAGAACGCACAATCAGACCTTGGAGCAATATCTTCGTTGCTTCATCAGTTACCAACAGGATAATTGGTTGGACCTTCTTCCTATGGCGGAGTTTGCCTACAACAACTCCATTCACGCATCTACAGGCCAGACACCTTTCTTTGCTCTTACAGGCCACCATCCACGTTTTGACTTTGCTCTCCTGCTTCTCCTTCTTCCGCTCCTGCAGTACAGGATCGTCTCCAGCATCTTCGTCAGGTACAGGATGATCTCCGGTTCATCTTCAGCAGGCACAGGAACGGTACAAGCATCATGCTGATGCCACCGTCAGCCGGCACCTGCATACAAGATTGGTGATCTCGTGTGGCTTCTTCGTCGACACATTCGCACCAACAGGCCTTCTTCTAAGTTGGATTTTCAACGATTGGGCCCTTACAGGATCGTGGCGGAGGTAAATCCTGTAGCTTTCCGACTCGAGTTACCATCCACGGTGAAACTTCATCCTGTGTTTCACACCTCCTTGTTGGAGCCGTATCATCCTTCTTCTCTTCCTGGTCGTGCTTCTTCTCCTCCCCCTCCTGTGGTCATTGCTGGTGAACCTGAGTACGAAGTTGCAGCCATCCTTGATTCTCGTCTTCATCGTCGCCAACTTCAATACTTGGTGGATTGGAAAGGTTATTTGCCTACCGATCGCACTTGGGAACCTGCATCCAACTTACTCCATGCTTCTTCCAAAGTTGCTGCCTTCCATCGGCATTATCCTGCTAAACCAGGTCCTAAGACTCGTGGAACTCGTCCTTAGGGAGGAGGTGCTGTCACAACCCGATACAGGATACAGGATAGGATACAGGTTCCGGATACAGGATACAGGATGCAGGATTTCGGATACAGGATACGGGTTACAGGATATGCCTGCAGGATATTCCTACAGGATATACCTATAGGATATTCCTATAGGATATGCCTATAGGATATGCTACAGGATATGCCTAAGGATATGCTACAGGATATGCCTAGAGGATAAGGGACACTATTCTTAGCTCATGACTAGATTAGACTCATGACTAGATTAGCTTGGAGTTGTGAGCATAAAAGCTCCGACCTAATTGTTGTACAATCAGTTACTATCAACACCAGTCATTCTACGATTATTCTTGTTCCTTGTCTTGTCTTGTTCTTGTCTTACTCTTTGCCTCCTGCTCCTGTCTTGCTCTTGGATCCTGTCTAGTTCCTATCTTGTTCCTGGATCCTATCCTGATCCTGTCCTGCTCCTGGATCCGTCCTGTTCCTGGATCCGTCCTGTTCCTATTCCTGTTCCTGGTTCCTGTCCTGCTCTCGGTCCTGTTCCTGAGTCAAGCCTTCCTGTTCCCGGAATCCTACTCGTTCCTGGTTCCTGGATCGTGG